>CM075878.1:4155093-4475093 GCA_038021265.1 Cyprinella venusta
TTGGACCCTTCCAGAACCGAGATATCGGACTTCAAAGTTTTTGACCTAAAAAAAAAACATAAGGGGTAACACTGTCGTTTTTGGCCGAAATTTTGACCCCCTCCGATCTTCTTGAAACCTCTGGATTCTGACAGAGGGCCACGAGACTCTCGACCAGCGCGCAAAAATGGAGGCTCTAGACCCTTCCAGAGCCAAGATATCGGACGTCAAAGTTTTGACCTGAAAAAAAAACATAAGGGGTAACACTGTCGTTTTTGGCCGAAATTTTGACCCCCTCCGATCTTCTTGAAACTCTGGATTCTGGCAGAGGGCCACGAGACTTCGACCAGCGCGCAAAAATGGAGGCTCTAGACCCTTCCAGAGCCGAGATATCGGACGTCAAAGTTTTGACCTGAAAAAAAAAACATAAGGGGTAACACTGTCGTTTTTGGCCGAAATTTTGACCCCTCCGATCTTCTTGAAAACTCTGGATTCTGACAGAGGGCCACGAGACTTCGACCAGCGCGCAAAAATGGAGGCTCTAGACCCTTCCAGAACCGAGATATCGGACTTCAAAGTTTTGACCTGAAAAAAAACATAAGGGGTAACACTGTCGTTTTTGGCCGAAATTTTGACCCCCTCCGATCTTCTTGAAACTCTGGATTCTGACAGAGGGCCACGAGACTTCGACCAGCGCGCAAAAATGGAGGCTCTAGACCCTTCCAGAACCGAGATATCGGACTTCAAAGTTTTGACCTGAAAAAAAACATAGGGTAACACTGTCGTTTTTGGCCGAAATTTTGACCCCCTCCGATCTTCTTGAAACTCTGGATTCTGACAGAGGGCCACGAGACTTCGACCAGCGCGCAAAAATGGAGGCTCTAGACCCTTCCAGAACCGAGATATCGGACTTCAAAGTTTGACCTGAAAAAAAAACATAAGGGGTAACACTGTCGTTTTTGGCCGAAATTTTGACCCCCTCCGATCTTCTTGAAAACTCTGGATTCTGACAGAGGGCCACGAGACTTCGACCAGCGCGCAAAAATGGAGGCTCTAGACCCTTCCAGAACCGAGATATCGGACTTCAAAGTTTTGACCTGAAAAAAAAACATAAGGGGTAACACTGTCGTTTTGGCCGAAATTTTGACCCCCTCCGATCTTCTTGAAACTCTGGATTCTGACAGAGGGCCACGAGACTTCGACCAGCGCACAAAAATGGAGGCTCTAGACCCTTCAGAACCGAGATATCGGACTTCAAAGTTTTGACCTGAAAAAAAAACATAAGGGGTAACACTGTCGTTTTTGGCCGAAATTTTGACCCCCTCCGATCTTCTTGAAACTCTGGATTCTGACAGAGGCCACGAGACTTCGACCAGCGCGCAAAAATGGAGGCTCTAGACCCTTCCAGAGCCGAGATATCGGACGTCAAAGTTTTGACCTGAAAAAAAAACATAAGGGGTAACACTGTCGTTTTTGGCCGAAATTTTGACCCCCTCCGATCTTCTTGAAACTCTGGATTCTGACAGAGGGCCACGAGACTTCGACCAGCGCGCAAAATGGAGGCTCTAGACCCTTCCAGAACCGAGATATCGGACTTCAAAGTTTTGACCTGAAAAAAAAAACATAAGGGGTAACACTGTCGTTTTTGCCGAAATTTTGACCCCCTCCGATCTTCTTGAAACTCTGGATTCTGACAGAGGGCCACGAGACTTCGACCAGCGCGCAAAAATGGAGGCTCTAGACCCTTCCAGAGCCGAGATATCGGACGTCAAAGTTTTGACCTGAAAAAAAACATAAGGGTAACACTGTCGTTTTTGGCCGAATTTTGACCCCTCCGATCTTCTTGAAACTCTGGATTCTGACAGAGGGCCACGAGACTTCGACCAGCGCACGAAAATGGAGGCTCTAGACCCTTCCAGAACCGAGATATCGGACTTCAAAGTTTTGACCTGAAAAAAAAAACATAAGGGGGTAACACTGTCGTTTTTGGCCGAAATTTTGACCCCCTCCGATCTTCTTGAAACTCTGGATTCTGACAGAGGGCCACGAGACTTCGACCAGCTCGCAAAAATGGAGGCTCTAGACCCTTCCAGAACCGAGATATCGGACTTCAAAGTTTTGACCTGAAAAAAAACATAAGGGGTAACACTGTCGTTTTGGGCCGAAATTTTGACCCCCCTCCGATCTTCTTGAAACTCTGGATTCTGACAGAGGGCCACGAGACTTCGACCAGCGCGCAAAAATGGAGGCTCTAGACCCTTCCAGAACCGAGATATCGGACGTCAAAGTTTGACCTGAAAAAAAACATAAGGGGTAACACTGTCGTTTTTGGCCGAAATTTTGACCCCCTCCGATCTTCTTGAAACTCTGGATTCTGACAGAGGGCCACGAGACTTCGACCAGCGCGCAAAAATGGAGGCTCTAGACCCTTCCAGAACCGAGATATCGGACTTCAAAGTTTTGACCTGAAAAAAAACATAAGGGGTAACACTGTCGTTTTTGGCCGAAATTTTGACCCCCTGCGATCTTCTTGAAACTCTTGATTCTGACAGAGGGCCACGAGACTTCGACCAGCGCGCAAAAATGGAGGCTCTAGACCCTTCCAGAACCGAGATATCGGACTTCAAAGTTTTGACCTGAAAAAAAAACATAAGGGGTAACACTGTCGTTTTGGCCGAAATTTTGACCCCCTCCGATCTTCTTGAAACTCTGATTCTGACAGAGGGCCACGAGACTTCGACCAGCGCGCAAAAATGGAGGCTCTAGACCCTTCCAGAGCCGAGATATCGGACGTCAAAGTTTTGACCTGAAAAAAAAAAAACATTAAGGGGTAACACTGTCGTTTTTGGCCGAAATTTTGACCCCCTCCGATCTTCTTGAAACTCTGGATTCTGACAGAGGGCCACGAGACTTCGACCAGCGCGCAAAAATGGAGGCTCTAGACCCTTCCAGAACCGAGATATCGGACTTCAAAGTTTTGACCTGAAAAAAAAAACATAAGGGGTAACACTGTCGTTTTTGGCCGAAATTTTGACCCCCTCCGATCTTCTTGAAACTCTGGATTCTGACAGAGGGCCACGAGACTTCGACCAGCGCGCAAAAATGGAGGCTCTAGACCCTTCAGAACCGAGATATCGGACTTCAAAGTTTTGACCTGAAAAAAAAACATAAGGGTAACACTGTCGTTTTGGCCGAAATTTTGACCCCCTCCGATCTTCTTGAAACTCTGGATTCTGACAGAGGGCCACGAGACTTCGACCAGCGCGCAAAAATGGAGGCTCTGGACCCTTCCAGAACCGAGATATCGGACTTCAAAGTTTTGACCTAAAAAAAAAACATAAGGGGTAACACTGTCGTTTTTGGCCGAAATTTTGACCCCCTCCGATCTTCTTGAAACTCTGGATTCTGACAGAGGGCCACGAGACTTCGACCAGCGCGCAAAAATGGAGGCTCTAGACCCTTCCAGAGCCAAGATATCGGACGTCAAAGTTTTGACCTGAAAAAAAAACATAAGGGGTAACACTGTCGTTTTTGGCCGAAATTTTGACCCCCTCCGATCTTCTTGAAACTCTGGATTCTGGCAGAGGGCCACGAGACTTCGACCAGCGCGCAAAAATGGAGGCTCTAGACCCTTCCAGAGCCGAGATATCGGACGTCAAAGTTTTGACCTGAAAAAAAAAACATAAGGGGTAACACTGTCGTTTTTGGCCGAAATTTTGACCCCCTCCGATCTTCTTGAAACTCTGGATTCTGACAGAGGGCCACGAGACTTCGACCAGCGCGCAAAAATGGAGGCTCTAGACCCTTCCAGAGCAGAGATATTGGACGTCAAAGTTTTGACCTGAAAAAAAAACATAAGGGGTAACACTGTCGTTTTTGGCCGAAATTTTGACCCCCTCCGATCTTCTTGAAACTCTGGATTCTGACAGAGGGCCACGAGACTTTGACCAGCGCGCAAAAATGGAGGATCTAGACCCTTCCAGAACCGAGATATCGGACTTCAAAGTTTTGACCTGAAAAAAAAAAAACATAAGGGGTAACACTGTCGTTTTGGCCGAAATTTTGACCCCCTCCGATCTTCTTGAAACTCTGGATTCTGACAGAGGGCCACGAGACTTCGACCAGCGCGCAAAAATGGAGGCTCTGGACCCTTCCAGAACCGAGATATCGGACTTCAAAGTTTTGACCTAAAAAAAAAAACATAAGGGGTAACACTGTCGTTTTTGGCCGAAATTTTGACCCCCTCCGATCTTCTTGAAACTCTGGATTCTGACAGAGGGCCACGAGACTTCGACCAGCGCGCAAAAATGGAGGCTCTAGACCTTCCAGAGCCAAGATATCGGACGTCAAAGTTTTGACCTGAAAAAAAAACATAAGGGGTAACACTGTCGTTTTTGGCCGAAATTTTGACCCCCTCCGATCTTCTTGAAACTCTGGATTCTGGCAGAGGGCCACGAGACTTCGACCAGCGCGCAAAAATGGAGGCTCTAGACCCTTCAGAGCCGAGATATCGGACGTCAAAGTTTTGACCTGAAAAAAAAAACATAAGGGGTAACACTGTCGTTTTTGCCGAAATTTTGACCCCCTCCGATCTTCTTGAAAACTCTGGATTCTGACAGAGGGCCACGAGACTTCGACCAGCGCGCAAAAATGGAGGCTCTAGACCCTTCCAGAACCGAGATATCGGACTTCAAAGTTTTGACTGAAAAAACATAAGGGGTAACACTGTCGTTTTTGGCCGAAATTTTGACCCCCTCCGATCTTCTTGAAACTCTGGATTCTGACAGAGGGCCACGAGACTTCGACCAGCGCGCAAAAATGGAGGCTCTAGACCCTTCCAGAACCGAGATATCGGACTTCAAAGTTTTGACCTGAAAAAAAAAACATAAGGGGTAACACTGTCGTTTTTGGCCGAAATTTTGACCCCTCCGATCTTCTTGAAACTCTGGATTCTGACAGAGGGCCACGAGACTTCGACCAGCGCGCAAAAATGGAGGCTCTAGACCCTTCCAGAACCGAGATATCGGACTTCAAAGTTTTGACCTGAAAAAAAAACATAAGGGGTAACACTGTCGTTTTTGGCCGAAATTTTGACCCCCTCCGATCTTCTTGAAACTCTGGATTCTGACAGAGGGCCACGAGACTTCGACCAGCGCGCAAAAATGGAGGCTCTAGACCCTTCCAGAACCGAGATATCGGACTTCAAAGTTTTGACCTGAAAAAAAAAACATAAGGGTAACACTGTCGTTTTTGGCCGAAATTTTGACCCCCTCCGATCTTCTTGAAACTCTGGATTCTGACAGAGGCCACGAGACTTCGACCAGCGCGCAAAAAATGGAGGCTCTAGACCCTTCCAGAGCCGAGATATCGGACGTCAAAGTTTTGACCTGAAAAAAAAACATAAGGGGTAACACTGTCGTTTTTGGCCGAAATTTTGACCCCCTCCGATCTTCTTGAACTCTGGATTCTGACAGAGGGCCACGAGACTTCGACCAGCGCACGAAAATGGAGGCTCTAGACCCTTCCAGAACCGAGATATCGGACTTCAAAGTTTTGACCTGAAAAAAAAACATAAGGGGTAACACTGTCGTTTTGGCCGAAATTTTGACCCCCTCCGATCTTCTTGAAACTCTGGATTCTGACAGAGGGCCACGAGACTTCGACCAGCTCGCAAAAATGGAGGCTCTAGACCCTTCCAGAACCGAGATATCGGACTTCAAAGTTTTGACCTGAAAAAAAACATAAGGGGTAACACTGTCGTTTTGGGCCGAAATTTCTGACCCCCTCCGATCTTCTTGAAACTCTGGATTCTGACAGAGGGCCACGAGACTTCGACCAGCGCGCAAAAATGGAGGCTCTAGACCCTTCCAGAACCGAGATATCGGACGTCAAAGTTTTGACCTGAAAAAAAAAACATAAGGGTAACACTGTCGTTTTTGGCCGAAATTTTGACCCCCTCCGATCTTCTTGAAACTCTGGATTCTGACAGAGGGCCACGAGACTTCGACCAGCGCGCAAAAATGGAGGCTCTAGACCCTTCCAGAACCGAGATATCGGACTTCAAAGTTTTGACCTGAAAAAAAACATAAGGGGTAACACTGTCGTTTTTGGCGAAATTTTGACCCCCTGCGATCTTCTTGAAACTCTTGATTCTGACAGAGGGCCACGAGACTTCGACCAGCGCGCAAAAATGGAGGCTCTAGACCCTTCCAGAACCGAGATATCGGACTTCAAAGTTTTGACCTGAAAAAAAAACATAAGGGGTAACACTGTCGTTTTGGCCGAAATTTTGACCCCCTCCGATCTTCTTGAAACTCTGGATTCTGACAGAGGGCCACGAGACTTCGACCAGCGCGCAAAATGGAGGCTCTAGACCCTTCAGAGCCGAGATATCGGACGTCAAGTTTTGACCTGAAAAAAAAAACATAAGGGTAACACTGTCGTTTTTGGCCGAAATTTTGACCCCCTCCGATCTTCTTGAAACTCTGGATTCTGACAGAGGGCCACGAGACTTCGACCAGCGCGCAAAAAATGGAGGCTCTAGACCCTTCCAGAACCGAGATATCGGACTTCAAAGTTTTGACCTGAAAAAAAAACATAAGGGGTAACACTGTCGTTTTTGGCCGAAATTTTGACCCCCTCCGATCTTCTTGAAACTCTGGATTCTGACAGAGGGCCACGAGACTTCGACCAGCGCGCAAAAATGGAGGCTCTAGACCCTTCCAGAACCGAGATATCGGACTTCAAAGTTTTGACCTGAAAAAAAAACATAAGGGTAACACTGTCGTTTTTGGCCGAAATTTTGACCCCCTCCGATCTTCTTGAAACTCTGGATTCTGACAGAGGGCCACGAGACTTCGACCAGCGCGCAAAAATGGAGGCTCTGGACCCTTCCAGAACGAGATATCGGACTTCAAAGTTTTGACCTAAAAAAAAACATAAGGGGTAACACTGTCGTTTTTGGCCGAAATTTTGACCCCCTCCGATCTTCTTGAAACTCTGGATTCTGACAGAGGGCCACGAGACTTCGACCAGCGCGCAAAAATGGAGGCTCTAGACCCTTCCAGGAAGCCGAAGATATCGGACGTCAAAGTTTTGACCTGAAAAAAAAACATAAGGGGTAACACTGTCGTTTTTGGCCGAAATTTTGACCCCCTCCGATCTTCTTGAAACTCTGGATTCTGGCAGAGGGCCACGAGACTTCGACCAGCGCGCAAAAATGGAGGCTCTAGACCCTTCCAGAGCCGAGATATCGGACGTCAAAGTTTTGACCTGAAAAAAAAAACATAAGGGGTAACACTGTCGTTTTTGGCCGAAATTTTGACCCCCTCCGATCTTCTTGAAACTCTGGATTCTGACAGAGGCCACGGAGACTTCGACCAGCGCGCAAAAATGGAGGCTCTAGACCCTTCCAGAGCAGAGATATTGGACGTCAAAGTTTTGACCTGAAAAAAAAACATAAGGGGTAACACTGTCGTTTTTGGCCGAAATTTTGACCCCCTCCGATCTTCTTGAAACTCTGGATTCTGACAGAGGGCCACGAGACTTTGACCAGCGCGCAAAAATGGAGGATCTAGACCCTTCCAGAACCGAGATATCGGACTTCAAAGTTTTGACCTGAAAAAAAAAACATAAGGGTAACACTGTCGTTTTTGGCCGAAATTTTGACCCCCTCCGATCTCTTGAAACTCTGGATTCTGACAGAGGGCCACGAGACTTCGACCAGCGCGCAAAAATGGAGGCTCTAGACCCTTCCAGAACCGAGATATCGGACTTCAAAGTTTTGACCTGAAAAAAAAACATAAGGGGTAACACTGTCGTTTTTGGCCGAAATTTTGACCCCCTCCGATCTTCTTGAAACTCTGGATTCTGACAGAGGGCCACGAGACTTCGACCAGCGCGCAAAAATGGAGGCTCTAGACCCCTTCCAGAACCGAGATATCGGACTTCAAAGTTTTGACCTGAAAAAAAAAAAAACATAAGGGTAACACTGTCATTTTTGGCCGAAATTTGACCCCCTCCGATCTTCTTGAAACTCTGGATTCTGACAGAGGGCCACGAGACTTCGACCAGCGCGCAAAAATGGAGGCTCTAGACCCTTCCAGAACCGAGATATCGGACTTCAAAGTTTTGACCTGAAAAAAAAACATAAGGGGTAACACTGTCGTTTTTGGCCGAAATTTTGACCCCCTCCGATCTTCTTGAAACTCTGGATTCTGACAGAGGGCCACGAGACTTCGACCAGCGCGCAAAAATGGAGGCTCTAGACCCTTCCAGAACCGAGATATCGGACTTCAAAGTTTTGACCTGAAAAAAAAAACATAAGGGGTAACACTGTCGTTTTTGGCCGAAATTTTGACCCCCTCCGATCTTCTTGAAACTCTGGATTCTGACAGAGGGCCACGAGACTTCGACCAGCGCGCAAAAATGGAGGCTCTAGACCCTTCCAGAGCCGAGATATCGGACGTCAAAGTTTTGACCTGAAAAAAAACATAAGGGGTAACACTGTCGTTTTTGGCCGAAATTTTGACCCCTCCGATCTTCTTGAAACTCTGGATTCTGACAGAGGGCCACGAGACTTCGACCAGCGCACGAAAATGGAGGCTCTAGACCCTTCAGAACCGAGATATCGGACTTCAAGTTTTGACCTGAAAAAAAAACATAAGGGGTAACACTGTCGTTTTGGCCGAAATTTTGACCCCCTCCGATCTTCTTGAAACTCTGGATTCTGACAGAGGGCCACGAGACTTCGACCAGCTCGCAAAAATGGAGGCTCTAGACCCTTCCAGAACCGAGATATCGGACTTCAAAGTTTTGACCTGAAAAAAAAACATAAGGGGTAACACTGTCGTTTTGGGCCGAAATTTTGACCCCCTCCGATCTTCTTGAAACTCTGGATTCTGACAGAGGGCCACGAGACTTCGACCAGCGCGCAAAAATGGAGGCTCTAGACCCTTCCAGAACCGAGATATCGGACGTCAAAGTTTTTGACCTGAAAAAAAAACATAAGGGGTAACACTGTCGTTTTTGGCCGAAATTTTGACCCCCTCCGATCTTCTTGAAACTCTGGATTCTGACAGAGGGCCACGAGACTTCGACCAGCGCGCAAAAATGGAGGCTCTAGACCCTTCCAGAACCGAGATATCGGACTTCAAAGTTTTGACCTGAAAAAAAACATAAGGGGTAACACTGTCGTTTTTGGCCGAAATTTTGACCCCCTGCGATCTTCTTGAAACTCTTGATTCTGACAGAGGGCCACGAGACTTCGACCAGCGCGCAAAAATGGAGGCTCTAGACCCTTTCCAGAACCGAGATATCGGACTTCAAAGTTTTGACCTGAAAAAAAAAAACATAAGGGGTAAACACTGTCGTTTTTGGCCGAAATTTTGACCCCCTCCGATCTTCTTGAAACTCTGGATTCTGACAGGAGGGCCACGAGACTTCGACCAGCGCGCAAAAAATGGAGGCTCTAGACCCTTCCAGAGCCGAGATATCGGACGTCAAAGTTTTGACCTGAAAAAAAAAAACATAAGGGGTAACACTGTCGTTTTTGGCCCGAAATTTTGACCCCCTCCGATCTTCTTGAAACTCTGGATTCTGACAGAGGGCCACGAGACTTCGACCAGCGCGCAAAAATGGAGGCTCTAGACCCTTCCAGAACCGAGATATCGACTTCAAAAGTTTTGACCTGAAAAAAAAACATAAGGGTAACACTGTCGTTTTTGGCCGAAATTTTGGACCCCCTCCGATCTTCTTGAAACTCTGGATTCTGACAGAGGGCCCACGAGACTTCGACCAGCGCGCAAAAATGGAGGCTCTAGACCCTTCCAGAACCGAGATATCGGACTTCAAAGTTTTGACCTGAAAAAAAAACATAAGGGGTAACACTGTCGTTTTTGGCCCGAAATTTTGACCCCCTCCGATCTTCTTGAAACTCTGGATTCTGACAGAGGGCCACGAGACTTCGACCAGCGACTTCGACCAGCGCGCAAAAATGGAGGCTCTGGACCCTTCCAGAACCGAGATATCGGACTTCAAAGTTTTGACCTAAAAAAAAAACATAAGGGGTAACACTGTCGTTTTTGGCCGAAATTTTGACCCCCTCCGATCTTCTTGAAACTCTGGATTCTGACAGAGGGCCACGAGACTTCGACCAGCGCGCAAAAATGGAGGCTCTAGACCCTTCCAGAGCCAAGATATCGGACGTCAAAGTTTTGACCTGAAAAAAAAACATAAGGGGTAACACTGTCGTTTTTGGCCGAAATTTTGACCCCCTCCGATCTTCTTGAAACTCTGGATTCTGGCAGAGGGCCACGAGACTTCGACCAGCGCGCAAAAATGGAGGCTCTAGACCCTTCCAGAGCCGAGATATCGGACGTCAAAGTTTTGACCTGAAAAAAAAAACATAAGGGGTAACACTGTCGTTTTTGGCCGAAATTTTGACCCCCTCCGATCTTCTTGAAACTCTGGATTCTGACAGAGGGCCACGAGACTTCGACCAGCGCGCAAAAATGGAGGCTCTAGACCCTTCCAGAGCAGAGATATTGGACGTCAAAGTTTTGACCTGAAAAAAAAACATAAGGGGTAACACTGTCGTTTTTGGCCGAAATTTTGACCCCCTCCGATCTTCTTGAAACTCTGGATTCTGACAGAGGGCCACGAGACTTTGACCAGCGCGCAAAAATGGAGGATCTAGACCCTTCCAGAACCGAGATATCGGACTTCAAAGTTTTGACCTGAAAAAAAAAAACATAAGGGGTAACACTGTCGTTTTTGGCCGAAATTTTGACCCCCTCCGATCTTCTTGAAACTCTGGATTCTGACAGAGGGCCACGAGACTTCGACCAGCGCGCAAAAATGGAGGCTCTAGACCCTTCCAGAACCGAGATATCGGACTTCAAAGTTTTGACCTGAAAAAAAAAACATAAGGGGTAACACTGTCGTTTTTGGCCGAAATTTTGACCCCCTCCGATCTTCTTGAAACTCTGGATTCTGACAGAGGGCCACGAGACTTCGACCAGCGCGCAAAAATGGAGGCTCTAGACCCTTCCAGAACCGAGATATCGGACTTCAAAGTTTTGACCTGAAAAAAAAAAAACATAAGGGGTAACACTGTCATTTTTGGCCGAAATTTTGACCCCCTCCGATCTTCTTGAAACTCTGGATTCTGACAGAGGGCCACGAGACTTCGACCAGCGCGCAAAAATGGAGGCTCTAGACCCTTCCAGAACCGAGATATCGGACTTCAAAGTTTTGACCTGAAAAAAAAACATAAGGGGTAACACTGTCGTTTTTGGCCGAAATTTTGACCCCCTCCGATCTTCTTGAAACTCTGGATTCTGACAGAGGGCCACGAGACTTCGACCAGCGCGCAAAAATGGAGGCTCTAGACCCTTCCAGAGCCGAGATATCGGACTTCAAAGTTTTGACCTGAAAAAAAAAAATAAGGGGTAACACTGTCGTTTTTGGCTGAAATTTTGACCCCCTCCGATCTTCTTGAAACTCTGGATTCTGACAGAGGGCCACGAGACTTCGACCAGCGCGCAAAAATGGAGGCTCTAGACCCTTCCAGAACCGAGATATCGGACTTCAAAGTTTTGACCTGAAAAAAAAAACATAAGGGGTAACACTGTCGTTTTTGGCCGAAATTTTGACCCCCTCCGATCTTCTTGAAACTCTGGATTCTGATAGAGGGCCACGAGACTTCGACCAGCGCGCAAAAATGGAGGCTCTAGACCCTTCCAGAGCCGAGATATCGGACGTCAAAGTTTTGACCTGAAAAAAAAACATAAGGGGTAACACTGTCGTTTTTGGCCGAAATTTTGACCCCCTCCGATCTTCTTGAAACTCTGGATTCTGACAGAGGGCCACGAGACTTCGACCAGCGCGCAAAAATGGAGGCTCTAGACCCTTCCAGAGCCGAGATATCGGACGTCAAAGTTTTGACCTGAAAAAAAAACATAAGGGGTAACACTGTCGTTTTTGGCCGAAATTTTGACCCCCTCCGATCTTCTTGAAACTCTGGATTCTGACAGAGGGCCACGAGACTTCGACCAGCGCGCAAAAATGGAGGCTCTAGACCCTTCCAGAGCCGAGATATTGGACGTCAAAGTTTTGACCTGAAAAAAAAACATAAGGGGTAACACTGTCGTTTTTGGCCGAAATTTTGACCCCCTCCGATCTTCTTGAAACTCTGGATTCTGACAGAGGGCCACGAGACTTCGACCAGCGCGCAAAAATGGAGGCTCTAGACCCTTCCAGAACCGAGATATCGGACTTCAAAGTTTTGACCTGAAAAAAAAAACATAAGGGGTAACACTGTCGTTTTTGGCCGAAATTTTGACCCCCTCCGATCTTCTTGAAACTCTGGATTCTTACAGAGGGCCACGAGACTTCGACCAGCGCGCAAAAATGGAGGCTCTAGACCCTTCCAGAACCGAGATATCGGACTTCAAAGTTTTGACCTGAAAAAAAAACATAAGGGGTAACACTGTCGTTTTTGGCCGAAATTTTGACCCCCTCCGATCTTCTTGAAACTCTGGATTCTGACAGAGGGCCACGAGACTTCGACCAGCGCGCAAAAATGGAGGCTCTAGACCCTTCCAGAACCGAGATATCGGACTTCAAAGTTTTGACCTGAAAAAAAAACATAAGGGGTAACACTGTCGTTTTTGGCCGAAATTTTGACCCCCTCCGATCTTCTTGAAACTCTGGATTCTGACAGAGGGCCACGAGACTTCGACCAGCGCGCAAAAATGGAGGCTCTAGACCCTTCCAGAACCGAGATATCGGACTTCAAAGTTTTGACCTGAAAAAAAAACATAAGGGGTAACACTGTCGTTTTTGGCCGAAATTTTGACCCCCTCCGATCTTCTTGAAACTCTGGATTCTGACAGAGGGCCACGAGACTTCGACCAGCGCGCAAAAATGGAGGCTCTAGACCCTTCCAGAACCGAGATATCGGACTTCAAAGTTTTGACCTGAAAAAAAAAACATAAGGGGTAACACTGTCGTTTTTGGTCGAAATTTTGACCCCCTCCGATCTTCTTGAAACTCTGGATTCTGACAGAGGGCCACGAGACTTCGACCAGCGCGCAAAAATGGAGGCTCTAGACCCTTCCAGAGCCGAGATATCGGACGTCAAAATTTTGACCTGAAAAAAAAAAACATAAGGGGTAACACTGTCGTTTTTGGACGAAATTTTGACCCCCTCCGATCTTCTTGAAACTCTGGATTCTGACAGAGGGCCACGAGACTTCGACCAGCGCGCGAAAATGGAGGATCTAGACCCTTCCAGAACCGAGATATCGGACTTCAAAGTTTTGACCTGAAAAAAAAAAACATAAGGGGTAACACTGTCGTTTTTGGCCGAAATTTTGACCCCCTCCGATCTTCTTGAAACTCTGGATTCTGACAGAGGGCCACGAGACTTCGACCAGCGCGCAAAAATGGAGGCTCTAGACCCTTCCAGAACCGAGATATCGGACTTCAAAGTTTTGACCTGAAAAAAAACATAAGGGGTAACACTGTCGTTTTTGGCCGAAATTTTGACCCCCTCCGATCTTCTTGAAACTCTGGATTCTGACAGAGGGCCACGAGACTTCGACCAGCGCGCAAAAATGGAGGCTCTAGACCCTTCCAGAACCGAGATATCGGACTTCAAAGTTTTGACCTGAAAAAAAAACATAAGGGGTAACACTGTCGTTTTTGGCCGAAATTTTGACCCCCTCCGATCTTCTTGAAACTCTGGATTCTGACAGAGGGCCACGAGACTTCGACCAGCGCACAAAAATGGAGGCTCTAGACCCTTCCAGAACCGAGATATCGGACTTCAAAGTTTTGACCTGAAAAAAAAACATAAGGGGTAACACTGTCGTTTTTGGCCGAAATTTTGACCCCCTCCGATCTTCTTGAAACTCTGGATTCTGACAGAGGGCCACGAGACTTCGACCAGCGCGCAAAAATGGAGGCTCTAGACCCTTCCAGAGCCGAGATATCGGACGTCAAAGTTTTGACCTGAAAAAAAAAACATAAGGGGTAACACTGTCGTTTTTGGCCGAAATTTTGACCCCCTCCGATCTTCTTGAAACTCTGGATTCTGACAGAGGGCCACGAGACTTCGACCAGCGCGCAAAAATGGAGGCTCTAGACCCTTCCAGAACCGAGATATCGGACTTCAAAGTTTTGACCTGAAAAAAAAAACATAAGGGGTAACACTGTCGTTTTTGGCCGAAATTTTGACCCCCTCCGATCTTCTTGAAACTCTGGATTCTGACAGAGGGCCACGAGACTTCGACCAGCGCGCAAAAATGGAGGCTCTAGACCCTTCCAGAGCCGAGATATCGGACGTCAAAGTTTTGACCTGAAAAAAAAACATAAGGGGTAACACTGTCGTTTTTGGCCGAAATTTTGACCCCCTCCGATCTTCTTGAAACTCTGGATTCTGACAGAGGGCCACGAGACTTCGACCAGCGCACGAAAATGGAGGCTCTAGACCCTTCCAGAACCGAGATATCGGACTTCAAAGTTTTGACCTGAAAAAAAAAACATAAGGGGTAACACTGTCGTTTTTGGCCGAAATTTTGACCCCCTCCGATCTTCTTGAAACTCTGGATTCTGACAGAGGGCCACGAGACTTCGACCAGCTCGCAAAAATGGAGGCTCTAGACCCTTCCAGAACCGAGATATCGGACTTCAAAGTTTTGACCTGAAAAAAAACATAAGGGGTAACACTGTCGTTTTGGGCCGAAATTTTGACCCCCTCCGATCTTCTTGAAACTCTGGATTCTGACAGAGGGCCACGAGACTTCGACCAGCGCGCAAAAATGGAGGCTCTAGACCCTTCCAGAACCGAGATATCGGACGTCAAAGTTTTGACCTGAAAAAAAAACATAAGGGGTAACACTGTCGTTTTTGGCCGAAATTTTGCCCCCCTCCGATCTTCTTGAAACTCTGGATTCTGACAGAGGGCCACGAGACTTCGACCAGCGCGCAAAAATGGAGGCTCTAGACCCTTCCAGAACCGAGATATCGGACTTCAAAGTTTTGACCTGAAAAAAAACATAAGGGGTAACACTGTCGTTTTTGGCCGAAATTTTGACCCCCTGCGATCTTCTTGAAACTCTTGATTCTGACAGAGGGCCACGAGACTTCGACCAGCGCGCAAAAATGGAGGCTCTAGACCCTTCCAGAACCGAGATATCGGACTTCAAAGTTTTGACCTGAAAAAAAAACATAAGGGGTAACACTGTCGTTTTTGGCCGAAATTTTGACCCCCTCCGATCTTCTTGAAACTCTGGATTCTGACAGAGGGCCACGAGACTTCGACCAGCGCGCAAAAATGGAGGCTCTAGACCCTTCCAGAGCCGAGATATCGGACGTCAAAGTTTTGACCTGAAAAAAAAAAAACATAAGGGGTAACACTGTCGTTTTTGGCCGAAATTTTGACCCCCTCCGATCTTCTTGAAACTCTGGATTCTGACAGAGGGCCACGAGACTTCGACCAGCGCGCAAAAATGGAGGCTCTAGACCCTTCCAGAACCGAGATATCGGACTTCAAAGTTTTGACCTGAAAAAAAAACATAAGGGGTAACACTGTCGTTTTTGGCCGAAATTTTGACCCCCTCCGATCTTCTTGAAACTCTGGATTCTGACAGAGGGCCACGAGACTTCGACCAGCGCGCAAAAATGGAGGCTCTAGACCCTTCCAGAACCGAGATATCGGACTTCAAAGTTTTGACCTGAAAAAAAAACATAAAGGGTAACACTGTCGTTTTTGGCCGAAATTTTGACCCCCTCCGATCTTCTTGAAACTCTGGATTCTGACAGAGGGCCACGAGACTTCGACCAGCGCGCAAAAATGGAGGCTCTGGACCCTTCCAGAACCGAGATATCGGACTTCAAAGTTTTGACCTAAAAAAAAAACATAAGGGGTAACACTGTCGTTTTTGGCCGAAATTTTGACCCCCTCCGATCTTCTTGAAACTCTGGATTCTGACAGAGGGCCACGAGACTTCGACCAGCGCGCAAAAATGGAGGCTCTAGACCCTTCCAGAGCCAAGATATCGGACGTCAAAGTTTTGACCTGAAAAAAAAACATAAGGGGTAACACTGTCGTTTTTGGCCGAAATTTTGACCCCCTCCGATCTTCTTGAAACTCTGGATTCTGGCAGAGGGCCACGAGACTTCGACCAGCGCGCAAAAATGGAGGCTCTAGACCCTTCCAGAGCCGAGATATCGGACGTCAAAGTTTTGACCTGAAAAAAAAAACATAAGGGGTAACACTGTCGTTTTTGGCCGAAATTTTGACCCCCTCCGATCTTCTTGAAACTCTGGATTCTGACAGAGGGCCACGAGACTTCGACCAGCGCGCAAAAATGGAGGCTCTAGACCCTTCCAGAGCAGAGATATTGGACGTCAAAGTTTTGACCTGAAAAAAAAACATAAGGGGTAACACTGTCGTTTTTGGCCGAAATTTTGACCCCCTCCGATCTTCTTGAAACTCTGGATTCTGACAGAGGGCCACAAGACTTTGACCAGCGCGCAAAAATGGAGGATCTAGACCCTTCCAGAACCGAGATATCGGACTTCAAAGTTTTGACCTGAAAAAAAAAAACATAAGGGGTAACACTGTCGTTTTTGGCCGAAATTTTGACCCCCTCCGATCTTCTTGAAACTCTGGATTCTGACAGAGGGCCACGAGACTTCGACCAGCGCGCAAAAATGGAGGCTCTGGACCCTTCCAGAACCGAGATATCGGACTTCAAAGTTTTGACCTAAAAAAAAAACATAAGGGGTAACACTGTCGTTTTTGGCCGAAATTTTGACCCCCTCCGATCTTCTTGAAACTCTGGATTCTGACAGAGGGCCACGAGACTTCGACCAGCGCGCAAAAATGGAGGCTCTAGACCCTTCCAGAGCCAAGATATCGGACGTCAAAGTTTTGACCTGAAAAAAAAACATAAGGGGTAACACTGTCGTTTTTGGCCGAAATTTTGACCCCCTCCGATCTTCTTGAAACTCTGGATTCTGGCAGAGGGCCACGAGACTTCGACCAGCGCGCAAAAATGGAGGCTCTAGACCCTTCCAGAGCCGAGATATCGGACGTCAAAGTTTTGACCTGAAAAAAAAAACATAAGGGGTAACACTGTCGTTTTTGGCCGAAATTTTGACCCCCTCCGATCTTCTTGAAACTCTGGATTCTGACAGAGGGCCACGAGACTTCGACCAGCGCGCAAAAATGGAGGCTCTAGACCCTTCCAGAGCAGAGATATTGGACGTCAAAGTTTTGACCTGAAAAAAAAACATAAGGGGTAACACTGTCGTTTTTGGCCGAAATTTTGACCCCCTCCGATCTTCTTGAAACTCTGGATTCTGACAGAGGGCCACGAGACTTTGACCAGCGCGCAAAAATGGAGGATCTAGACCCTTCCAGAACCGAGATATCGGACTTCAAAGTTTTGACCTGAAAAAAAAAAACATAAGGGGTAACACTGTCGTTTTTGGCCGAAATTTTGACCCCCTCCGATCTTCTTGAAACTCTGGATTCTGACAGAGGGCCACGAGACTTCAACCAGCGCGCAAAAATGGAGGCTCTAGACCCTTCCAGAACCGAGATATCGGACTTCAAAGTTTTGACCTGAAAAAAAAAACATAAGGGGTAACACTGTCGTTTTTGGCCGAAATTTTGACCCCCTCCGATCTTCTTGAAACTCTGGATTCTGACAGAGGGCCACGAGACTTCGACCAGCGCGCAAAAATGGAGGCTCTAGACCCTTCCAGAACCGAGATATCGGACTTCAAAGTTTTGACCTGAAAAAAAAAAAAACATAAGGGGTAACACTGTCATTTTTGGCCGAAATTTTGACCCCCTCCGATCTTCTTGAAACTCTGGATTCTGACAGAGGGCCACGAGACTTCGACCAGCGCGCAAAAATGGAGGCTCTAGACCCTTCCAGAACCGAGATATCGGACTTCAAAGTTTTGACCTGAAAAAAAAACATAAGGGGTAACACTGTCGTTTTTGGCCGAAATTTTGACCCCCTCCGATCTTCTTGAAACTCTGGATTCTGACAGAGGGCCACGAGACTTCGACCAGCGCGCAAAAATGGAGGCTCTAGACCCTTCCAGAGCCGAGATATCGGACTTCAAAGTTTTGACCTGAAAAAAAAAAATAAGGGGTAACACTGTCGTTTTTGGCTGAAATTTTGACCCCCTCCGATCTTCTTGAAACTCTGGATTCTGACAGAGGGCCACGAGACTTCGACCAGCGCGCAAAAATGGAGGCTCTAGACCCTTCCAGAACCGAGATATCGGACTTCAAAGTTTTGACCTGAAAAAAAAAACATAAGGGGTAACACTGTCGTTTTTGGCCGAAATTTTGACCCCCTCCGATCTTCTTGAAACTCTGGATTCTGATAGAGGGCCACGAGACTTCGACCAGCGCGCAAAAATGGAGGCTCTAGACCCTTCCAGAGCCGAGATATCGGACGTCAAAGTTTTGACCTGAAAAAAAAACATAAGGGGTAACACTGTCGTTTTTGGCCGAAATTTTGACCCCCTCCGATCTTCTTGAAACTCTGGATTCTGACAGAGGGCCACGAGACTTCGACCAGTGCGCAAAAATGGAGGCTCTAGACCCTTCCAGAGCCGAGATATCGGACGTCAAAGTTTTGACCTGAAAAAAAAACATAAGGGGTAACACTGTCGTTTTTGGCCGAAATTTTGACCCCCTCCGATCTTCTTGAAACTCTGGATTCTGACAGAGGGCCACGAGACTTCGACCAGCGCGCAAAAATGGAGGCTCTAGACCCTTCCAGAGCCGAGATATTGGACGTCAAAGTTTTGACCTGAAAAAAAAACATAAGGGGTAACACTGTCGTTTTTGGCCGAAATTTTGACCCCCTCCGATCTTCTTGAAACTCTGGATTCTGACAGAGGGCCACGAGACTTCGACCAGCGCGCAAAAATGGAGGCTCTAGACCCTTCCAGAACCGAGATATCGGACTTCAAAGTTTTGACCTGAAAAAAAAAACATAAGGGGTAACACTGTCGTTTTTGGCCGAAATTTTGACCCCCTCCGATCTTCTTGAAACTCTGGATTCTTACAGAGGGCCACGAGACTTCGACCAGCGCGCAAAAATGGAGGCTCTAGACCCTTCCAGAACCGAGATATCGGACTTCAAAGTTTTGACCTGAAAAAAAAACATAAGGGGTAACACTGTCGTTTTTGGCCGAAATTTTGACCCCCTCCGATCTTCTTGAAACTCTGGATTCTGACAGAGGGCCACGAGACTTCGACCAGCGCGCAAAAATGGAGGCTCTAGACCCTTCCAGAACCGAGATATCGGACTTCAAAGTTTTGACCTGAAAAAAAAACATAAGGGGTAACACTGTCGTTTTTGGCCGAAATTTTGACCCCCTCCGATCTTCTTGAAACTCTGGATTCTGACAGAGGGCCACGAGACTTCGACCAGCGCGCAAAAATGGAGGCTCTAGACCCTTCCAGAACCGAGATATCGGACTTCAAAGTTTTGACCTGAAAAAAAAACATAAGGGGTAACACTGTCGTTTTTGGCCGAAATTTTGACCCCCTCCGATCTTCTTGAAACTCTGGATTCTGACAGAGGGCCACGAGACTTCGACCAGCGCGCAAAAATGGAGGCTCTAGACCCTTCCAGAACCGAGATATCGGACTTCAAAGTTTTGACCTGAAAAAAAAAACATAAGGGGTAACACTGTCGTTTTTGGTCGAAATTTTGACCCCCTCCGATCTTCTTGAAACTCTGGATTCTGACAGAGGGCCACGAGACTTCGACCAGCGCGCAAAAATGGAGGCTCTAGACCCTTCCAGAGCCGAGATATCGGACGTCAAAATTTTGACCTGAAAAAAAAAACATAAGGGGTAACACTGTCGTTTTTGGACGAAATTTTGACCCCCTCCGATCTTCTTGAAACTCTGGATTCTGACAGAGGGCCACGAGACTTCGACCAGCGCGCGAAAATGGAGGATCTAGACCCTTCCAGAACCGAGATATCGGACTTCAAAGTTTTGACCTGAAAAAAAAAAACATAAGGGGTAACACTGTCGTTTTTGGCCGAAATTTTGACCCCCTCCGATCTTCTTGAAACTCTGGATTCTGACAGAGGGCCACGAGACTTCGACCAGCGCGCAAAAATGGAGGCTCTAGACCCTTCCAGAACCGAGATATCGGACTTCAAAGTTTTGACCTGAAAAAAAACATAAGGGGTAACACTGTCGTTTTTGGCCGAAATTTTGACCCCCTCCGATCTTCTTGAAACTCTGGATTCTGACAGAGGGCCACGAGACTTCGACCAGCGCGCAAAAATGGAGGCTCTAGACCCTTCCAGAACCGAGATATCGGACTTCAAAGTTTTGACCTGAAAAAAAAACATAAGGGGTAACACTGTCGTTTTTGGCCGAAAATTTGACCCCCTCCGATCTTCTTGAAACTCTGGATTCTGACAGAGGGCCACGAGACTTCGACCAGCGCACAAAAATGGAGGCTCTAGACCCTTCCAGAACCGAGATATCGGACTTCAAAGTTTTGACCTGAAAAAAAAACATAAGGGGTAACACTGTCGTTTTTGGCCGAAATTTTGACCCCCTCCGATCTTCTTGAAACTCTGGATTCTGACAGAGGGCCACGAGACTTCGACCAGCGCGCAAAAATGGAGGCTCTAGACCCTTCCAGAGCCGAGATATCGGACGTCAAAGTTTTGACCTGAAAAAAAAAACATAAGGGGTAACACTGTCGTTTTTGGCCGAAATTTTGACCCCCTCCGATCTTCTTGAAACTCTGGATTCTGACAGAGGGCCACGAGACTTCGACCAGCGCGCAAAAATGGAGGCTCTAGACCCTTCCAGAGCCGAGATATCGGACGTCAAAGTTTTGACCTGAAAAAAAAACATAAGGGGTAACACTGTCGTTTTTGGCCGAAATTTTGACCCCCTCCGATCTTCTTGAAACTCTGGATTCTGACAGAGGGCCACGAGACTTCGACCAGCGCGCAAAAATGGAGGCTCTAGACCCTTCCAGAACCGAGATATCGGACTTCAAAGTTTTGACCTGAAAAAAAAAACATAAGGGGTAACACTGTCGTTTTTGGCCGAAATTTTGACCCCCTCCGATCTTCTTGAAACTCTGGATTCTGACAGAGGGCCACGAGACTTCGACCAGCGCGCAAAAATGGAGGCTCTAGACCCTTCCAGAACCGAGATATCGGACTTCAAAGTTTTGACCTGAAAAAAAAACATAAGGGGTAACACTGTCGTTTTTGGCCGAAATTTTGACCCCCTCCGATCTTCTTGAAACTCTGGATTCTGACAGAGGGCCACGAGACTTCGACCAGCGCGCAAAAATGGAGGCTCTAGACCCTTCCAGAACCGAAATATCGGACTTCAAAGTTTTGACCTGAAAAAAAAACATAAGGGGTAACACTGTCGTTTTTGGCCGAAATTTTGACCCCCTCCGATCTTCTTGAAACTCTGGATTCTGACAGAGGGCCACGAGACTTCGACCAGCGCGCAAAAATGGAGGCTCTAGACCCTTCCAGAGCCGAGATATCGGACGTCAAAGTTTTGACCTGAAAAAAAAACATAAGGGGTAACACTGTCGTTTTTGGCCGAAATTTTGACCCCCTCCGATCTTCTTGAAACTCTGGATTCTGACAGAGGGCCACGAGACTTCGACCAGCGCGCAAAAATGGAGGCTCTAGACCCTTCCAGAACCGAGATATCGGACTTCAAAGTTTTGACCTGAAAAAAAAACATAAGGGGTAACACTGTCGTTTTTGGCCGAAATTTTGACCCCCTCCGATCTTCTTGAAACTCTGGATTCTGACAGAGGGCCACGAGACTTCGACCAGCGCGCAAAAATGGAGGCTCTAGACCCTTCCAGAACTGAGATATCGGACTTCAAAGTTTTGACCTGAAAAAAAAACATAAGGGGTAACACTGTCGTTTTTGGCCGAAATTTTGACCCCCTCCGATCTTCTTGAAACTCTGGATTCTGACAGAGGGCCACGAGACTTCGACCAGCGCGCAAAAATGGAGGCTCTAGACCCTTCCAGAACCGAGATATCGGACTTCAAAGTTTTGACCTGAAAAAAAAAACATAAGGGGTAACACTGTCGTTTTTGGCCGAAATTTTGACCCCCTCCGATCTTTTTGAAACTCTGGATTCTGACAGAGGGCCACGAGACTTCGACCAGCGCGCAAAAATGGAGGCTCTAGACCCTTCCAGAGCCGAGATATCGGACGTCAAAGTTTTGACCTGAAAAAAAAACATAAGGGGTAACACTGTCGTTTTTGGCCGAAATTTTGACCCCCTCCGATCTTCTTGAAACTCTGGATTCTGACAGAGGGCCACGAGACTTCGACCAGCGCGCAAAAATGGAGGCTCTAGACCCTTCCAGAACCGAGATATCGGACTTCAAAGTTTTGACCTGAAAAAAAAAAACATAAGGGGTAACACTGTCGTTTTTGGCCGAAATTTTGACCCCCTCCGATCTTCTTGAAACTCTGGATTCTGACAGAGGGCCACGAGACTTCGACCAGCGCGCAAAAATGGAGGCTCTAGACCCTTCCAGAACAGAGATATCGGACTTCAAAGTTTTGACCTGAAAAAAAAACATAAGGGGTAACACTGTCGTTTTTGGCCGAAATTTTGACCCCCTCCGATCTTCTTGAAACTCTGGATTCTGACAGAGGGCCACGAGACTTCGACCAGCGCGCAAAAATGGAGGCTCTAGACCCTTCCAGAACCGAAATATCGGACTTCAAAGTTTTGACCTGAAAAAAAAAACATAAGGGGTAACAATGTCGTTTTTGGCCGAAATTTTGACCCCCTCCGATCTTCTTGAAACTCTGGATTCTGACAGAGGGCCACGAGACTTCGACCAGCGCGCAAAAATGGAGGCTCTAGACCCTTCCAGAGCCGAGATATCGGACGTCAAAGTTTTGACCTGAAAAAAAAACATAAGGGGTAACACTGTCGTTTTTGGCCGAAATTTTGACCCCCTCCGATCTTCTTGAAACTCTGGATTCTGACAGAGGGCCACGAGACTTCGACCAGCGCGCAAAAATGGAGGATCTAGACCCTTCCAGAACCGAGATATCGGACTTCAAAGTTTTGACCTGAAAAAAAAAACATAAGGGGTAACACTGTCGTTTTTGGCCGAAATGTTGACCCCCTCCGATCTTCTTGAAACTTTGGATTCTGGCAGAGGGCCACGAGACTTCGACCAGCGCGCAAAAATGGAGGCTCTAGACCCTTCCAGAACCGAGATATCGGACTTCAAAGTTTTGACCTGAAAAAAAAACATAAGGGGTAACACTGTCGTTTTTGGCCGAAATTTTGACCCCCTCCGATCTTCTTGAAACTCTGGATTCTGACAGAGGGCCACGAGACTTCGACCAGCGCGCAAAAATGGAGGCTCTAGACCCTTCCAGAACCGAGATATCGGACTTCAAAGTTTTGACCTGAAAAAAAAACATAAGGGGTAACACTGTCGTTTTTGGCCGAAATTTTGACCCCCTCCGATCTTCTTGAAACTCTGGATTCTGACAGAGGGCCACGAGACTTCGACCAGCGCGCAAAAATGGAGGCTCTAGACCCTTCCAGAGCCGAGATATCGGACGTCAAAGTTTTGACCTGAAAAAAAAACATAAGGGGTAACACTGTCGTTTTTGGCCGAAATTTTGACCCCCTCCGATCTTCTTGAAACTCTGGATTCTGACAGAGGGCCACGAGACTTCGACCAGCGCGCAAAAATGGAGGATCTAGACCCTTCCAGAACCGAGATATCGGACTTCAAAGTTTTGACCTGAAAAAAAAAACATAAGGGGTAACACTGTCGTTTTTGGCCGAAATTTTGACCCCCTCCGATCTTCTTGAAACTCTGGATTCTGACAGAGGGCCACGAGACTTCGACCAGCGCGCAAAAATGGAGGCTCTAGACCCTTCCAGAACCGAGATATCGGACTTCAAAGTTTTGACCTGAAAAAAAAACATAAGGGGTAACACTGTCGTTTTTGGCCGAAATTTTGACCCCCTGCGATCTTCTTGAAACTCTTGATTCTGACAGAGGGCCACGAGACTTCGACCAGCGCGCAAAAATGGAGGCTCTAGACCCTTCCAGAGCCGAGATATCGGACGTCAAAGTTTTGACCTGAAAAAAAAAACATAAGGGGTAACACTGTCGTTTTTGGCCGAAATTTTGACCCCCTCCGATCTTCTTGAAACTCTGGATTCTGACAGAGGGCCACGAGACTTCGACCAGCGCGCAAAAATGGAGGCTCTAGACCCTTCCAGAACCGAGATATCGGACTTCAAAGTTTTGACCTGAAAAAAAAAACATAAGGGGTAACACTGTCGTTTTTGGCCGAAATTTTGACCCCCTCCGATCTTCTTGAAACTCTGGATTCTGACAGAGGGCCACGAGACTTCGACCAGCGCGCAAAAATGGAGGCTCTAGACCTTTCCAGAGCCGAGATATCGGACGTCAAAGTTTTGACCTGAAAAAAAAAAACATAAGGGGTAACACTGTCGTTTTTGGCCGAAATTTTAACCCCCTCCGATCTTCTTGAAACTCTGGATTCTGACAGAGGGCCACGAGACTTCGACCAGCGCGCGAAAATGGAGGCTCTAGACCCTTCCAGAACCGAGATATCGGACTTCAAAGTTTTGACCTGAAAAAAAAAACATAAGGGGTAACACTGTCGTTTTTGGCCGAAATTTTGACCCCCTCCGATCTTCTTGAAACTCTGGATTCTGACAGAGGGCCACGAGACTTCGACCAGCGCGCAAAAATGGAGGCTCTAGACCCTTCCAGAACCGAGATATCGGACTTCAAAGTTTTGACCTGAAAAAAACATAAGGGGTAACACTGTCGTTTTTGGCCGAAATTTTGACCCCCTCCGATCTTCTTGAAACTCTGGATTCTGACAGAGGGCCACGAGACTTCGACCAGCGCGCAAAAATGGAGGCTCTAGACCCTTCCAGAACCGAGATATCGAACTTCAAAGTTTTGACATGAAAAAAAAAACATAAGGGGTAACACTGTCGCTTTTGGCCGAAATTTTGACCCCCTCCGATCTTCTTGAAACTCTGGATTCTGACAGAGGGCCACGAGACTTCGACCAGCGCGCAAAAATGGAGGCTCTAGACCCTTCCAGAGCCGAGATATCGGACGTCAAAGTTTTGACCTGAAAAAAAAAAACATAAGGGGTAACACTGTCGTTTTTGGCCGAAATTTTGACCCCCTCCGATCTTCTTGAAACTCTGGGTTCTGACAGAGGGCCACGAGACTTCGACCAGCGCGCAAAAATGGAGGCTCTAGACCCTTCCAGAGCCGAGATATTGGACGTCAAAGTTTTGACCTGAAAAAAAAAACATAAGGGGTAACACTGTCGTTTTTGGCCGAAATTTTGACCCCCTCCGATCTTCTTGAAACTCTGGATTCTGACAGAGGGCCACAAGACTTCGACCAGCGCGCAAAAATGGAGGCTCTAGACCCTTCCAGAGCCGAGATATCGGACGTCAAAGTTTTGACCTGAAAAAAAAAACATAAGGGGTAACACTGTCGTTTTTGGCCGAAATTTTGACCCCCTCCGATCTTCTTGAAACTCTGGGTTCTGACAGAGGGCCACGAGACTTCGACCAGCGCGCAAAAATGGAGGCTCTAGACCCTTCCAGAGCCGAGATATTGGACGTCAAAGTTTTGACCTGAAAAAAAAAACATAAGGGGTAACACTGTCGTTTTTGGCCGAAATTTTGACCCCCTCCGATCTTCTTGAAACTCTGGATTCTGACAGAGGGCCACGAGACTTCGACCAGCGCGCAAAAATGGAGGCTCTAGACCCTTCCAGAGCCGAGATATCGGACGTCAAAGTTTTGACCTGAAAAAAAAAAACATAAGGGGTAACACTGTCGTTTTTGGCCGAAATTTTGACCCCCTCCGATCTTCTTGAAACTCTGGATTCTGACAGAGGGCCACGAGACTTCGACCAGCGCGCAAAAATGGAGGCTCTAGACCATTCCAGAACCGAGATATCGGACTTCAAAGTTTTGACCTGAAAAAAAAAAACATAAGGGGTAACACTGTCGTTTTTGGCCGAAATTTTGACCCCCTCCGATCTTCTTGAAACTCTGGATTCTGACAGAGGGCCACGAGACTTCGACCAGCGCGCAAAAATGGAGGCTCTAGACCCTTCCAGAACCGAGATATCGGACTTCAAAGTTTTGACCTGAAAAAAAAAAACATAAGGGGTAACACTGTCGTTTTTGGCCGAAATTTTGACCCCCTCCGATCTTCTTGAAACTCTGGATTCTGACAGAGGGCCACGAGACTTCGACCAGCACGCAAAAATGGAGGCTCTAGACCCTTCCAGAGCCGAGATATCGGACTTCAAAGTTTTGACCTGAAAAAAAAACATAAGGGGTAACACTGTCGTTTTTGGCCGAAATTTTGACCCCCTCCGATCTTCTTGAAACTCTGGATTCTGACAGAGGGCCACGAGACTTCGACCAGCGCGCAAAAATGGAGGCTCTAGACCCTTCCAGAGCCGAGATATCGGACGTCAAAGTTTTGACCTGAAAAAAAAACATAAGGGGTAACACTGTCGTTTTTGGCCGAAATTTTGACCCCCTCCAATCTTCTTGAAACTCTGGATTCTGAAAGAGGGCCACGAGACTTCGACCTTCGCGCAAAAATGGAGGCTCTAGACCCTTCCAGAGCCGAGATATCGGACGTCAAAGTTTTGACCTGAAAAAAAAAACATAAGGGGTAACACTGTCGTTTTTGGCCGAAATTTTGACCCCCTCCGATCTTCTTGAAACTCTGGATTCTGACAGAGGGCCACGAGACTTCGACCAGCGCGCAAAAATGGAGGCTCTAGACCCTTCCAGAACCGAGATATCGGACTTCAAAGTTTTGACCTGAAAAAAAAAACATAAGGGGTAACACTGTCGTTTTTGGCCGAAATTTTGACCCCCTCCGATCTTCTTGAAACTCTGGATTCTGACAGAGGGCCACGAGACTTTGACCAGCGCGCAAAAATGGAGGCTCTAGACCCTTCCAGAACCGAGATATCGGACTTCAAAGTTTTGACATGAAAAAAAAACATAAGGGGTAACACTGTCGCTTTAGGCCGAAATTTTGACCCCCTCCGATCTTCTTGAAACTCTGGATTCTGACAGAGGGCCACGAGACTTTGACCAGCGCGCAAAAATGGAGGCTCTAGACCCTTCCAGAGCCGAGATATCGGACGTCAAAGTTTTGACCTGAAAAAAAAACATAAGGGGTAACACTGTTGTTTTTGGCCGAAATTTTGACCCCCTCCGATCTTCTTGAAACTCTGGATTCTGACAGAGGGCCACGAGACTTCGACCAGCGCGCAAAAATGGAGGCTCTAGACCCTTCCAGAGCCGAGATATCGGACGTCAAAGTTTTGACCTGAAAAAAAAAACATAAGGGGTAACACTGTCGTTTTTGGCCGAAATTTTGACCCCCTCCGATCTTCTTGAAACTCTGGATTCTGACAGAGGGCCACGAGACTTCGACCAGCGCGCAAAAATGGAGGCTCTAGACCCTTCCAGAGCCGAGATATCGGACGTCAAAGTTTTGACCTGAAAAAAAAAAACATAAGGGGTAACACTGTCGTTTTTGGCCGAAATTTTGACCCCCTCCGATCTTCTTGAAACTCTGGATTCTGACAGAGGGCCACGAGACTTCGACCAGTGCGCAAAAATGGAGGCTCTAGACCCTTCCAGAGCCGAGATATCGGACGTCAAAGTTTTGACCTGAAAAAAAAAACATAAGGGGTAACACTGTCGTTTTTGGCCGAAATTTTGACCCCCTCCGATCTTCTTGAAACTCTGGATTCTGACAGAGGACCACGAGACTTCGACCAGCGCGCAAAAATGGAGGCTCTAGACCCTTCCAGAGCCGAGATATCGGACGTCAAAGTTTTGACCTGAAAAAAAAACATAAGGGGTAACACTGTCGTTTTTTGCCGAAATTTTGACCCCCTCCGATCTTCTTGAAACTCTGACAGAGGGCCACGAGACTTCGACCAGCGCGCAAAAATGGAGGCTCTAGACCCTTCCAGAGCCGAGATATCGAAGGTCAAAATTTGGACCTGAAAAAAAAAAAAACATAAGGGGTAACACTGTAATTTTTTTTTTTGGCCGAAATTTTGACCCCCTCCAATCTTCTTGAAACTCTGGATTCTGACAGAGGGCCACGAGACTTTGACCAGCGCGCAAAAATGGAGGTTCTAGACCCTTCCAGAGCCGAGATATCGAAGGTCAAAATTTTGACCCGAAAAAAAAACATAAGGGGTAACACTGTTTTTTTTTTTTGGCTGAAATTTTGACCCCCTCCGATCTTCTTGAAACTCTGGATTCTGACAGAGGGCCACGAGACTTCGACCAGCGCGCAAAAATGGAGGCTCTAGACCCTTCCAGAGCCGAGATATCGAAGGTCAAAATTTTGACCCGAAAAAAAAAAACATAAGGGGTAACACTGTGGGTTTTTTTTGGCCGAAATTTTGACCCCCTCCGATCTTCTTGAAACTCTGGATTCTGACAGAGGGCCACGAGACTTCGACCAGCGCGCAAAAATGGAGGCTCTAGACCCTTCCAGAGCGAGATATTGAAGGTCAAAATTTTGACCCGAAAAAAACAAGGGGTAACACTGTGGGGTTTTTTTTTTTGGCCGAAATTTTGACCCCCTCCGATCTTCTTGAAACTGTGGATTCTGACAGAGGGCCACGAGACTTTGACCAGCGCACAAAAATGGAGGCTCAGAGCCGAGATATCGAAGGTTTGAGAGGAAGTTTTGAGAGGATTGGAGAAACTTAATTTTTCGCCCATAAAAAAAAACGAAAGGGGTAACACTGTCGTTTTTTTTTTTTATTTGGGTTGAAATTTTGAGTTTTGATATCTCAGCTCTGGAAGGGTCTACAGCCTCCATTTTTGCACACAGGTCTAAGTCTCATGGCCCTCTATCAGAATCCAGAGTTTCAAGAAGATCAGAAAAACTCAAAATTTCAACCCGAAAAAAAAAACCGACAGTGGTACCCCTTTCATTCTTTTTCAGGTCGAAATTTTGAGTTTCGATATCTCAGCTCTGGAAGGGTCTAGAGCCTCCATTTTGGCATTCAAGCCTAAGTCTCATGGCCCTCTATCAGAATCCAGAGTTTCAAGAAGATCAGATAAAAACTCAAAATTTCGACCCGGACAAAAAAAAAAAACGACAGTGTTAACCCTGTAATTTTTTGTTTTTGTTTTTTAGTGCGAAAAAATAAGTTAAATCTTCTTGAAACTCTGGATTCTGATAGAGGGCCATGGGACTTAGACCTGAGTGCAAAAATGGAGGTTCTAGATCCTTCCAGAGCTGAGATATTGAGATCCCACGTAGCATTTATGCCGTTATAAATATCTCAATATCTTAGCTCTGGAAGGGTCTAGAGCCTCCATTTTGGCACTCAGGTCTAAGTGTCATGGCCCTCTATCAGAATCCAGAGTTTTGAGAAGATTGGAAAAACTTAATTTCTGAACTCAAGTTTAGTCGAGTAAATTAAGAAAGATCACGGCATTAGTCAACAGATTGTGTCCTATTTTAAGATGAACTAATATGTAGATTGTGTAGAAGTTTTAAATGTTGTTTATTTATTATTTCTTTGTAGCCTACATAATACATAATAATCTCTAAAACCATACTGTAGCCACTAGATGTCTCTATAGCCCTTTGAATAAATATATTTCAGGGATGTGAAATTCTTAATAAGTAAAAGTTTTAATAATATCTGTCCTTGAAATAATCCAAAAGTAATCAGTTAACATTACTTTCATATTCTGGTACTTGGATTACGTTACTGAATACTTTTTTATGAAGTAATTTGTAACTGTATCAGAATACATTTTTAAAGTAACCCTCCAAGCCTGCTACCAACACATTGAAAATATGACTAAAAGTATTAGTATACAACAACACGAATGAGAGCGAATCTGAGTTTAAGAACGAATCTCATTGATTTTAAATGGACTGAAGTAAGTGCGTTTTAAGTTTTTATATGGATATTTAAACTACATGAACCAGCACCGTGTATTCGCAGATAATCACGCCTTCTTCAAATGAAATGTGTGCATGCATATTACAGATTATGATATATAATGTGTCCAAATAAGGACATATTTCAGCCGTACGTTGGATGTGATGTTTTTCTGATGCGCAGAAGACAATGTAGGCTAGACCGAAAATTAAAAGTAGCCTAATGGACAAAAACAAGTAGCTAGCCAACTATTCATGCCTTTATTCTCTCTGTTAAACTGACGTGTGTTGTTTGTTCAGAGACACTTTGAGACAAATGCGTGTTATGGTAGCCTGTCCTGTTTAACATCACAAAATTATTTTCTGGTTTAAGTCATTTTTTTCTTTTATATGAATTACTTTTTGTTTTCAATGACTCCTTATTTTTCACCGCTTTATGGGTAAAATACATGTACTTTATCCAAAAAACGAAACAAAATTCTCTGGAGAGTTTTTTATTAGGAGTGAACTTCATCACAAAGGGGCGCAATATTCAAGAGAGTGAATTCGAATCATTTTAGGACATTTTCTTTGTGATATTAGTTGTTTATTAGAGAATATAGAGAATGATATTAGAGAATGTTTCAGCTTTTGACTTTGGAAGATGAGACATTGTTGCATTTGCCCTCCTGGGATATGATGGCATGTATGGTCACTGAGCCAGAGCGATTTGACATAGCCTATCAAAAATAAATAAATCAATGACGTGTTTCAGGGTAATACCACGTTTTATTATTTATTTAAATTATTTTCTTTATGAAAAGGTTAAAGAGTATTTTATTTTTAATGCTTATAAGCTATTTGTGAAGTTCTGACCCCGAATGACGTTTGCTGAAATAAAATAATAATAATAATACATATCTAAAAATCCTGTCATCTGATGTCATGGTTAACATATTCTAGCACCATAAATAAATATGATATCGTGTTGTAGCCTATGTTGGCATGGAACTGCTCCGGATTATTATAAATAATAATAATAGTAATAATAATGTAGACACCTTAAATCTTCCCAACAAAGCACAAATGTAGTCAACATATTACATGTGTTAAAAAAGTACGTTATTACATGTATGTTGCAAAAACACATTCTGACATCCTGAGTGTACATTTAAAAATAATAGCTTGTAATGGTTAATAATAGAATGCCATATAAGCACATAATACTTTACCTTGCTGATAAAATTGTTTCTTCATTATTCTTGAACGTGACTTACTATTTTCATTCACTTTAACGTGTATAGTCGTGCACATTTCTCCCAATTTCTTTCTCTGTTCTTCCCTCATCCACCTTTTTCCTCCACTCCACTCCTCTCCTCTCTGATCTGTCACCTAAGCCTACGATGTAAACACATGATGTCATTTGTTAGAGAAACTTACATAAAGGAATGTTTCGCTGCGCCACAGGGAGGCGCTATAACATTAACAAAGCGCCCCAAATCATCTAGAAAGACCGCAAGAAAAAGCATTACATCATCCCTGTTGTAAAAATAGATTAGAATTGCTTCTTGAGTTCTTGGACACAGGTGGCAAAATGCTCCACTTTCAAGCTGTTAATAGATAATGACATCATCTGAAACGGCTCACGGAAAGCAGGATTTGACACACAGATGGACTGAATGGATGAAGCCTGGTCATCTGAATTAACCAAAGTGCCCTTGAAATTCACCCTCAGTGTAATTCTTTGGTCTTCTCGCTTTCCTTTTACATGAATGGATGGAGCAGAGTCACATTAGTATGGTCTGACAGAATGTGTGAGCTAGTCAAATGTGGATTCTGAAAGGTCATTTGCTTATTCAGCTCACTGTAGGTGTAATATCTGTGGGTTGACATAGGATTATTCTAAATTATGATTCTCATTTCTCATCTCAAATGATTATTCTCATTTGCACTAAATTCATGGAAACCATTTCAGTCTTGTAAAACAGATGTGTTATCGATATTGATGCACAATGTGATCACTAAGACCATGGCGTAATCACTGATAATGATACAAATTTAAAATGTACAAAATGTCAAGTCACCTTTAGTGCTTTATACAACACAAGGCGTTTTCAGTAAAAAAAAAAAAAAAAAAAAAAACCATAAGCTGCTTCAAATATTAATCCTGCTGCAAAGCAGCTCTACACACCATAGTGTTATTTATTTAGCTCAAGTCAGTTCAGTGTTGATTTGCTTCGGTTAAGTAAGCGTGTAATGTTCATCAATTATGAAATTAGTTCAATGTGAACTTGTGTTCCATTTTCTGGAAATTCAGATTTCCAAACTGTTGAATATCCTACAAGGCTCTGGGAAAAAAGTCACACATGCTGAATGTAAAGATTACATATATGAATCGTTCAAGCCAACAATATGATGGTATCAAAGACCGTTTGTATAGCGTAAGTTCGACCCCGCGACATGTCCGTCCTTACGGCGGGCATTAATATGATAATGATATGGAATGTGGAGGGTGATATTTGGAAAGCCTACGCTTCATCTCGTCTGACTGTCCCTCTCCGTGTATAATCACTCTCTGCCCGTGTTTGATGAGCAGGGAGAATTTCATTAAGCCGCCGATATGGACTAGTCTCATTCACCATGCCTTCAGGCTTCCTCCAAGAATCTGCCAACATATATACGCGTGTGACTGTGCCGCTATTCATATATGCAAACATTTCTGTCAAATCTCTCAGCACCTGACAGCAGTGTGAACCCAATAAACCAGAGGCAGATAAGAGCTGGCGTCAGTAGGCAGAACTAATATTATTTGTGCAGTGGAAAGCGTTTATCTGTCACGGACTGAGAATTGATGGTTTTGTGTCACTTTTGTTTAATAATGATGTGGTAATCTCAATATGCCCACTGGCTCGGGCTCTATTAAAGTTCAAAAGATTATCCAAATTAAAATCTCATTTGAAATATTGCTTTTTCCCAATATTTTGACTGGAGGTGGATTCTATTGGATGCGATATTTCTCACTTAGCAATCCAATTAACATTTTATGTTTGACAAACTGCAACGATGGCAAATAGGACCGGGGCTGTGCGACTGTGAAATCTTATAATGGGTCTTTCAAAGATACTGAACTAGCTGCAATAAATTTTTTTTTTTTAATTTCACGAAAGACGAGATTTAAATATGGCCCTCAATGTGATGACTCAAATGTGGCTGTCACTAAACAAAAGCAGAAAAATAGTTTCCGTATCTTTGCGGTGACGGCGGATGTCAGAGCCCTTATCATGAAGACAGATTTCCATTCACCGTTGCATAACATTGAATTAGCTTTAGTGATTGCTTGCCAGAACGTGTCTGGTTGGTGTGTGTCTTTATGTCACATCACGGGTGATCACAGCACACTGTGGCCTGAAGAAGCCACTGACTCTGAACAAATGAAATGGACTTGATCACCTGTCAGGTGATCTCTTACCCAACTGCATTTTGTAACTATTTACACTACTATATACATTCACTGTCCACCTTAGTAGGGACACCTGTTCAACTGTTGTTACATATGACAAGACTCAATGCATTTAGCTATGAAGACTGAGTATTTCAGAAACTGCTAATCCACAGGGATTTTCACTCAAAACTATCTTTTAAAGAAAATATCCAGTGAGTGGCAGTTCTGTGCATGAAAATACCTTCCTGATGTCAATAGCCAGACTGGTTCGAGCTGATAGAAAAGCAGCAGTAACTCAAATAACCACTCGCTATAACTGAGGAAAACAGAAGAGCATCTCTGAACGCACAACACGTTGAGCCTTGAAGCAGACGGGCTACAGCAGCAGAACAACCAATGCTATCTCACGACCAATTCGTACGAATTCGTACGAGTGATTAAAAAGTGTAGCCTGGCTAACGCCAGACCAAATTCTCGTTGAGAGAATGCCGTTTATTGGGTGCTATGAATGTCTACCAAATGCGCCTGTACGTAGCTCATAGCCAATCGTTTCAATTAGAAAAACACAAGTATTAACAGTTTAACATAGATGTTGAAGTTGTTATTTGCTTTGGAAATTGTTTGCGCTTGTACTTCACAAGTTAAAAAAAATAAAAAAATAATTTAATGACTAAAGTGTCTACAACTTCGGGTACGTGTGCACAGCTGAACGTTATTCTACTAAAGCGAAAAAGCAACACAACTTAGTGTCACTGTGACAACCACAGTAGGTAGTCTACAGGCATAATGACAATATGATATTAATAAATACCACCATTTATAAGCTAACGTTAAATGGACTTTGTTGACGACGATGCCTAGCAGGTTGGTACTATACAACTTCGTGGCTAACATGTCTTTCCACTTTGCGCTCATCCAGGCCTCGGGACTGCCGAACAGAAGTTGGGATAGACAATTCTTTATCGCATTTTCTTTCTCGGGACACAGCTGAGCGGCAGATATTCCAAAGTTGACCGCCTCCTGTACCTGGTCCTCCATTAGGGCGATTAACGGCGAGACAACAATAACAACTGGGCGCTCGCGAAGTTTAACGCCAAAAGCGTCTATTTTTTCTAAATAAACTTGCATTCTAAACTACTTAAAACAATATCTAAGGCTGCAACAAAAGGTAGATTTGCGTCTGCTGCCATGTTGAATTCATAGATATAAACAAACTGCTTCGGTTAGTCGCATAGATGTCATCAACGTCTTGCTGCTCCCTCCCCGTTCTGTGATTGGTTCCCTAAATGAGGCGAATATCTGGCCATGGTATGCAGACTGCCTGGTATTCCTTCAGCGTGAAGAAAATCGCGCTGTGGTAAGACAGTATGGTGAAACCCAGACTATAAAAAGTGGCTAATTCGTACTAATTCATACGACCTCACTCGTACGAATTTTTACGATCTGTCTAAACCCACGTGATGGATAGGTTTAGGGGCGGGGTCAGGGGTAGGTCATTCGTGCGAATTCATACGAATAGTTGGGTTTCAGACACGTGATTATGATGACGCGCAGAATTCAGGGAAGAGAGCAGGGAGAGAAGAGCGAAATGAAAAATAAAAAGAAAAGAAAGAGAAAAAGAGAAGAGCGAAATGGACGAGATGGAGGAAAGTCCGTACTGTACTACTTTACACGCTATTACAAGAGAAAGAAAGAAACAAAAAAATCAAACATATGTTGGACGTGATCCTTACGTTATGAAGAGAAGCGATTTTTCAACTGAATTGAAATATTTTTCTGCCATCGAGGCTGTAGATATCAGCAACTACCTCGTCTTACAGACATACTTTGACTTTACAAAGTTCGGAAACGTTACACAAACAATCACTTAAGTTGTATTCACTCACCTTTGAAGAAGTGATCACTTAAGTTACACACAAACGCGCATTTTCCCATTCGGCTCCTTTGGTCAATTTCTTGCATTTGGAAAATACTGTGCATTACTAGAGATACAGACATAATTCAGTATCTAGAGAAAATAGAAAACAGCACTTGTCAGATATTCCATATTAAAAAATAAAAATGTCAAAATATTCAAAGAGTGTTTTTAACACTGTATCTGTTAATGTTGCATGCTATCTCACATTCTTAAATAAAGTTTTAGAAATGTTGAGTCTTTTATGGATAAATAGGAATAGGCTCTTTATTGTGGTTTGAAACCTTGAGCGTATCAGCATCACTCAACAGAGCCAAAAGTTCAGAGGTTCAATGAATTTCTGCTGTGTGCAGTTTCTCAGAGCAGTGAGTCATTTTCCACAGCTCAGTCAATGGAGCATGTCAGTTTCATCTCATTTCCCCTCCTCACACCGAACAGACTGCTCTGGTGTCACAGACCCTCCATGTGTCCGCCTGTCTCTCTACTCCATGCAGCCTGAGCTTAGATCCTCCAACTCACATACAGTTGTGAGTTGTTGGTTAATGACGTGTAGTAAGGCACCTGAGTGATGGATGTACTGAAAAACTGACCTGCCTGCTGACCTAAAGGGATAATTCACACAAATATACTGTGATCATTTAATTATCATTCTAAAATTGCATGATTTTCTTTATTCTGCAGGACACACACACACACACACATACACACGAAAAAATATATTTTGAAGAATGTTTCAGCTGTCTGTATTTTGAAAGTCAGTGGGACCAAAATTAACTCTGGGTCCCATATTCCAATTCATTGTATACAAAGGAACCTTAAAAATAACCTTTTGTGCAATGGAAAGGATCCATGAATGTTTGTTAAAGGTTCTTTGTGGAACCATCAATGCCAAGAAACAAATCTTTATTTTTAAGTTTTGATTTAACATTTCATTAGGCAAAAGTAACTTAGAACTTAGAATGTAGTAGAGCCAGACCGATATATCGGTAGACCGATATTATTGGCCGATATCAGGCATTTTCCAAACTATCGTTATCGGCAGTTATAATGGCCGATAAATGAATATTTCGAAAATAAAATAAAAACGGACGAAACACGCTTGAACCATGTCATGAGTGTTGGAGTTGTATAATTTGTCCACCAGAGGGCACTCTACACCGTTATATCGGAAGCCGATATATCGGAATATTAAAATATTTGTATCGGTATCAGCCTTCAAAATCCTTTATCGGTTGGGCTATAGAATATAGATGCACTACCATTGGTACCGTGACTAACCAACATCTGGACCCCTAAACCCTATTCCAACATTAAAAAATATACAAGTGGGCAGTTTATCCTGAGTGCTAGGGCCTATTTTCAGTAAGCACACATCAACACGTTCATCTGATTTGGATTTTCTAAACAAGCATGTGTTAACAAGCTGCTAACACATTTCAGGCATCAAGCACATGACCTAAAGCTGCAGACAAACAACATCTCTTCCCATCTCACTCTTGTTTTCCGGGTAAGCGTAGCCGCAGAGGAGTGAACGATCCTTGATGATGGCTCTACATGTGTGGAGCACTGGTTAATTGATTGTTAACAGCCCACGTACTGTGAGCTATGACTGTTATATGAGAAGGTGACTCACGGCGAGCCCTCGCGAGACAAAGAAAGAGGAAGAACGCAGTTTTGTGGAAGCAGGGAACAGGGCTGGGATGAGTCATCGCTGTTTCCAGCATCTATTTACAGTCACTCAAACGACCTGAGATAGACAACGCTTTACAATATGAAAAGAGGTGTCTGTTTTTCATAAAAGGTCGCACCTTTCTGAGTGTGGCTTTCATTTCATTCACACCATCAATGAATGAAATGGTGGAGATGAGGATGATCTTTCAGAAAAAGAAAAAAATACACCAAAAGAGAAGTGGGTTAAGTATGCTGACATTGATTTATTGGGCTTGTTAAGAGAAGAGCATTTTAATACATTAACATAATGAGACAATAAGACTGTAGACAATTAAGGTGTTGTGTACAGTGAATCCCATTTAGCCTCTCACATTCAATATAACTGCAGGTGATGAAAGAGTAAGATAGAAAGATAGAAATTTATACCTGATATCTTGTACATAGCAGAATATCTGATAGAAAAGATGTCAGGGATCCAGAAATAGAAACATTGAGAGTAGATTTTTTCATATTACTATGACAGACCTGCATTTTCTACAGTGTTTGCAAGGCAGCATTGTATTGCTATTCCTTAAACATTGTGATTGTTTTTTTTTTTCTAAACTACCTCTTCCTAAATTAACATTCCACTCCATACTCCATTCCAGCTTGTGCTCAAAAACGTTAGCATCCCAAATGACAACAGTAATATTGTAAAGTATTACAATTAAAAAAAAAAAAAACAGATTACTGTTTGAATTATTTTAAAATATAATTTATTGCTGTGATGGCAAAGCTGAATTTTCAGCGTCATAACTCCAGTCTTCAGTGTCATATGATCCTTCAGTAGTCATTCAAAAATCTGTTTTGTTGCTTGTGAAACATTTCATTTTATTTTCAATGTTGAAAAAAGTTGTGCTGAAACCATGATTTTAAGGATTTTTGGTGAATAGTATATACTATATTATACTATACTATACTATACTATAACTTTTGATCAACTTGCATAATCACTGAATAAAAGTATTCATTTCTTTAAAAACATAAATAAAATAAACACTTTCTTTTGCTGCCTTGCAACCACTTAGTGGCTGCTCATTTGATCAATACTGACATGTCAAAAAATACAAAACTTATTTCGAACGACAATTATACAAGGACAACAGATGGCACAGGTTTGCTCTTCTGATAATTAAAGGAGTAGTTCACTTAAAAAAAAAAAAACTTTTGCTGATAATTTACTCACCCCATGTCATCCAAGATGTCCATGTCATTCTTTCTTCAGTCGAAAAGAAATTAAGGTTTTTGATCATTTAAACATTCCAGGATTTTTCTCCATATAATGGACTTCAAGTTGAAGTCCATTGAAGACCATTTTATGGAAAAAAAATCTGGAATGTTTTCATCAAAAACCTTAATTTCTTTTCGACTGAAGAAAGAAAGACGTGGATATCTTGGATGACATGGGGGCGAGTAAATTATCAGCAAAAGTTCTTTTAAAAGTGAACTACTCCTTTAAGAATTTAAGGCTCTTATCACACAATTATCAAACACAAATAAGTGTTTGATAATTGAACACACCCAAATTTCTCATTGAAATAATCAAGGGGCTTTTTCTGATCGTTTTGACAGCGCTCTTGAACGGGCGAATTGTCAAAAAGCTCTTTTATGAGCAACTCTGAACTTTATCGTCCCTAGCAAGAGGAGATACTACTCCTTCAGCAGAGCCTGGGCTGGGAGGCTTCATCACAGGGTCTGCCGGGCTTCTCATTGCACTCACGACTTTGGTCCCCCCCTTCCGGTCTCCTCTCAAGTCTTCCTTTTTTGTGGAAGTTGTGGAGAAGTCAGACGTCAGGATTCCACCTGCCGTCAGAACCCCGCCCAGAGTGAGAATCCCCGTCCCGACCAGAACACATATGTGTAGCGAGTGATTGTGGCGCATGGCTTGGTGGTCCACGAACAGCAGTTCGCCTTCACCGAAAGCCTCAATGCGAGTGGGGATGGCATAGCCCACAGTCATGATCACCAGCCCCACTGTCAGTAGCACCACACCAACCGCAAGTGTGACCTAAGAGCGAACAAAAGAGTGTTCTTCATTCTCTTGCAAGCGGTTAACCACAGCCACAGCTTTTCAAGGGCGAGTAATCTATCTATGTCCGTCAAATAAAACAACCACGCGGAATAAATTACTTAAAGGGGCACTTGGCAACTCTAGTCATTTCTTCGCTGATTTTCACTTTTGTTGTCGCATAATTTCTCGTTGCGCTCCCCCTACAGCTGTTTTTTTTTCATTGTATGGTGGTTGTGTCCACACACTGCAAAGGGCACATTTATATGCAAACACCATGTAAAAGTGAATGTTGCATCCGATAACCCCTTTAAGGACTACAACAAACTGCTCGTAGGGATTACAATGAGCTTCTTCACGGGTTAGTGACATCACTAACCCTAAAATTTACATAGACAAATAAACATAAATCATTAAAATAAGTTAAGCAATTTTCTACTTTTTTATAAGTTATACAAGATTCATTTTTTTAAGTAAGTTAAGTTGAAATGACTTAAACATCCAAGTTGATTGTACTTAAAAATTTAAGGCAGAAACTTTTTTTCAAGCTTTTGAAAAGACCAGTCAAGACAGAAAAGTGTCTGGTGGTTAGTGATTGACAGTTTGTTTGTGATGTGAATCTAAACAGCATAACAGCATAACACATTCTGAAAGACCAGACGGGGCAAAGTGTAGTCAATCGAATTTGGCTTTGGACTCAAGCAAACATGCCAATAGTGAAGTGCAAAACACAACAAAACTCTCATACCTTCCAGAAGCCTGAGCTCCACCGCAGCAGTGATCTCTGGCCCTGAAAGTCCTCCTGCTGCTCCCTCATTGAGGCTGTGCACTCCTCGTAGAAGTGGTGTAAATAGGAGCGCACTCCGAAAACATGACAGCCAGTGCCGACCGCGTGACCGGACCCACAAACCTCAGAGCAAGAGGCCATCTCAGACCTGTGATTACAACCACAGATCATTACAGACAAAAACACAAGACATCACAAGACAACATATTTTAACCTTCTTAGATTAAAGAGTTATAACAGTTTCCAGCATTTCTCAAAGTGACCTTAATTCATTCTTTCATTTTTTTTAAGTCAGTCTTTTCGGTTCTTAGATCAAATATAGGTTACAGTGGTGCAAATTGCTACAAAAGCATAAAGTAAACATGAAAAATTGACAATAATAGTTTTTTTATGGCAGTATTTATTATAAATGATGTATCTTTTCCTGATAAAATCAAGTCCCACCCTATATTTTTACTTGCTGATTTATGTCACAACAATATGCAAGATTGTTTTTTTCCGAATCTCGGCAGTATCCATGCTTGATGGTGTAGAAGTGAAAAACCACCCACTGATACTTTCTCACCAGTCAATCATCAACACTCTCAAGATCATCACTGAATGTAATTCATAATATTTCATGCACAATTCTATTTGCATGCTCTATATCCACAGATTCTAATATGGTACTACCTAATGATACGTTATATTTAACTGTACACTTAACTAGGCTATACCCTTAAATTCTAGATTAAAAATGCAGTTTAAATAAAGAGTTTATTTGCTTTATAATTGAGCTTATTTACATTCTGAATACTCTGGAGGTACTGTAAATGGTTCATTAGCTAAAACTGAATATCAGAATAATGAACACAGAGGTTTAAAAAAGGGAATTATGCAAATTAGTTCATAAATCATTTGCAGATTAGTCGTTCATATGCACGGCATGGCGCTATTTTGGGTTGTGGTGGGGCAATTAATTAATTCACCCCAAAGAAGGTATGTACAAGTGGTATATACATAGAAACATATATATGTTGTAAGAGTATTCACACACGTTTCGCCTAATATATAAATTGTAAACAATATTCATAGATTGAGTTGGACTGATGAGGTAACCATAGCAACAGCAGACCACAAAGATTATCAGACAACTATATCAGAGAACATAAAATCGTTTTTAAAAACATATCACAAAAAGTCTAAGCTGACTAAACTTCGACGAACCGCTCACGAGAAGCATAGATATAATTCAATAAAGCAAATCCCTTTAAGGTTCTTTATTTTTAGCACACCAGCTAACCGGTTTGAGCATTCAGTGAATCTACTTTGGCACAAATGTTTACATTATCCCATCTATGACAAAGTGTTTAAGAGAACGACTCACTATGCATGTTTATGCACAATTATGTGCAGCAAATATCAATCATTCGACATAACTCTGCTTCCATGACATTCAGAACACCCAATTCGTTTTCTTATCCATTTCTGATTCTGAACGATCACATCCAGTGTCGTATGAGCAAACGTTTATGCAAATAGGATTGTACAGAATCGTTACGTTTACTGCGATTAAATCAGGCGGATCCAGAGATGCTGAAATGTTGGAGACAGACAGCAATAAACATGTCAATAAAAGCCAAGTGAATAAAGAAGATTTAACGAGTCAGCGTAATTATATAAATCACAATGGCAACAGTACATTAAAATGCCACAGGCAACGGATATTGCTCATACGTCGCTATTAAAACTCATTTAAATGACACACTCGTATTAGGCTGATCGTGTTCATAATGTCTATGATATGGCGCTTGCCAAAGGAAAACGACAGGCTGACCTATCTGTGCAAATGCATCATTTTTTGAAAAATATATATAAGGTCAAATAAATGTGGGTACTACCGAATGTTCAGTGATCGATCCTTGGTGCTTGTTTTCGTGTCTTCATCAGCCAAAGTTTGCATTTGCTGGAGCGCGCACAATGCGCATGCGCTGCTGATCTTCACAGCACATCAAACACTAAGTCCCTCCCCTTCCGGTCGACCACCATGGGACCTAACTTCGAAAAAATATTGAATGGGAGTCAATGGCAAGAGACAACAAATATTTTGATCTGGTTTGAATTGTGACCTGAATTACACATATGATGTTTGTCAATTTAAAATATATATTTTAAAGTAAAGAAAGTCGCAGTTTGATGTAAAACCGTTGAGGTATAAGACTGTGAAAATACGTAATTACAAAGACTACAAACCCCAAAGGCGCACATTTTCTCTCAATGAATAAAGCTAACTTTACTGAGGCTGTCTGTCATTATTTCTACGGTCTTACGTTATAATCGTAACGTTACGCCGTCCTACCTGAGTGTTTTGTACCAGACTGCACGCACACGAGCAGCGGATCTCGTTTCTCTTCCCGGGAGATGTAGTTCACAGAGCGATTTTCACATAAAACTAAATGTTACTCTTCTGCTGTATGACAAACTGCGACGTTTTTGACTTTGAGAATCATCTTTTAAATTGACAAACATCATATGTGTAATTCAGGGCACAGTTCAGACGGAATAAAAAGATAAGTTGTCTCTCCCCATTGACTGCCATTCATATTTTTTCCGAAATAAGGTCCCATGAGCCGGAAGCGAAGGGGCGGGACTTAGGCTCTCTATATCTTTTCCGTTTTATTTACAATTGCGACATCTTCGTTAAAAACAAATAACTAGATAAAAAAAAAACAATAATAACGACCACTTGATACAGTCACATTTTAGAGCCTCCCAATCTGCACAACAGAGAACAATGTTAGTTCATTTCAAAGTGAACTCGCAATGTTCTTCATATGGAGAATACAACAAACAAATCTGAGTTCTAGATGCTTCCAAATACATTTTGTGATTTTTTTTCCTCAGCATATTTTAAATGAGATAGATTTTGGGAGTTTGGACAACAATTGCTTAATCAATGGTTAATCAGTCAATCAATGTTGAATAGCTATATAATGAGAAATCTGTTATAGCTGAAATCATAGCATATAGGCTGTGTGATTTTAATATGCTGCAGATCTTTTTTTCTTCTTTTTTTCAAACCATAAAATCAGTTTAAATTTTATTTGTATACAAAATGAAACCACAGTCTTAGTAGAAATTTACTGGCATTTTACTAAATGGTACACGTGTTTGATAAATTAAACTTTCACTTGGGAAAGTTTCAAGTATCAATGTGATAGACTATCATGTGTGTGTTTGTCAGAATGCAAAACTTGTATGTGCCCTTTCCCATATGTCAATAACACCCATTCATATTAAAAGTAATTTAAGCCTATAAATTGTTTTTTTGCTCCCTGCCTTTAACTTTGAGAAACATAAAGAGAGAAAGAGATGTGTTTTAAGTGCTCTCAGAGCATTTGTTAGCATTGCAACACCATAAGCCATGTTCAAGGTTGTACATCTATTGTGAGGTTCTGAATGATGGAAATTACATTTTTTTTGTAAAAAATTCCACAAACTCATCAAGTAGGCCTTATGTCTGCACATTACAGCTAACCTTTGGATATGTTTTGTATGCTTTGAAAAGTGGATGTCCTCACATGACAGGTTATGTTCATGTTAACACACACACACACTTACTTCAGTCAATAAGTGTTATTTTCAAGGTTACACAAACAGATAAAAGAGGCATTCAGTAATTTCAACGTGCAGAGAAACATTTTCCGTGTGGATGTAAATATTTCCTTACTAGTGTGACAAAAGGTCAGTAAATAAAAAATAAAAAAACGGAAAAATATGTCTTTGTAGTAGGCCTACCAATCACGTACAATTCAAGGACTACAGGGATATATCACTTTGAAATTAATTTTTGATATGTTTTAGCTTACCTCAAGGGCATCCAAGATGTAGGTGTCTTTGTTTCCACAGTATTTTCAATTTTGACATTTTTCGGTCAAACCGTTGTTGTCTGTCAGTCATAAAGGTAAAGCTTCCGAAATCTCTGTGCAAACACTGAGTGACGTACACACACAAGCGATTACTTCCGGCGGAATGTTGGACACTGTTCAGTCAATGGCACTGGCTGGTTGCTTCCGCTTTCTGGACTGGCTGCAGTAACACGTCTCTGTCCATGCGGGGGCGCTCGCGGTCGAGGGCAGAATGAATGGGAGTCTATGGGATTTGACCCCCAGAAATCCACTTTTCTCTGGATGTAATTTTTTTGTCAAGTAATTTGAAAGTTGCATTTAAAAGGGAGGAAGATAATACACCCAGCAGAAAATTGCATTTTAAGTTCACATATCTGTTCTAGTGTGATGACATCACACAATAGCAGATTGCTAGCCTGTTCCGGCCAACAACGGCCTAACCTGTAAGAAATTGAAAGGACATAAGTACTCATTCATTCGACTTTTGGCCTATAATCTATATTTAACTTACGGAATCAACAATAAAATCTATCTTGATTCAATGACAAGCAGGAGAAAGAGACACATTTAGCCGTTTAGCTCCATAGACTCCCATTCATTCTGCACTCGCCCGTGATCACCTCCAGTGGAATTCTAATGGAACTGCAACCAAGATGACACACAATGGGGCTAATAGGAAGTGCCAAGGCTCTCTTCGGTTCAGTTGGATATCTGATTCAGATCAGTTGGACATGGCTGTTAACAAGAGGTAAAAACGATATAAATACTGTTCGTTTTCTCACACAAACCGCTCGTTTCGTGCCTTAGGCCATCAATGTGTACTTACATTTACGAGTCATTAAATCATGTTTAATTTTGACTTCTCTGTGCATGCTCTTTGACATGGACCCCCATACTTGAATTATATGACTAATAGACAACAACGGTTTGACCGAAAATTGTCCAAATTGAAAATACTGTGGAAACAAAGACACCTACATCTTGGATGCCCTAGTTTGAGGTAAGCTGAAACATATAAAACATTGAACTATCCCTTTAAGCATCCTTCCTGTTTTGTTTTGTTTGTCTCTTTTTGATCGAAACAAATGATTGGCTATACAACAAAACAGATTGTAGGCTAAACAAGGTGGAGAAAACGAGAATCGTTTTAGGCTACATTTGAGAGATAGTTGGACCTGTCCATGGTGCTGAAGCTCCAGAATGACAGCTGTCTACCGCTATATAACAAGATTAACATAAATTCTTTTCACTAGATGCATTGATGAAGAAAAAACACGATGCAGTCATTTTGCAGTCTTTCTTCACCAACTGTCTCATACCTGGCTTTTTCCATAAACATAGGATGTGAATATTTAAAGTGCGGGGGCGAGCAGCAGTCCCAGAGCGCGCAGATAATGTGCTCATTATGTCGGTGAGGCGGCGAAGCATAAACGCTATCAATGGCAATGCCATCGTTTCCCTCTCACCCGTGATATACGATGCGCTAACACGGCTGGCGTCGTGTGGAGAAGCCAACGGAGTTCAAAAAGTCAAGAGACGCGTCTCCTGATGTAGCGTGGCCCAGACGGTTCGCCTGCGTGCCAAAATGGAGATGTTACATCATCTTAATGGTCAAACAATGGGCCGTTGCGATGAATAAAACATGTCATCTCAAACTTGGCTGTTTCGTGGGGGCTGAGGTAAACCCCGCGTCCGAGTATGCAATAGTATGCAAAAGCTATGTAAAATGGTTGTCAGAATACGAAGTGGTCATGAGACAGTTAGTGAACAGTCCTGTGTGCAACCAGAGGAAATTTTGCTATTAAATGAGGCAACTGGAGCTGAGAAACCACCGGAATTTAGAAGTTAAAAAATAAAAATGGGGGAGACAACGCTTTTTTAAATGTAAGAGGATTCATTTTTTTCTTTTTTAAATGAAAGGAATTTAAACATTCAGGAATGTCAAAGTATTATATATTAACTAAATTTTAACACATTTGCAAACTTGACATTATTATTGCTTCATTCTACTTTCTGAAGTCAGGTCAGAAATCATCAATTGTGATTATTATTACAAGTAAGAGTAATATAGTAAAACACTCCTTACCCAATTTTGGTGTCTTTAAAAAAATATTATTATTATTATCATTTAAATATTATTATTATTATTAATTTTATTATTATTTTTTATCTTCCTTTGGAGAGGGGTGATGGGAGGGAGAACAGGGTGAAAAAGGTTTACTGTGTTTTACATGATTGTTATTCAGTATGTAATTTTATGTGATATGTAAACTGAAAAATTTAATAAATATTTATTTTTTACAAAAAGAGTATAATATAGTAGATATGTAGTGAATATGAATAGTTTGCATTTGTGTTGTATATCTTAGTTAACTAGAGTACTCCTCGTCACTGTGGCCTTTATCTTGCTCCCTGTGGCACCATTCCCTGTATAACTATTTTAGACCAGTATTTTCATTATGTAAATTGGTATGCAAATTTATTTAATTGTTTCTTATTTCTTTTCTTTTCAGGGTTACATCTAACACAAATAAACTGTACTACACTGAAAAAAATATATATACAGTATACACTGGTAACTTACAGTTTTTTTCAATTGTTTACACACAAATACTTGACACAATAACATGTACTGTAACTCATGCACCAACCAATTCTGCTAAACTACAAGCACAATTCCTGCTTCACACTGAAATTGCAGCTCTAAAACACACTTTTTTTAAACACTACACACAATTCTCTGCATTTGCCACTTTTCCCACTGAATTCAGAAAATCTCTTGTTTTCACAAGGAACACACTGCCATTCAAATATTCACACTGACTCGTCACGTGGGCAAACACCTGTCAGTATAAAAATAATATTCTCAAATATTTTACAACACACTTTTGTATGTAGTCTCTGTAGTAAGTGTAACACTGAACCAAAAAAAAAGGCCTAAGTCATTCTGATGAATGGAGAAGAAGTGTTTTCCATTCATCACAGTGTTTTACTTTGAGCACATCAATGTCAATTGGTTCTTATAAATGTCTATTCATATGATGGTTTGTGTGTGTCATTTGAAAGCAAAATACCATATTGAGAAGAAAAAACATAGTTTTGAATGTAAAGTTTCATTTTGCAGGAGAATTGAGGCGTTTTGCCCATTGTGTGTGTGTGTTTTGATTTGTGTGTAGAGTTCTGAGAGTTTAAGGCATGCTTTCAGAAAATCATAAACAACCGAGAAAAACTGTACTAAGTAATATTTTAAACAGGATCATTTATTTTGCCTTTTGTATAATGATGCTAAAAAAACCAAATTACTTAATTTTGGAAATATCTTTATAATACCACTATTTTTCTCGGTGTATAAATAAATATTTGCACAGTATGATAATACATGCCTGCCTTTATATTTTAGGAGGTTCCATCACAAGGGAAACCATATCTGTCTGTAAAACAAACAAAAAAAAAAACAATGCAAATGGTTAAATTGTACGTGTTTAACAACACCCAAGGGAATTATTTTTTTTTTGGTCGGGTGTCTGCTTTCTTTGTGTTATTCAATATGGAAGTAGGAGAAACAGTATGATTCAAGCTTAATGCCAAGATAATGTTTTCTTTCAGTCTTGAGAGTTTATGTTCACTCATTCTTCACCATTTTTGTCATCTCTGGTTACATAAGCATATTGTTTTCTCTCTTTTTCTTTCTCTCTTCCAGACACTGTGGCCTACATTTCACACATGGACATTTGAGAGATACTGCTTGTCCATCGAAAGTCCCAAATCGCCTAACCGCTAGATGGCGCTATCATCCTGGACAGCTCATGACAGAGCAGCTCTCGTCTTTGTTTTGTCCACGAGACACACACTTAGTCATCTAGAAGTGCCTGCTGGTGCAGTTACGTTTTGGACAACTTCAATCACGTTTCTTGTGGAATGTACAGTATGTGAACAAATGCTGTTTGTTGATTATTTTACCACAAACATTCTTTCCCAGGAATATTTAACTCCTAAAAACAGTCTTTTTAGACTTTACCAGTCAAATCTTTGCTGTGCCACATTAACAGTCCAGATGTGTAAAAAATCCCTTCACCAATAAAGGGCACATTTATAGGTTTCAATCCACAGAGGTAAACATGTCAAACATGCCCATGAATGCAGTGTTGGCACTGTGGATGGATCGCATCCTCTGTACAGTCCTGCCCATACCCCCTGCCATCTGTCCCAGTGTCCTACACACGCTGCTCTCTCTGCACACAGCCCCAGGGCAGGCGCGGGGGGTGCCACGGCACAGCAGCCCCGACATCTGCTGCTTCCGTGGGCTGGGTGGATGCGGAGGCCCCCTGGGTCCCGGGGAAAAAGTGGCAGAGGCCGAGTAGCCACGCTGTCCTGCAGGGTACTATTGTCTCTCCACCACATCACGGTGGTGTCAGCGATCACTATTCACACTCCTCTGGGTGAAGCGTGGAAGGCGGTTTGTGCCATTTGCCTTGGTCGTTATGCTGTAAGGTCAATTTGACCTGAATTAATATTAAAATTCTGTTTGACAGTTGGCATACAGATGCAATGTGATTTGCAGGGTCGGAAATTAACGGGGGAACAAAAATGCTTCCCAAATTCAAGTTAAGGGACAAAAAAATGCCCTCGCACAATTAAACTAAATCTAGTAAGTCACCTTTATTTCTATAGCTCTATATACAATATAATTATTTTAACCCTTAAACCCTCTGGAGTTTATCTATCGACCAGTAGATAATTCCATTAATTTTATTCCTTTGGCTAAATGGTTGTTAAGCGAAATGTGTGCGAAATTCCTGAGTCTGTTCCAGTGTGCGAAATCCCAGAGTCTGTTCCAGTGTGCGAAATCCCTGAGTCCATTCCAGTGTGCAAAATCCCTGAGTCCGTTCCAGTGTGCAAAATCCCCGACTCTGTTCCAGTGTGCGAAATCCCTGAGTCCATTCCAGTGTGCGAAATCCCTTAGTCTGTTCCAGTGTGCAAAATCCCTGAGTTTGTTCCAGTGTGCGAAATCCCCGACTCTGTTCCAGTGTGCGAAATCCCTGAGTCTGTTCCAGTGTGCGAAATCCCTGAGTCCATTCCAGTGTGCGAAATCCCTGAGTCCATTCCAGTGTGCGAAATCCCTGTCTGTTCCAGTGTGCAAAATCCCTTAGTCTGTTCCAGTGTGCAAAATCCCCGACTCTGTTCCAGTGTGCGAAATCCCTGAGTCCATTCCAGTGTGCGAAATCCCTGAGTCTGTTCCAGTGTGCGAAATCCCTGAGTCCATTCCAGTGTGCGAAATCCCTGTCTGTTCCAGTGTGCAAAATCCCTGAGATTGTTCCAGTGTGCGAAATCCCCGAGTCTGTTCCAGTGTGCGAAATCCCTGAGTCCGTTCCAGTGTGCAAAATCCCCGACTCTGTTCCAGTGTGCGAAATCCCTGAGTCTGTTCCAGTCTGCGAAATCCCTTAGTCTGTTCCAGTGTGCAAAATCCCTGAGTTTGTTCCAGTGTGCGAAATCCCTGAGTCTGTTCCAGTGTGCGAAATCCCTGAGTCCATTCCAGTGTGCGAAATCCCTGAGTCCATTCCAGTGTGCGAAATCCCTGTCTGTTCCAGTGTGCAAAATCCCTTAGTCTGTTCCAGTGTGCAAAATCCCTGAGTTTGTTCCAGTGTGCAAAATCCCTGAGTTTGTTCCAGTGTGCGAAATCCCTGAGTCCGTTCCAGTGTGCGAAATCCCCGAGTCTGTTCCAAGGTGCGAAATCGCCGAGTCCATTCCAGTGTGCGAAGTCCCTGAGTCTGTTCCAGTGTGCGAAATCCCTGAGTCCATTCAGGTGTGCGAAATCCCCGAGTCCATTCCAGTGTGCGAAATCCCCGAGTCCATTCCAGTGTGCGAAATCCCTGAGTCCATTCCAGTGTGCGAAATCCCTGAGTCCATTCCAGTGCGCGAAATCCCTGAGTCCATTCAGGTGTGCGAAATCCCTGAGTCCATTCCAGTGTGTGAAATCCCCGAGTCCATTCCAGTGTGCGAAATCCCCGAGTCCATTCCAGTGTGCGAAATCCCTGAGTCCATTCCAGTGCGCGAAATCCCCGAGTCCATTCAGGTGTGCGAAATCCCCGAGTCTGTTCCAAGGTGCGAAATCCCCGAGTCCATTCCAGTGTGCAAAATCCCTGAGTCCGTTCCAGTGTGTGAAATCCCTGAATCTGTTCCAGTGTGCGAAATGAAACCTGGGATGCTGAGGCTTTGCAGCATCATTTAGCTTGGTTCTTGGCCCCGTGAATCCACATTTAGAGTCATTAAGCTCAGTAATGCAATCTCTGTAAGAGTCTGTGTCGAAACAATCTATATCTGCGAAATTCAGAGGTGTTTACGAAATCAGAGGTGTTTCAATTAGTCATCAACGCTGAAACCGGATTACGCACTCTCTCATATACAACAAACTGCAGATATGATGTAAGTATTGAGTGTATTCATTTTGTATTATAGACTTCTTCAGTGATTATAATGGGAGGTTTTTTTCTCACACTAGACTCAGAAGTCATGGATCACTTTAGTGTTATTTGTTTGCTGCCTGTTTATAATTTATCTCCATTTTGAATAAAGGGCCCTTCTCACCAAGGGCAGGCGGACACGTAAAAAGTTTGTTTCTTACTAAAAGAATTAAAGAAATGTAGAAAAGTAAAAATGCCCATGAAATCAAGGGAAAAGTCAATTCCAGACCTTAGTCATGTGATTTACTGTTACTGTTTCTTTCTTTCTTTTTTTTACACTTTGCTGTTTCTTTTCACAACCAAACACTCGTAATTCTTCATTATGCCTAAGAATTCTTGCGAGAATTGCTATTCTTTTGTGGTATGTTTGTACAAGAAGCTCTTAAAAAGATGCAGCATTGTGAAAGAATACCCATTTGTGATGAGCCTACCTATGAATAATGAATATTAGAAGTACTTTGATACTCTAACAATGTAAAAGGAAAAGAATCAAACTCTCAAGGTCTTGTTTTTCTTCCTCGACACTGTGCTGGAAGCCGGGGCATCACTCTCTCTCTCTTTCTCTCTCTCCCCATGTCTCCCTTTTTCATTTTCCTCCCTGAGAAGCAGGGTGCACGGCATAGCATCCTCTTTTATCTCAGGAGCAATCAATAATGTATGGGACTCCCGGGCTCTCTATGGAGAGGAGCTCCAGCGTTGCTGCCGCCCCGCCGTACCACTCCGCACTGACAGGCCCGCTCAGCACCCCCTCTGCCAGCCCTGGCCCGGGCCTCCAATTAAACACGGTACTTAGAGAATCCGGCAGCTCGTGTACAAGCGGAGCACGTCCCGGAGAAGACCCCCCTCCATCTACCCCTAACCTCTGGAGACCCCCTAACCTACTCGCCCACACCGTATTGATCTTCACGCAGATGTAAAAGACTATTGAGGTCATCATTCATTTTTTATCATTCCCAAGAAAAAACGTCAAAACGTGTGGCAAAAAAACAACTTTGTGTCAGATGTAATGGGCTCGGCTGCAACAGCGCGGGATACTGGGATGCCGAGGCTTCATGTCAATGTGGCGAAAACCTGTGCAGCAAAATTTCGCTTGGTTCTTGGCCCTCCGAATCCACATTTAGGGTCATTAAGCTCAGTAATACATCTCCGCAAGAGTCTGTCGAAACAATCGGTATAAAGCTCTGTATTAATAAATCTGATGTAACTTGACTTGACAACAACGATGCATTCACCAAGAGGTTAACGTCGGCCATTCGGCAGATGTGGTACTGATGAGTGTGCTCCAGCAGATGTGGGTTTCGGTGGTTCTCTGCCGAGGCCCGGGCCCTGTTGTGGTCACCGCATGAGCCGCTGAGAGCCGGTAATGACAAACACTGACGCTGCTGAATGCATCAGCCTATAATAAAACATTCAGAGAGTCCCACTGCGCTGCAGGCCCACTGACCAAGCCTAATTGGAGGTGCTTATTCAAGGCACTTTCCCACCGATAAATATTTAAATGCACTTAAACTTCTACCTGATGTGGTCTTCATACCCAATACACTGCTAAAATTATTTCTCAGAACTTTTTTCCAGTAAAAATATATAAACACTCATGCAACAAGATACATTTACTTGCACAATATATTAAGGCAAATAGTTTTTCAGCATAATGAAGAAAGAAAAGCCAAGTGGGAGGTGGAAGATAATTCAAAACAAAGTTTTCATTTGTTACCATCAGTTAAACACATCAGTTACAATAAACTAACTATGAACAACAGATCTACATTTAATTTTTAAAGCACTTCATGTAATTTTCCCATTTTCCGTGACCTAATCTAAAGTGATAACTATTTATAGCCGATACGCTTTCTTTTCAAAGCATTATTTAACTTTTTACATATATGAGCCAATTAAACAATAAGACTTTGTTAATTACATTGACAACGAATGAACTCCCTTTAAAATCACAGCTTATAAATGATTAATTAACTATTGTATGTGCTTTCTGTGCTTAATAAAACATAATTTTGTAGCCAAAACATGGAACTGATTTGTATTTTTTTTTCCTTTTGTTCAGTATATTTATTTGCTTGGTCAGTGTCCTTGTGGATCTGGAATAGGACACACGCACAGATCCGCACACACCACACACACGTTTTAGGTCCACGTTGGCACGAGAGGTATCATTATGAGGATAAAATCAAAATGTTTATATGAAATATCTTTTATGCATAATAGGCATTTTATAAGAATAAAGCAATACAGTTTTGAGAATAAAACCATAATATTACAAGGAAATTTGTTTAGCATTTTTCACATTTAGAAGAATTTAATTTTCTAATGACTTTACTGTCATAATGTTGCGACTTAAATGTCTCATAATCCCACAATTTCCATATGTTATTTGCAAAGGTTCGCTAATCTTAATCTAATATTATGAGTATCATTCTCTAAACTTTGTGACTTCATTTTCCTTTTCAGTTGAACTCAAGAATGGAACAAAGTCAAAAAATGTATTAATAGTTGATTATCAAATTAATAAATAATTAATAAATAAATAAAATGATTTTTATTCGTTTGCTCAGGCCTGCTGCTTCAAGGGTTAACATGCCACACAAAGACATTTAGTGGAAAGAATATCTTTCACTCTCCCCTACCACGTTTCTTCAGGGATGTCTTACCTATGTCTCTGACACTGACCCTCCCTGTGATGACCTTGATGACCATGTCCTCCTCGCCTGGAGGATACACTACATTTCAGTGTTGGCAGAATGATGACAGCCTGTTTAATCTAACCCAGTGTGGATGCGAGCAGGACGGGCCTTATCCAACACACAGGCCTTGAGTTTCCAGCCTCTGTGGGAACGATGTGATAAAGTGGCATGATATTCCCTCCAGGAGACGCCACAAGCGGGAAAAAAAGAGCAATAAGGTCTGCGTCAACATTGGCCATTAGCGTCCCACAAATCAGCTGGGTTAACGGGGGGAAATAGCTTTCAGACTCTCCCCTCTGGAGGAGCGACAGAGAAAGGGCCCTGATAGTCCTGCACAGCTAGCCATTCATAGACCCCCAATTTATGGGCGACCCTAGAACAGGGCATCTTTGTGCGGAGGCCTTAACTGTACCAAACGCAGCTGCATAAATTATACTTTATTGGGCACCTTGCCCGTTCCTCTCCATAACCTCAGCTAAACTTTTTCCACTTTTGGGAGAGCACGTAGCGATCAGACTTTCTCTCCCTCTTGGCCTCTCCTCACAGTAAAACCGAACGAATTAACTAAATAAACAGAGTTTCAATCAAATACTACTTAATAGAAAAACAAGTTATGTAATCTCAATAACTTATTACTTTATACTGAATTTAAACTTGCAACAAATTTCTAGTTCCCTGCATGCTTTATAACAAGAATTTTACAAGAAGTGTTTTTCAATCCTATGGGGACTCGTGTCCCCATGAGGAAAAAAAGCTTATAAATCATACGGCATGAGTTTTTCTTTAAAGGTGCATTGTGCAACATTTCATGTTAAAAATGCCTGTTTTTCTAACCCATACATGCTTAAACAATTGCCTGATGGGCTGAATGAGCCCTTCTCTGATCACTGCGATTGATTTTGTATTATAGACGTCTTCAGTGATTATAATGGGAGTTTTTTTTTTTTGCAAGAGTGCATAACTCACACTATGGACCACTTTAGTGTTATTTGTTTGCTGTCTGAATAAAGACCCCTTCACACCAAGGGCAGGTGGATGCGTAAAAAGTTTGTTTCTAAACTAACAAACAGTTTACACAAATACAATGCGCAAATACAATATTTTTTGTAAAGATGATTGGGAAATACGTACTCATTTCTTAATCAAATACAAAATAAATGTGGCTGTCATGTTATGTGACAAATCAAAAAAAAAAAAAAAACATACTCAAACCGTAATCGGGAGGTGAGCTAATAGTCTATGTTCCCTTTTGAACGGTCACTTCGTATTGCAAAGCTGATTCAGAATGTTGATGACTGCGACAACAGCCGCCTCTGAGGAGGATTGGTTGGGCTCTGTTGACCTCGCCAACGCTTTTAAATTCAAATACTAATTCAAATGTTCGTCAAGAATCAGGATTCGATATGCAATGTTGAGAAAACGCTCCTTAAAAATGAAAAGTGAAATGATTATCTGTAAATCAGGTGGTCAAATGGTTTATGGCCTCTCAATTTTCCATTTAATTATATTATGTCTGGTCTGTGTGTGCAATTTGACAAAACTAGACAAAAAAACATGACAAGGAAGAATTAGGGAGAATCAATGAATTATAAATGATTTGATGCCATTGTGTAATCTGTAATCAATAAAAAAGAAACTAGTGTGATTACTAGTATTTTAAGATGCAATGTAATCTAATTGCAAGTACGTCATTTTTGGACTCTGATTACTTAATCCAGATTGGAGTCAATATTTCAATTAAATTGCATTCTTAAGGTTTACTAACTTAATCTTTGAGTTCTGCGAACTTATTAGGGCTTGCAGTGCTCCAATGACTTTCTTGGTAAGTCATCAGTGAAAATCAAACATCATGAGCTATACGTTCATGTACTACCATGGTGACTCATTAAATGTCAGAGTTCCACATATTGGCTTCTTTTTATATCAATCCATATTTTCTGCTGAAAGATGGTCTGTTGAGTTAATTATCTCGCTCCGTTTCCATACTTAGAGTGTGAAATGTAGTGATAAGACGCAGAGTTCTGTGCTTCTGTAATGAGCTTTACTGTGAGTAATGGGCATACGCTACAGCACTGATAATGTCAATGACAAGACTCCAGCGCTCTCTTAATTACCTGCACATCCATGCCTGGTGTAACATGGGTCCATCTCCCAACTGAGCTGAAGGATCTGTCAACCCATCATAAAGGATCCCTGACAAACCGGGCCCCATTGCGGATAATTCTGCTGGTCATTGCTGTTAGGTTGACCTTTTTGCTTCGCTAACATCCCTGAGCTGCGAGATGTTCACAAAACTTCATCTCATATGCAGGGAGAACAAAAATGTGGTGCATCAATGAAACATAACAAGAAATACAGAGGAGGCGTCTCTCACGACGGCGTGAATCCACTGCAGTTCCTGCACCTGTCTGCATGTAATGAGGAGGCTTTGGGTCTTAATGAAATTTAGCATTGCTCTCGCTGGAATTAAAACAGCTGCTGCAATCTGCAGAGATGGAGGTGGGCTGACAACACCTCCATTGGCGCTAATTAGACCAGCCAAGGAGAGGAAACTCACAGAGCATATATTAGAAAGGACCATTTTGCCAAGAAACGTTCAATATTGCCATACTGGCAGTGCAAAACAATTAGCAATATTCAGCATGAGATGTAACATAAGGCGAAAAAAGTTTTGCGAAGAGTTTCTTCACATTCAGTTGGAGCTCCTTAAGCTGCTTTTTAATGCAAAGCGAGGATTATGCATCCTTTTATTAATACAAATGATGCTTGGATTTTAAAGTGTCAGATTGTCAAAGCATTTTCCTGCTGTGCGCAAGATGTGGAACATGTCTGGGCAAAGTTCCCGCTCCTTTCTTCACTGTTTTCCCCATTATCACTCTTGTTTTCTAACAGACAAAAGAAGAAAAATGGAAGAGGGAGAAAGAAAGAGGAAGGAAGACGCAGGGACTGTTTTGATCTCATTGTGTTTCAGAACAGAAAGATTCAAGCTGAGCGCTGCCACACAGAGACGCTCACCTCGCAGGACATATAAAGTGACTGCAGTGCTTAGAAGATTTTACTCTCAGTCCTTTGTGGTGATGGTGCAGCTATGACAAGATATTCTTTTAAGATATATATGTGTAATGAATGTCCACTGAAGTCAAGTTGAAGTGAGAACCCACCTGTAGTCATGGACTAAACAAACTCACCAACAGTAGGTTACAAAGATAAAGCTACACAATGAATGATGGTAACACATGGGCTATTTATACAGAAAGACCTACCCACAATGAACCAATAAACCAAAAACAAAACACAAAAACACATGACCTGAACAACCAATCAGAAAATTACTCATGAACAGGGGAAGCTCATGAAGATCACACATGTGCAAGGGGAACACATGACAAGTAACCAATACAAAATGCAAGAAATTATAACTTAAATGTGATCCCAAACCCCAAACCAAAGGTGAGTCCAGGAGGGTGAAGGGGAACTGGACCTGGATCATGGCATGGTGGCAGGCCTGGAACGTGGAGCAGTGCAGAGTCCGGACCATGGAGCAATGGCGGATCTAGACCGTGAAGCAGTGCCGGACTGGGACCTTGCAGCAGTGTCAGTCCAGGATCGTGGAGCAATGGTGGGCCAGGCCAGGCAGAGATTTCAGAGATGGCCTCATTGGCCATGATAGAGTATAGGAAGGGGTTTCACAGGACCTCGCCACCTCTGGATGAGCTGTAGAGCACGCCGCCACCTCTGGGGAAGTGTGTGCAGCCCAAACACACAGGATAGTGGTTACTATGTGGATAATTTGGACTTGGGACCACTGGACTTGGAAGTGTTGACACATAAGCCACGGTTGTCAAGGCTGGGACAACGTCAAGATCATTTTTAGCTTCAATATCTCTTGGAAAGAAGGTTTTCCTATCGCGTAAGATGGTAAATGGTAAATGGACTGCATTTATATAGCGCTTTCATAGACCTAGGCCGTTTCTCAAAACCAAGAATGCAAAGAACGGACTTGTGTTCTTCGGAAGAAAGCTCTTGCTAGTTGTTCTTGGATGAACGAACTCACGAGGTGACGAGCACACAGAACGCGGCTGACAGTTTGAGACGATGTGTTCTTGCTGGTATTGCGCAATAGTACCCCCACACAGACGCCGTCTGCAGTGCCCAAACATAAGGAGAATTATTATACAGCCCGGCTTTTAGCCCAAGCCTAAGGGATTACTCTACATACACTACAATGTAATGTATATTCATAACAATAAAGCAACACCTGTCTCATTTTAATTCTGCTTCTGTTGTTTGTTTGTGAACATCACTAGCCAGCGGCGTGAAAAAACGCCGGTAATATTCAGGTAACTTTTGACCTGCCTCTCTCTGCTTCCCGCTCCTTCCGCGAATGCCGAAATGAATTATGGGATAATTCTACCGTCAAGTTCACACAAGTTACCAACCGATGCATCCTCAGTAAAATGGAGTGTCAAGAACACATCCGGGATTTTTAACCGTTCTTGCCTAAACGCAAACTTGTGTATTGGGACAGTACTTGGGCCGCGACTGATGAAGTCCACAAGAACACAAGTACCGACAAGAAGGCATATTGAGCGGCCCTAATGGCCACCAAAGTGCTTTACATATTGCCTCACATTAACCCATTCACTCACTTATTCATACATCGACGGTGTCAGCCATACAAGGCGCCATCCAGCTCGTCGGGATCAGCTGGGGTTAGGTGTCTTGCTCATGGACACCTCGACACTTGGTCAGGTGGAACCGGGGATTGAACCACCAACCTTTCGGTTTGTAGAAAACCTACATGAACCACTGATTTGATTTTTTGGGGGAGATTTGATCACCATCCACAGTACTTATGTAAAACAGAAGCTTGGGCATCCTCCCTTATATCTGCTTTTGGAAGAAAAAGGTCATTTGGGGTTCGAAACGACATGAGGACTTATAAACAACGACAGAATCCTCTTTCGACTTGAACTATCCCTGTGTTGTTATGTTGGAATTAATAAAACATGATGTGCATTTCCAAGCATTAAACTAATAAAAACTAACAGTGATCCAAACATTACCTGCAAATGTGAGCCATTCCCGTGTCTGATTGTCTAATATATACAAGATTGATATTAATGCTTGACTGCTCAATCACAACAATGTCTGAGTCAAAAATTCACTTAGAATAATAACATTCAGGGGTAACTGGTTACAAACTTGGCAGCACGTGCTGGCTTATGTCGACTCTCTGTGCTGAGGTGGCAGTGATTCAGATGTAATGGGTCCTGTGTTTATTTAAATGGTTTTTCCATCACGGGCTGTAAAGTGAAGGAGCAGGACACTGCAGCAGTAAACAGGCTTGCGACTGCACTGATTTATAGCCCATTAGGAGCAGAGAGGCACTTTACTGCTCTAAGCTAATCTGAGCTCCACTGGCACTTCTGCTCAACACGTTTGTGTGTGTCTGTCTGTGCGTATACATGTGCGAGTGCTCAAACGGGTTAACATTACACCAGACTGAGGTAATGGCCTACCTTTTGGCATGTTCGCTTGTTGCATGTAAATGCTCGCACAGAGGCCGAGAGGTTATTTCATTAAGCCTCCTTGAGCAAACAAAGAAGCCAACCCAGACACAGAAACACTGTCCAGCAGAAAGGATATCACATCCCATTATCTTTTTAAAGGTAATTTTATTAGCGCAAACAATGTCATTCTATTCTAGTTTATTACTTTTCCCAGCAGAAATAAAACTCGGGGTCATCTGAGGCAGCTTCAGGGGGAAAAAAAAGCACACACATTGGGAATGGCTTCCCTCCTAACTGTGAGGTGCCCACAACACTTAACATTATCCATCAGTTCCTCAGTGACTGCTTGACATCGCTCTAATTACATCCACACACATGCTATGCAAACAAAAGTCACCCATCAACCCCTCCCATCGCACGTCTGACCTGCTGCTGTCATTTCGAAGGTTTTTAAACCAGCGACGGTCCATTTCTTCATACGTGAGCTCCGCTCTTAAGCTGTTTAAATGGGTGGTTGTAAGCCTTGGGGAGAGTGGTCAATCCTCCCACATTGGCCCCTCAACCACCTCCTCTCCCTTGGGGGGGCGATTAACATTTCCATCTAGAAAGCACATCCATCCAGATAACCTTTTCATACAGGATCAACATGATTGTAAAGTGGCCATAAGTCATGCCACTTATCATAGGTTTAAAAGAGCAGCGTTGTCATCAGAGAGGCCTATCATAATCGCTCTGGACTAAATAATTCATCATGGGTCACACTGGGGTTAAGTGGAAATCACCCGAAGGGTAAGAGGTTCAACGTCTCACGTAATGTGTGCATTGTGTACATGACAAAAATATCTATTTGGACATTAAAGTGCTTCGCCAGTGGTTATATTCTTTACCTGGGCCTTTGATATGACTGTATGTTTTGGTACCCAAGTTGTGTTCTGTGCTTTTGAAAAGACCAACCTGTAAGTTGTCTACAGACTACAAGAAAATGATGTTGAATGAGTGTAATATTATGTAATTGGTCCAAACATTTCACTAATGACAATTCTTTGAATAGTTTTAGCATGTTTAGCAGGGACTGGATTCATGGGAATGGACCTCATGGGACCATTCGGGAACGTTAGGGGAAAGTTCTGTGTTTCCTGGGATAGTAGTGTTCAGTGGATGAGCCCTTCAGAATCTCGCCACTGGTAGTTTTGAATACTGTGAATTCTGACATACTCTTGTCTCTACACATATTGTTTTTGTAATAGTAAGTCTAGTATGATATATGGGTAATGCTTCCTTTTATAGTACAGTACTTACAGTGTACTTACAGTGTACTTACCTAGAAAGTACTGGCTAATGTAAGGTAAGTACATGGAACAGGGTTAGGTTTAGGGGTAGGTTCAGGGTTAGTACTATTTATTACCCAGTAATTGTAGTAACTAAGTACATAGTATTTACATGGGTAACTGGACTGTAAAAGGAAGCGTTACCGATATATGCTGTTTCCGAATTTAGACAGTCACTTGTTTGGTTCCTGATTGAATCAGTGTTCTGAACAAATCAGTTGAATGAATCAATCAATCAATCAATCAATGACTCACAGTGCAGATCCACTTGTCCGAGCGATACTTCTGTCGCGCCGTGCTCCGCTTTATTCCTATGGCCCGCAAAGCATCCTGGGAAGGCGGCACTTCATTTGGAAAAATGCTGCGCGTCAAAAAGCTGGCCGATGCCCATCTTTATGCAAATGAATTCCGTTGAACTCGCCGCGATCTATCCAATAAAATTAGAGCATATGGAGACGGGGGGGAAGTCTCTCTGTTCTAGACTGTTCTAGACTGTTCTAGACTCTAGAAAACCACGCCGATAGCAATAAACTCGAGAAACGCCCGTCAAAGTACAAATGTGGGGAGGCGTCGTGAGACCACGCGACTGTCGTGTCAGACAAATGGATCTCTACCGTAAATCATAAAGAGTCTCTCATCACCACCATAATCATTTAACATGCAGAAAGAGTCACTGAAAAATCCCCATCAATAATGCACAGACTGACAGTCTGCCTGAAAACAAACTCAGACAAGTGGAGGGATACGAACAGTAAAAAGTCCTAGTGTTTGTGGTCACGGTGTTCCAGATTAGAGTTTGTGAGCGGTGAGGAGTGCAAGCAGTGCAGAGTTTCCCAGCAACGTATTATCAAAGTCACAGTCTTTGCGTTTTCTTTCCCTCCCTGATCGCTTGCAGTGGAGTTCCTCTCACTAGTAAATAGGCAGTGGAACATATATCTTTCCAATCTCTCATTGTAGTCAATTCAGACAGCAAGCTCACAACTCTAGAGATCTGCTAAAATATTGAGTAAAGTGCTAAAGTTAAAGTAAAGAGCTCATGGACATCTGAATGAACATCTAATCATCCACCACAGCAAAAGGTTCTAGTGAAGATTATGAAACGTGAAATAAATTCATGCACAAGTGGGCTAAAATGTGCTTGATTGTCCGCATGCTACAAATACAAAGCGTTGTAATTAAATCCATTTATGCTCCTTTGTGATCTAGCTGTCACCAGATCGGTCCAATTTCACATGCTTCCAATTTTCATGATACTGTGTAAGCACTAGGGCAGTACAGTAGGTTAAACGTGACCTTCGTGGATCAATAAAAAGTTATCGGTATGAAACCAATGAACTTGAGTTCTGAAGATCAAGCCGTTGAGAGTAATGCAATCCGGTAATATGCATATATCATATATCACTTGCATGCACAATGGGCGCAGTAGCGACATGCGAAAAAAAGGGTAAGTTGCTCTGGCTGGTTTAACGCTCAATACTCTTTCCTCTCGGCTCAATCTGTCATCCCTGCTCCCAAGACAAAGCTCCACAAACTCTCCCCACACCATTTTACAAGCCACTGGACCACTACAGATAAGACTAGGTGGAATATGAGACAGAGCGGCCCGCCATAAAGACAAACACACAGAGAGATGGACTGTAGGAGAGTCGTGGGGACAATAACACGCTGAGAGGAGCACTCAAAGGTCACAATAAAATATTGAGTGATTCAAGCATGTAACGGATTCTGATTCCATAAGACTGAAAGTGAGATTGCATTATTGCTGCGTGAAAACATATTGGTGGTGAACTACAGGATACACTGCATTTGATGGAAAAAAAAAAGTATACGCAGACAGGGGTATCATTAGACAGATTCAAGTGAATGTTCAACACACAACCCCCCTCGCTCACAGCAGTGGTTGAAAAGACACTGAAGATTCATTTGCGCTGAATAAATAAACAGTTTCCATGTGAATGAACTTTAGCAGATCCTGAAACATTTATGCATATAAAATCCAATATGGAGGATAAAACCCCCCAACGTCATTCCTCATTAGACCATCATGCATCCATTCTGAGGAACTCAATGCGGACACCCCTGCAATTTTGCAGAGGTCTTGATCACGCATGTATCCATCACAGTTTGGGATGGGAATCAGAGGGAATTTAAAGATTCTGGTGCCTTAACGATTCCATTAGCGATTCTTTTAGTACTTCTAAAGAAACTACAACCCTACCGCCACCCAAAGAATTAGTATTAACAATTCTATTGATTCGGTTAGTATTTATAATATTATTGGTAACATATTTTATAATTATATTCTTTTAACTACTGAAGTACCATTTATTACAAATACTGTCCTTGATGTATATGGGTTAAGTACACATACTATACTGTTCTGAGGTCATTTGTCAAAGTTGGGTTTGATGACAGTATACAGTGAATATTTTTATTGCTTTTCATCAGGGTGGTAAATTAACTTTTTATCGCCAAGACTGATGTATTTTCCACATTGATGGTTACTGTCCTTGGCCTTGTAAGCGTTTTCTTTTTTTTTTTAGCAGACACATTAAATTGATCAAAAGTGACAGTTAAGACATTATAATTGAAAAATAAAAAAATAATTATTAAATTATTAATTAATTATTGAAAAATAATAATTTCAAATAAATGCTGTTTATAAATAAATAGTCTATTGATCAAAATAATATTATCATTGTTTCCACAAAAACATTGAGTAGCACAACTGTGCTCAACATTGATAATAATAAGAAATGTTTCTTTGAGAATCAAATCAGCATATTAGAATGATTGAAAAAATCATGTTTTGAAGGATCATGTGACATTGAAGACATTGAACAATTAAAATCAATTATTTTAAATTGTATATTTTTTTAATATTACTGTTACTGATTGTTTTGGATCAAATAAATTCAGCCTTGATGACCATAAAAGCCTTCTTTCAAAAACACTAACACCTAAACATTTGAACAATACTATTCACGCTATCATTTTTTTTTTTTGGAACCTGGTATAGTCTAAGCTATATTTGTGCTTAAACTCCTGTCCTAACTATTTTTGGAAATTCCTTAAAAGAAGAAAGTTTCACAAGAAAAACTGAAAAGAAGTTTCTATCCTTTACTGTTCCTAATACAGAATGAAATGTGTAACTTAGTCATTCTTATACAAAACAGCATTTTTTGTCAAGGGCTAGTCTAGGTCAACCACGAAAATGCTGGTAAACAAGGCAAAAATACCCACAATTGATTGCTGGTTGGTTCCCAAACCAATAAATCTTGAAGTTTGTGACTCACTGGTCCATTAAAAGAACTGGCTCATTCATAAGTGTCCTTCATTTGTGAATCAGACTACACTGTTTGTCAAACTGCATTTTGTTGTTGCGTACAGCCAGTGAGGATGCAACTGAATGCAGTGGAGAGATGTTTTGATTTACATTATTTTATTTTTCTCTCCCATACACTAAATTCAGACGGCATGATTTTTCTGTAGATTCGGTGCCATCATAATGCTGTCTCGGTCTCATCCCAATGGTTATACATTGCGTCTACATCCGACACACTTGGCACCCTTTAGCTTCAATGGGCCAGAAGGCGCCTCCTAGTGGTCTAACCCTAACCCTACCCCAGACCTAAACCTACCGACGCGTTGTGTGTGTGCTTTGTAAACATGATGGTTATATACTTCTAGACTAAATGAGAGCATGTATATACTCATCTCACTTGCACAAAAACATTTACAGTTTTCTTCAAAAAAAGTATAACAGAAATGGTTAAATGACAAAAAATATACTTATATGAATCACTTTATTTGCTGCTGACCTACGATGATCCAATTCAACCATACTAATATGCAAAAATGACTTAAAATAAACCTCATGTTTGTGTTTCATTCCATTTTCTTTTATTGCTGAAGTAATAGTGCTGAACTTCACCAAGTGCTATTCTTCAGCAATCCTGAATAGCAGCACATCTGAAAGGTTTGTTTTCATTTCCTTCAGCCTGAGGCTTTTTTTATTTACACACACAAAAAAAAAAACTTGTGGAGTGCAATTTTTTATTTTACAATTGTGTTTTTGAGGGAGTAACACAATATTGTAATGTATTACTTTTAGAAATTAAGTCTTGATAAAAAAATTGTGACTTTATGCTTAAAACAAGAAAAAAGAAAAATAGGGAAAGCTATTATATTTAATTGAAAGCTACATTTTTGTCTTGTTTTAAGTCTCACTTGTTTTAAAAGTCACTTAATTTTTTAGATACTAATTGTTTAGATACTGTATTTGAGGAAGAATTTTTTTTTTTTTTGCAGTGACAGCATTGTATATTTTGCTGTAGACTTTGTTTTTTCCTGTATCTGATTGTGAATTCTGTGTGTGTAAGAAAACGGCTGTGAATGTGGACACTTGCTAGGGGATGTTCAGAGAGAGTGTGTGTGTGCGAGGTGTGTATAGGGTGTCTGGTTGGCCTGCAGATGAGGACATAAAGCCTGGTGGAGTAAGGGGCCAGCTGAAGGCAGATAGAGGGGCCGCCTCAACTATTCAGCCCTACACTTAACAAGCTCTCACCAGGCACAAGGCCAGTCCACGAGAGGAGGGCCTTCAGCTGCTGTGTGTGTGTATTTGTGTGTACATACGTGTGTCTGAGGCTCAAACGTAGACGCCTGCAGTAGACCGAATCCTTTTGGCAAAAATGTGGGCAAAAGCCCCGCGGCGTGGGAACGATACACAATTGTCTGCACAGTCCTTTTCTTGATATTTTCCACCCTGATTGCTTTTACCTCGCCCCAATCACAATCACACACTACCCAGGAAACGCCGCGGGACGCACGTTGATTTATTACGTGCATACATCTTGAAAAAAAATGCCTTAAACGCTAATGATGCATTCAGTGGTGTAGAGTAATCGTGAATGCCCTTGAGTGTCGGCTACTAATACGTCACCGCGGAGTGACTTATTGTGCTTGCAGATGTGCACGGACAGGCAAGAGCACACGCTAAATTGAGTCAACGGCCTGATTGAATTTGAAAGCTTGTTAGAGCGTATTAAGTGGAAGATAAAGTACAATAAAAACAGGCACAATTCAATTAAGAATTGTTGCAGTATTACAGACATTTACGCCAATTCAAAGAACCAATAAACAAGGCCCCTTGTATGACATTTTCAGTGAGAGGAAGAAAAGGCACTAATGACTTAAGAATAATGTCCTGCTGAAACAATTCTTGACGACATCGCATCAAATGTCTTCTAGCTGTTCTGCTAATATAAAGGCTGGACGTCATGTATCACCTAAAGCTTGAACAAAAACGTTTGGTTTAATGCTCATTGTGATCTGGGATTCATTTAATTCTGGCATGATAAAAGCACAAAGTATTTTGTATATTCAGACTTCTATAAGTGCCCACTGGATTACTGTGCTTATACAACAAATTTACAAAATTTGGATCAGATGAACCACAATCAAAGCAGTTTTGAAATGCTGATATACTGCACATTCTTCACATTCATCTGTTAGAATCCTGTGCTATCCATGAAATGAAAAGTGCATTCACTGTAACGCACACAAAATTGTTTGTGCATGAAATGAAATGCTTACTTAACAGTGCAACTGGCTTTTGTGTTTCTGTGTGCAAAATGCATTAATGTGCAACTGCATTCATGTCACGTAAAGGATTCATTCAGTCCATGAAATTAGCCAGGTTACAATTGGCCCCCCATAACATGTCAGCCGCAACCAGTCTTGAATTAAACTATAATACTTGGTGGAAGAATATTATTGTTAAAAATAGTAACTATTTAAACGTTTGTGCCTTTAATCATGTTGCATTAAATATAATTTAACTTTACATTAATTAAAGCTGTTTTACAGCATGAATATCTCATAAACCTCATTTGGAGTCAGATTTTTTTTTTTTACTTTTAAAGGAATTACTTTTATTCAGCAATTACTGTATGTATTAAATGAATCAAAAGAGACAGAAAAAAGAGAGACAGAAAGGATGTTACAAAAAAGACATTGTCAAATTGTAATAGTTAGTTTACAATTAGTTAGTTAGGCATTCAGTACCTTAAAGGAGTAGTTCACTTTTAAAAACACGAGATACATAATATATTTATGAGGTCATTATATATTATTATATAGGTCAATATATTATAATGAGGTCAAATAATAAACTTATGAGGATATTTTAAAAAAAATATAACACTGTTAGTGAAACGTGGTCAAATGTATACTTATGCAACATTCATCCTGCTTTATCGAAGCTACTTTCCCAAATGGGGCATCTGATGTGAATTTGAGATCTCTTGGACTGATACGACATAGGGTGTATCAGTTTTCATTTTAGGATTCAGGAGGTGCCTGAGAGTGCAGCCAGACCCTTTTCAACTCTTTGATTCTTGCTAATCTCAGATTAGAATTTCTAATCGATCGCTGCTGAGAACAAGAACGTGAACTTACAGATCCAAAAAAAGAACATCATATCCCTCTGTGTGACCATCTCCCACACTAAATCTCAACCCATTAGAACAGTTTCCCACCAGTAAATGGACAGTGTGCATCTGCATCTCAACCCAGCAGTTCTTTGTTTCCCTAGTGGAGTGCAATTCACACTCCCTCCTGCATCTAGTGTCCAATTAAAAAAGGAAGAAGTAAAAAAAAAAAAAGTGTGTAAGTTCTGTCTGTCAACCATCTGTTAGCCCATCATTAACACCTGACAGAGTTCTGGATCTCACCACAGCCGAACATAATTTTGGGGAAGTGTATTCCTGGCTGGAATATCCTGGAAACAATGAGAATGGCCAAGCACGCGAACAAGGCAAAAGACCATCCGCACGTGCATTGATACTCTTCCACTCTCAGAAAGCTCTTTGAACATGCAAAGTGCTCCTGTGAAACCGCCTGGTATTGTGTGACCGTGTAAATAATACATGGACACAATAATGATGGACGCCCGCAAAATATTTTTACAGCTTTGAAGCCCGGTGAGAATGATAACGGCTAATATAACCCCATTAAACGCCATTTGTGATAAATATACGGTTACCTCCAGCGCCGGTTTAATTCTCAGACATAACACAGACAAAGAGATTTACAGAAACTGCAGCGAGAGGGATCAAATGAATATTTATGTCTCCGCTCGAGGAGAGAAATGGCTGTGATGAAGCTGATTGTGAAGCAAAGGTTGCAGCTGCTACGGCGGGTTCATTGAGATCTAGTGAAGGCGAGCGCGTACGTCCACGCTCTTTATGTTAAAGTTGAATGGAGAGAGCTTTGAATTAGGTAGGTGGAGACCCAGAGAGTTGCCTTGGTAATGACAGGGGGCACTGTTGCAATGCATTTTGGGAGTGTGTACAGCAGTTTTGAGTGTGTAATCACGCCCAAGCGTCAGAACTCATTATCACCATGGCTATGTTGTCGTACCACTAATCATTTGTGTGCTTGGGAACGTAGAGACTGGTGTTGACCAGTGTTTTGTGATTAAGGGAGGTTTGTTTAGAAGCAGCTTATGTATGTGTGTGTGTGCGTGTGTGAGTGTGTGGCTACTTGTATATTCTGATAGCTAACTGGAAATGAGTTTTCTATCTCCTATCTGAAACCAAATACATCCCAGTTCCTGTCAACCATGGAGAATATTCAGCTGGGTGGGCACCAATGTGCACAGTGTGGTTATCTGATTACATAGACTGATTGTGTGTGTGTGTGTGTGTGCTAGAAAGGGGGATTAAATGGATCTCTTTGGCGTTGGAGGGTGAAATGTTAAAGTAAATCACCCCAAAAGCTCTTTAATGTGTATTTCTAAGTTTGCCTGACCAAGAAATGAATCTTCACACTCAAATTTGCAGCTGAACGTGGATGTTTGTGCACCATACATGGCCATTTTCAAAATATCATGCACACTATGGATTTGGCCTTTTGGGTATGTCGGGCCATACTAAGTATTCTGAGCTAAAACCGCATGGTAAATGTGACATATGACACCACAGATAAGCACAGTCAGAGCACAATTCCCAAGGATCTGAGTCGCAGTTTAAACGAGAAGCATGCATGAGTTTTTCATAGACTATTATGCTAGTCATTACACCGACAGCTGAACAAATCCACCCAGTGCCCAAATCATTGGATGTTCTCAATTTTCGCCCGCTTACTGAAACGTATTCTGCAACGCGCTACAACTTTAAAAGAGAGAAACCCTGTTTATCACACAGCACAGAGGAATTGGGATGTGAGGCATGAGTTCAGTCATAAGCCGGGCTTTTATCTCCATCCATAAGCGCAAATCGTTTTCCTAAAGCTGCTTCTGGGTGCAATTAAGCCCCAAATCTTTCCATACATTTCCACTCTTATCAGATGCGTGTTCGAATAAAGCTGTTTAGCCGATGTTGAACAAGGATGTTCACACATTAGCAAGATAAAGCTGGAAAGCACGGCTATAATTGTTGCCGTTATGCGTAGTGACAGTGCTGATGGCGTCAAATGCCTTGTCCGTCATAATGTTTAGGCTTAAAGTGAGTCTCATTAAAGTAATGTATGAGTGATAACCATCAGCACATAGTCTAATAAGTTAGTACGTCATTTTTAAAATATTCTGACTGTTCATGACCAATAAAGCTGCCCTATGCTAAATGCTTTGTAAAAAACCTAGGTGCATGTGGGGCAAAAGTGCCCCACAAAAGAATTTAAAGTATTGGTAACACTTTATTTCGATAGTCCACTTTAAACAAGTAACTTTTCAACTACATGTCAATTATTAGAGTATTAGTAGACTGTCTGCTTAATATCTGCTAACACTTTATTTTGTTGGTCCCCCAACAGACATTCTCCTGACTATAAATAGTAACTGGACGACCACAAGTAAACTTATTCTCCTAACCCAAAGCCTAACACCTAACAGTCTATTGGCAGTCTACTATAATATCCTAATACTCTAATGAGAGTTAGTTGAGACGTAGTTGAAAAGTTAAACGTCTAAAGTGACTATCGAAATAAAGTGTAACCGAAGAATTTTACTTTTGAAACACTTTTATGTCATTCTATATGAGAAAGGTTCCCTTTGTCTAAGTTATTTAGCAAAATTTCCATGATTGATTTTATTGTTTTATAAACTTTTAATTATGTTTTAGTTCTAACTAGTATGTTTTTGCTCAAAATGAAAAATAATTTATCAGCTATCGGCCAAAATTAGTTAAAAAATATCTGCACGTTATCTGAAATTGGCAAAAATCCGATATCCATTTCAGTATTTTTATATAATCCAATGACTATTGATAATTCAGTGTCCACTAAAGAAATGTATTCATGTGTATCCTTTAGGGCTGTCAAAACGATTAATCGCGATTAATCGCATCCAAAATAAAAGTTTGTGTTTACATAATGTGGGTGCACTGTGTATAATTATTATTATATATATATATATATATATATATATATATATATAAATACACACACATGCTTGTATATATTTAAGAAATATTTTCATGTATATTCTGTATATAGATTTAGATATAATTTCTATTATATATATAAATAATATTTTTTTCTTAAATATACATGCATGTGTGTGTATTTATATATATAAAATAATTATACACAGTGCACCCACATATATTATGTAAACACAAACTTTTATTTTGGATGCGATTAATCGCGATTAATCGTTTTGACAGCCCTAGTATCCTTATACTGAAATAGCACTTACCAAAAGTACTTTTGTTTTAGTTTTTGTACATTGTATTATGCTAATACCTGCACCATTCAGACTTCAGTTGCGGAGATCTTTTACATTCCATTTTTAATTTTTAAGCAAAATTGGAATTCAAATATAGAACTGAAATTAGTGTTTGGTAAAATTCAATTGTTTACTTTTTCATCTGGACATTCCATTCCACTTTCCAGCTTAAAGTTTCAGATTTCAACTAATTATTTATTTATGCAATGGATTTTTTTGTATGTATCATATGCTTTTGAGTGATGTCACTGACGATATAACAAAGTAAAAAAAATAAACATCCGACACAGTGCAAAAACAAACATCTGATGGCAATATAAGGCTTTGCTTATTGAATAAATGAAATTTATCCTTTTGAGAGACTAAATGTCTTGCTGTGACCCAGTATGGTGCAGCATTAGTTTCGCTGTACGGTGAGTCTGAGAGGAAAGAGGAAGGGCAGAGGGGAAGGTCTGCGATTAAAATATCCCTCATCTTGCACAGGAAGAAGCACCCCAAAACCACAAAGGACCCAGAGCGATAAGAGATACACACAGAGCACAGAAGTGCGTCAAACTCACGTGTTTGTTTGTGTGTGTGGACAGATGGGCGCTGCAGGGGCCTGACTAAGTGACCAGTGTGGGAAAGAGCAGAGAGAGAGAACACAGGCTAAAAGGGCATTCATGGATGCCCAGCCCAGTACATAGAGGAGGGTGGGTGATGTCATGCTGGACAGAGGAGGCCAGGCACACCTATCTATCCTGAAGAGTATTGTTATGAAATGTAAGCAGTGAGTGGGCTGTTATGAGCGCATGGTTTGATAACAGTGCGCTCTGTAATCACAGTGGACACGTCGACGGTGGGAGGCTGAGCCGTATTCCTGTTGCTCAGCTCATGGCAACTGCCATTTCCTAATAATGTCAGGTTACACAAGCACCCACAAGGTTAAAACAAGCTATTTAAGGCTGAAACGGTTTTGGTGACCAACCACGTGTTTGTCTTTTTCAGCTGTATTAACATTACCTTGAACTTTATTGGCCTAATAATTTGTAAAATTATTAACATGACATAGTACTGATGAGAAAAATGACGACTTGGTTTTGATTGGTAACATAGTCTGGGTCTTTTTCGGTTTAGTTTTTATTTATTGTTTGTTTGTTTATTTTTGTTTGTTTTATTGTCTATCCAGGTTAATATCTGTCCAATTCTTTTACAAAGTTACAGATGATTTTGTGCTGAAAGCTAAAGAGTTGAATTGGATGCATCGCTTTTGACGCCACTAACAAATGATATGGAAAGCAATGTGTCCCTGAGCAAGATACTTAACCCCTAGTTGCTCCAGAAGCGTGCGACCTCTGACAAATATAGCAATTGCAAGTTGCTTTGGATAAAGGCTTCAGCTAAATGTAAAAATTGTAAAATGTATTCATGATAATGTTAAATAATGACAAAATAAAAGTCCTTTCTTTTAAAGCTGCACTGTGTAACTCTTTTAGTTTATTCTTAGCTAAAAACACTTAACACTCTTTAAAAAAATAAAAAATTATTTAAAAAAAATTAAATTTAAAAAAATAAAAATTTAATAAATTTTAAAAATATATATTTTTTCTATCAAAATATATTTTTTAGTTTATTCTTAGCTAAAAACACTTAGTTCTTAAAAAAAATCTAAATTTATTTAAAAAAAGTAAAAATATAATTTAAATTTTTTAAAAATAAAAATTTTATAAATTTAAAAAATATATATTTTTCTAACAAAAATATATGTGCTCATTAATGTATTTTTACTTCGTTCAAGTAATAAAGTATTCTCGTGAGTGATAATATGCCATTGAAAATACAAACGGGTAAGGGGTTCTAATGTCGGTCGCCATGTTGCCCCTCCATCTTGAAAGTACATAAGCCAAAGAGGGACATACCCGTTAATTCAAGCTTCGCCTTTCGCGTTTACGTTTGAGTTAACACTCATCGACGAGGTCGAACTGGAACCCATGTTAATCTTGGACTACATTGGCCACCGTAGGAGTTCGAAAATTATGAACGAAATCAGAATTAAGAGGAACAGAAACTAATATTTCACTGGAAGATCTTTCACTGCTAGATGGGAGTAAAAATCACACAGTGTAGCTTTAAGTTGTGTAACTTTTCTCCGAAATGTAGCACAAAGCTAAACATTTTAGTTCTGTTTACTTAAAAGCTGCCATAATATTAATTGTTTAGATGTTCCTTTAATTTGTTTGATTTTATGCTGTGCTATTTTAGTCTATTTGAGAAAAAAAAATATAGGAAATGAACTCTTCTCAATTAACTTGGTTGCTTCCTAGTTTGATTTGGACCACAACAAGAGAAACAATGCTAAAGGTTAACTGGTGTCCAAATGTGAATTGCCCGGAAATCAATAAATGTGTTCTCACATGCATTAGCATGTTCAAAGTCATTGATATCCTATACAAACAAATAGATAAAACAGGCTTGCTTGGAGGACAAAGGAAGACAGTGAGGTCTGTTGGGATTTCATCTGAATTGGTGTTTGCATTTTGATGATGTGCTTTCCATCACAAACACAAACATAAATCGCTTCAAAGAGTGATTCTAATTCAAAGTACGACAGGGGGAACTTTCATCTACTGAAGCACCTCCTCCTACTGAGAAAGAGAGGTAGAGAATGAGTTAATATTCCCGCTTTCAATGGTTGAAGCTTCAAAACAAGGGCCAACTTTGCTTACTGCTTAAAAAAAACAAACATTTCAAAAGACTTGCTTGTTATAAAGGATTTTTCAAAAGAGCCAGGCTCATTCAAAGTTATGTTAGTTACACTTTGAAATATGCTTTATTAAAAAGTCAAAATTTTGGATGGCAAGAAATTGTAAATAATACATTTGGAAATTTGAAAAAAAAGCCAAAAGGTTTGATAAGGGACACTACATTTGAAATGTTTTTTGCATTTTTAAATTGATCAAACCTTACATCGTTCACTCCAATAAAAATGCATTACATCTGTAAAACAATGTGTTTAATCTTGCGATATTTGAGTTACATTAAAAAATGACGTCACTGACATATTCATACTGCGCCTCCTATCGCGTTTGATGTGTGAAAAACAGCATCTGCCAACACTACTGAAGTCAAGTCACATGGAAATAATTCCATACCAGCTTTCCTGTGGTGCCAAGCAGCGTTGCCATGGTGCCACTCAAAGTCTCCCATGTCACCTTCTTATGGAACTAATGAAACATGCGAGAACACGGATGTGCTCTCAGCGAGAAGGTGCTTAATTAATCAAAAACAAAATTTTAGGTATGTGTGATTAGCCTACATGTTTTTAGACATCTGCTCATGACTGATTTGCGAGTTGTGAACACATCAAACAGGCATACTTTTTTTTTAATCTGTATGCGCGATCACAAATATTTTTCTAAAATGTATTCTTCACAGGTGAGCGCTTACGATTTTCGCATTCAAATGCAGACACACTTCAGATACATGCCTAATATCTTCAGTTGTACCAATCACACACAGGGAAGCTCTTTGAAAATCCCACCTAGCAATTGAACAAAACTATACATTTAAAACACCTCATTTCCTTCACCATGAAGAAGAGCAATAGTAGAAAATATTAAAGTTGGTTTGCTGTCCACTGCTGGCAGTCCATCACAAACACCGAATCTCTCAAGTCTATTGGCCTCCGGGGGTTTGCTTGTCATGACTCTTCAGAAATAAGCAATCCTGATAGGATTCTTCAGACGGGGAGAATGTGTGTGTGAAATGACCCATTTTCTTCAGGGACTTCAGGCAGGGCTGATTTCACCCTGTTCAATGAGGTTTCCTGCTTCTCTGTACCAGCTTTCAGACAATTTCACCAAACTCTCAGTTAACAAACAGGTGAATGAAGGTGTGGAAATCAAAGTGAACTTGAGGAGACTCGCTGTTTAAGATGCATAAGGGAAGCCGAAGCTCAGTTTAATGGCCAAATTCATCCGTCTTATGCTGCTAAATTCCTGCTCATGAGGGTTTTAAAGATTCAAAACATTAAAATTGCATAACTCAGCTGTGTATTGAAGGTAAATATACCATCTACACCGTTAACGACAAACTGAATTGCTAATTTCAATCGTTATTGAAGCAGCACCTACAAATATTTGGAAACGAATCCTATTGCAAGTCCATTATGCTCACATAATGAATTATAATGCAGTTTGATCATTGGTAAACCTATTACAATATTTATGATAATAATAATAAACTGTAAGCCAAAAAAAAAATCCTTTTAAAACAGCAGGTTCCACAGCACGATGGACCTAATTTGCACAATAGACGGATGCACGATAAGGTTTAATTTCATGGTATGGTGAGAGAAATAGAGAATATGATGCTATAAAGAAATGGCTCAGTGGGTATACTGTTGCCTCATAACAAGAAGACCCCAGTTTCAGGTCTGAGCCAGAATGCCTTTATGTGTGGAGTTTGCATGTTCTTCTGTATGTGTGGGCTTCCTCTAGTTTCCCCAAAAACATGCAAAATAGGTGAATTGGATGTGCTAAAATTGTCTGTAAGTGGTAAAGTTACTTATAGTTAGTTATAAGTGGAAATTGTCTGTGCAATGGACTCCTTACAAACTGCTTGTAATTGAATTCTTGTTAACTTAAAATTAGTGCTAACTACAACTACATATAGTAGCTAAGTTGATTTTTGGTAAATATACCACTTAAATTTTGGTAAATATGCAATTTTATAATTCCATTTTACAACAGTGTATCTACCCTTTGAACAGTTTGCAGTTTGCACTGAAACTGTCTTTTGGACCTTGAACCGTTTGGTTCCCATTGAAGTCCATTATATGGAGAAAAATCCTGGAATGTTTTCATCAAAAACCTTAATTTCTTTTCGACTGAAGACAGAAAGACATAGATATCTTGGATGACATGGGGGTGAGGAAATTATCAGCAAAAGTTTTTTAAAAGTGAACAACTCCAGACTTTCAACTGACTATAAGTAATTTTGCAACTACATGTCAACTTATTCTCCTAACCTGAACTATAACAACTAACCACAGTCTAAAAACGAGTTAGTTGACGTAGTTGCAAAGTTGTTTAGTATAGAAGGTTGAGGGGATTAGAAAAATTCATTAGTAGAATATCTAAAGTGGACCATTGAAATAAAGATGTTTATATCTAAACATGTTGGTGACCTCTATCTGTGCTAGTCTTGTCAGCAGGGATGCCATTACTGACACACTGAACAATAATTTTGTTGATTCCTGACACAATTGAAATCATCTAATGAGGTTATTGTACAAAGAAAAAAAAAGGGCCGAATATTTGTGTTTGTGAATTTCAAGGGATCCCAGGTGGCTGTTGTAGTTACGAATGCAGACTGCATGTGGCGCGGATGATTTAAATACTCCAGAAGAATATTCAAAGACTCCACGCACACACAAAATGACAAAGTGACAGATGCAGGGAGGTGTGCAGGTTGTGTGAATGCAAATAAAATATTAATTATGAGTGAGAAACATTATGATTTGAAATAACCAGATGTGAATGTGTAGCTTTTTTTTTTCGGTAGGCATAATTACTTTGGAATTTAATTATATGTCAGCTTCAAAATTACACCATTAGCATAGAAACATAAATTCGCTTTGTTTTCATAACTGCAGTTAGATCAACTCAACATGCCTTTATTTTTAAGTCTAAACGTAAGACCTCACGTTGGTCATAATTACTTTGAAAATTAATTGGATTAAAAATTATAGTCATGAGTGACACATATGACATTTGATAATCATCCAGTCGCCCGCTGATGATCTAAATCCTCCGCTTCTGCTCTATTGTGTTTGAATGTGTGAATTTAGACCTGATGGATTAGATGTCAATCACTTTTTTTCAATTCCCTTATCATTCACAGACCAGTCTAGCAGTCTAAGCCTCCAATCTCTTTCCCTTCTCATCTCTCCCTTCCTGTCCCTCTCTCCACACTCTCCCTCACCAATATATGGCTTTTTTCCATCATGCTGCCCTATCGTTCACTCATTCTCTATCTTATGGTAGGCTGGACTTCCTCTTTTCCATTTCATATCTCCCCCCTCCTCCTCATCCCTCTCTCTCTCTCTCTCTCTCTCTCTCTCTCTCTCTCTCTCTCCAGTGTCACCTCAATCATCTTATCCCCACAGCCTCGGGCTAGCAGATATCACAGGGGATGGAGGGCGATTTCCTGCATTCACTCCGCTTCATGCGGGTGTGCGGAGCGGCTACTTCTGTATGCAGGGTGATGCAAAGGCTAGTCCGTCTGGGAGAGGATTAGCCCAGTGTGATTACTCGACTAAAGGGTTAACCCGTCTGAGGGTTAACCACACACACACACACACACACTCTTTCATTCTGATGTTCACTCTGCAGGAGTCGGGGACTGAACCAGGCCGTCTCTCATCTCTCCGCCACTCAACTACTGATTGAAACTTGGAGAAAGTCATTAGAAAGGCATTCTGGGAAGTTTGAATTCATCTTCTATAAGGTTTTTAAATGAAAATGCAGACTCTGTCAGGTGGACACAATCAGACTTGAATAAAGGATTTCAGTGAGCTGAGTATAAAAAGACAACTCATTACTACCATCACGCCAGAGGAGGGTATTGATTTTTTTCTCGATTTTTTGGTTTGACCCAAATTTCAAACCAAATTTGGGTCAAATATGGACAAACCCAAATGCTGGGTTAAAAATGTAATTTAAAAAATTACAGTTGAAAGTGAAAGTTGAAGTTGGGTTAAAATTTTAAATTACATTTTTAACCCAACATTTGGGTTCGTCCATATTTGACCCAAATTTTGGGTTGAAACAACCCAGCCTTTTTTAGAGTGTATTTTATCTCAATTAAAGGAGAACTCCGCTGCAAAATGAACATTTGGTCTAATAAAACATCGGTACCTAGTCAACCGTTCTCTGAGATTTGTTTTCATGATAATCGAATGTAAAGAGTTTTATCTCTAAAAACTGTTTAACGTATAACGCTACTGGGGGCATTTGCTAAGTAAAAAGAAATCGCTAGTTTATACCACTAACAAGGCTCAAAATAGCCCTACACTAACACAGTAACATAATGAGGATCCATACATGCAAAACGAAGCACTGAGAACTTTGTAAGTGTACAGACATTTTGATATAAAGATACTTTATAAAGACAGTTCACTTTGTGTATACTGACAGTATCATCTCAGAAAATAGTCTTGATAAATCGATCCCCGAACGCCATGCTATATATCACAAGAGCTAAATATCATTTCAGTACAGTCTTAAGAAAGACGACAAGTAATCTCGTATAGCCTATAATCAAAGAAAATGGAATGTGTATCATATGTGAATGTTCATAACATATTTCAAAGAGTCAACCATCACAATTTCTCCAAACTATTGTTCCAATTCCCCTCTCAACCTCAATGATATGATAAAATCATTACAATCTACAGTACTCAAATCTGTCATCCATGTTTAAACCAATGCCAAAGATCTGAGTGTTGCTATTTGCTGTTTATAACTTTGAAAAAAAAAAAGAACAAACACAAGCTGCTATTGAGATTCAGTGTGTCTATAAGTGTGTGTGTTTACACTGAGGGTGTTATTGAGTTGAAATGCATTCAATGGTTACGCTCCAGTGATTGTGAGGTGTTTGGGGAGATGTGGGTGAGGGATGAGAGAGCCCAGCGATGGGCCGTGGGAGGTGCTCGGGGTTAAAGATTGATGGTTGTGGACAGACACACTCCCTCCTATTTTTCTTTGACCCCTGCTGTGGGGAAAAACACATTGCATTACTGCTGTTCAACAGGATGCCCACATCCAGGGCATGACTATACCCCCCTGCCCCCCCATCCTCTCTGTTTGTCTTTCTCTGCCCAGAGGACAGATAGGACATGTGCCTGTCCTTGTATGTATATTTAAAATAGATACAAAAGTCTGTGAAACATTTTATAATTTAACAGATTCCTTCATCATATTGAGAAAAATTAATTAAAACTACCTTGAAAACAATAAAAAAAAATGCATAGGAAACAGATTGAATGCTAGACTGAATACTATAAACCGAGCAAATCCTAACCCAATGGTCAAGTTGAATATAAAATATTAACAGTTTAAATTGAATCATTAAAAAATTAAATTAATGTTTAATTTCGAGAGCTCAAAAAGTCTATTGACAGAAAGTTTAAAGGTCTCTTTGCGATTGTGACTAAAAAGGGTTGCAGTTTATTTTACAGTCCTTGCACTTACATGCACTTGCAGTTTAGAAAGGACCGGGTAATATGAGGTAATTAGGTTTAACTAAGGTAAAATGGGTTCAGGGTTAGTACCTAATTATTACCCAGTTACTGCGATTACTATAATGAGCAAATAGTATGTACATGTGGAACAGGAATGTAAATAAAAGAAATGCTATTCCTAACAGTTACAGTATTGACTTATGTGAAAGCCACTGTAAGAAAACTAAACTAACATACGCTTACTCTTTAAGAGTGTTTGTCCCTGAGGGAGTTTAAGAGAAGAGAAAAAGAAACCGAACGGAGGAGAGAGCAAAAAAGTGTAGGAAAATTAAGTAGTGAACCATGAAATCATGCCTACCCCCCTCTGTAATTTAGTTTTAGGAGTGGGTTCACAGGCAGTGATTTCAATCCCCCGAAGAGTTCCTTTAATGCACTATTTTAAAGTCATGCCCTGCGCCTTATTTATCTTCAATTGTGTCTTATGCCGTGCAATATTTCCCACCGCTGAATAGATTTACGCTTTCCTGTATTAGTCTCTCCCTCTGTTCTCTCTCTGACTCTTCCTTGCCGAAACAGATTGATTTTTGTTTTGCTAGTCTGTACGACGCAGGGCAGCAGATTCAATGTGATTACATCGGTCAGTCCTCTCCTGAGGTTTCATGCTTGTCTCTGACAGAGGGCTGACGTCGTGCTTTGGAACACATCCACGGGTCAATGCAGAAGTCCATGCATTCCCCAACTCAGCCAGTTAATAAAATGCTAAGACCCTGTGTGGAACTTGGTGAGTCAACACAACCTGGCAGAAAATACGCAGTAAGTCCACCAGAACTAAACAGATAACTGATGCGGCGCTCCATTCAGCTCAGAAATCCGGAATTATCAACTTACTACTTGGAAAAAGCAATAAAATGCCACATGGAATCAACCATCCAACTTGTGCAAATCTTCAACACCATTTCACAGAAAAGCGCTTGTCACGCAAATTTTAAGCAAATAAAATGCATCAGTGAGTCAAAGTTCACACGTTACTGCATACTGTAATCTTTGCTTGGCAAACATTTACAGAGACAACTGTGTAATTCTCTCAGTTCATTGCCTTACTTCTATAGAAAAATGCTTGCAATGCAGAACATTTCTTTGTTGACAATCAAAAAACTGGAAAGTTAATGGCAGCGTTGCCATTTCAGACCAGATTCAGAGAGTCGGGCAGAAAAAAGCTTTTACGCAAACTACATAGGCTCATTGGAAAAACATGGTGTGGTAATATTTCTGCAAAATGATATCACGTTACTTCTGTCAGGACTATCGTCAAATACGATTGATAATTAGCATACAGTTTGGATTGGCGGAATGGTTTCATTCTGGTCGAAAACTAGGGTTGAGTATCGAGAATCGAGTATCGGTTGGAACCGTGACTAACTTTTCGTTTTTCCCGGAATCGTTCAAAAGTTAAAATTTCGATTCCTAGTTTTGATATTCACTTTCCGCCGACCAGAAGAAGAAACCGCCGAACAACACCAACGAAGAAGTGTCTACCGGAAGTGTTGGCATAACCGCGCAAGTCGAACATGAGTAGCTTACGTCGGCGGTCCAAAGTGTGGCTTCACTTTTCTAAAAATAACGAAATCTCGGCAAAATGCAAAATTTGTGACAAAAGGAGTATTTGTGACAGAAGGAGTATTTCCTTCAGAAAGGATTATTTCCTTCAGAAAGACCGTTGGCTAGTAAGGTTAGCTAAACTTTTTGACCCTGCCTCTTAAAAGAATCGGAATCGAGAATCGTTAGGATCCAGAATCGAAACAAGGAATCGGAATCAGAATAGTTCAAATTCAAACGATACCCAACCCTACCGAGAACTCCATGCGCATCCATGCAGCCTAGCATGGAGAGCAGCAATAACCCCCTTAAACAGAACAGAACCAACATGAATGCATAGATATTATTGATTCAAGATTTTAAAGTACAACATAATTCAAGAATTTATTCTAATTCAAGTGGAATCAGAATGCCAAATCTTGACTGATGCGTTCAAAATGCTAGAGGGAAATGCTGGTATTGTCCCATTTGTCCCATTTTATCACAACTCTACATCCTACATGTCTGAGAGTCTTCTAGACTTGATTGCGGGCCAATTTTGCTGCTGTGCCTCACCCGTGTAAAACGATGCGAGAAGCGTACAGCATTGCAATCAGCAGCTTCCTTAGTCTTAAAACTCTTCTTCACACTTGATATCCCAGGTCGCTTTTTTCAGCTGTAAAACGATGATGAAAATGGACAGTAAACAAAATGAGGCTGGCCTCCATTAGCCCCCCAACCCACTATAAACACACTTACACTGCACCTCATCAGGACTCTAATGCAGTAAAAACTTTCAGTAATACTCTCCTCTGCCGTAAAAGGTGTTATTACTGGCTCCAAAATGGCTTCTGGTGAAGTGTAGCTTTAGGGGACGTCTGGTGGGTTTTTAGGGTGTCCCTTTATGCCCTAATGCCATGGAGATGGAGAGAAATGTGTGAATTACAGTCCATTGCAGGCTGACTGACGTTGAGTCAATACACCCTAAACAAACCATCAATCAAACTTCTGATTACATGCCACTGTCCACTCCCTCCCCGAGGACGACTGGTCGATAGTCCCATAATAAAAGCATTATTGGTAGCCGGTAGTTTGCTGGGATGATTGTAATTCATAATTGCCATTATGTGTGTAAACTGCTGTATCAGATGATAGAATGTAATAGAAAGTAATAGAAAACCCAATCAGTTGAACATCCACTGGCACTAGACTCTTGCTGAGATGGAGCTTATGGTTGATGCATGTAGTATTGGAGGATTGCCTGGTGCCAAAGACGCAGTACATTATTTCAAAGGAATTGTTACTCCAAATTTTGATGTAGTTCTCATTTATGTTTCATTTAAGTATTCACTTTCAGATGGTTCTACACAAATGGATTTAGAGCTAAAAAAAAAAAACGTTAGCAGGATTTAGTCTTGGAAAAATTGTAAAGGCAAAAGTATGAATTCAAAATGAAATCTCTGACCAGTGTTATAGCACTCGAGACTGGACTGTCTCAAGTAGGCATACGTACTCTTGGTCTTGTCATGGAATATTTAGACTAGACTCGGACTCTACCCTATTTTGGTCTTGAATTGAATGAGCTGGTCTCAACTACAACATGGTATTTGACTTTTGATCACAAACTTCTGAGCAAATGTGATTTCTAATCTCTTTTGAAACTCAGAAAGATCAGCCCATTCTCACCCCAAGGCGTCATATACCAGCCCGATCTCACAGGAATTCGTACGAATTTTACAAGGTGGCTAATTCGTAACAATTCATACGACCTCACTTGTACGAATTTGTACGATTTTGCTATATCGTACATATTTTACAAATTGGCCAATTCGTATGAATTGGTACGAATGACCTACCCCTGACCCCGCCTGTAAACAAAGCCATCACGTGGGTTTAGACAAAACGTAAGAATTCATACGAGTGAGGTTGTACAAATTAGTACGAATTAGCCACTTTTTAATCATTCGTCGAATTCGTACGAATTGGGCGTGAGATAGGGTAGCATATACTGACGCTTTTGACATTTCGTCTACATCCAACACACATGGCACCCTTTAGCATCAATATGAGACGCAGATATATATGGGCCAGAAGGCGCCTCCTAGTGGTCTAACACTAAACCTACCCCAGAACTAAACCTACCATAACCGGACAAAGCTCTGTGAGTGTTATATTGACGCTAAAGGGTGCCATGTGCGTTGGATTTAGATGCACTTTTAAAAGTGTCACTATATGATGCCCTAGGATGAGAACACGTTGGAAAGATAATATTGATCAGCTATAGTATTGAAATATATTGAAAAAGTTCCGGAGAACACAAAAGAATATATTTGGATCAATATTTGAACTGTGTTTGTCCATACAATGAAAGTCAATGAAACACTAAGATATTTTTCAAAATCACCTTTTGTGTTCCACATTTGCACCCCATTTAATCCCAGTGCTGTCTAGAAGCCAAATGAAATATTGAGATTCCTATGGGAGGACAGGGAGCATAGTTCTCTGACATCAACATATAGGAAGGGTAAAAGTACAGCGAATGCATTGTTGTAACCGTGACCTTCTTACCTCTCTGCTTATCGTATCTCAGCGGACAAATAAGTGCCATCAAGCATAGCCGGATAAATAGTGTCAGAGCAGCTTTACCAGAGTAGTGAGGTCCCATATTCAGTTTTGTCTCGTAAGACCTATCCAACCATGTTCCTTATCAAGTTTTAATGTGACACCCTCACTGAAATGTGCCTGCATGAGCTGTTTTTGTGATGGGAGCACGGGACGCTCATTCTGAGAGAACACCGCCACATATTGAATGACAGAGATTAGACGCGGTATGAAAACAGAGCAGGATCTCTTGAGAGGGCTACTCCAAATGCAAAGTCCAAACGTCCCACCATCTCATATGAGAAAGTGCGACCTTTACTTGACTCCTTTCTCTCACCATCCTCGAATTACCGCTGTCAAACAAATACCCGCCTGTGTGACAGTAAATTTCATATCTGATATGATTAATAAATTTAGGCAGGCGAATTTAATCCTTATGCAAAGGCTATGGAGAGACAGTTCAAACATCCTTCTACACGCTTCACCGCCTCCAATGAAATTCAGCCCGAGATCTCATGGAGTTGGTTCCACTCAAACATCATTCTCCGAAATCGCCTCAGAGTTGACACAATGTGCTTGACTTATTTTTAGCACACCTGGGACTGGAAAAAATGAAATGCATAAAAATATTCCCTATGCCTGCAAACATTACATTACAGTGAGTGATCCGAGCAGGGCTGGAAATAGTAAATATAATACACAGGATAAGCAATATCTCTCTTGATGGTGATTGAGAGTATTCATCTGTGTGTGTGTGTGTGTGTTTTCATGTGGCGCTTGACTTGAGTTCCTCAAAGAGAATGTCAGCGTACATTTTTTCCACATTGTGAAAAATGATATTGAATGTGGAATGAATTAATCTAATGACCTTAAAAAATCTAATAAATAATGATTCCACAAAAAAACATACAATCGGAGGAAAATTGTATTGCTGACAGGTTGCTCTTAGCTCAAGAAAATCAAAAGACTTCTCTATTTAAGTGTCGTCTTTGCCTCAGAGACAAATTTGTGCCATTATAGATAGAGAACACAGATCAAGAGTATCATTACTGTGGATATCATAGTTTAGAAAATTTGGCCTTGGATTTTTTTATTTTGTTTTATTTTTATTTCTAAACCTGTATTTAAGATTTCATTTAAGATTTCTGGGGTCTTTTTCTCTCATACTTTTTGCAAGAGTACTTAGGTTACACTTTATTTTACAGTGCTTTTGTTACATGTTACATGTAGTAATACCTATAGATTATGCATAATTACATGCAACTAACCCTAAACCAAACCTTAATCCTAACCTTATAGTAAATACATGTACTGTATTAAAGGGATACTCCACTTTTTTTTTGGAAATAGGCTCATTTTACCACTCCCCCAGAGTTAAACATTTGGGTTTTACTGTTTTCGAATCCAGTCAGCCGATTTTCGGATATTTAGAAGAATATCAGTAACCAGACAGTTTCTGGTCTCATTGACTTCCATAGCAGGAAAAAAATATACTTTGGAAGTCAATGAGACCAGAAACTGTCTATTTACTGATATTCTTCTAAATATCCGAAAATCGGTTGAATGGATCCGAAAATGGTAAAACCAAACTGTTCAACTCTGGGGGAGTGGTAAAATAAGCCTATATCCAAAAAAAGTGGAGTATCCCTTTAAATTATTATTATTCAGTACTTAAATGTATAATTACACTTTAAAATGGTCACTTTAAAAGAAAGTGACAAGTACTTATTACAGTACTTATTACCACTATAGACATTCTGTTGAATATAACTAATGTTGCACCTACGTCAACTAACTCTGCAGCTTTAAGTAGGATATAATTAAATCTTTATATGTAATTTCATAATTGCAAGCACTTTTTTTCAAACACTTGACAAAATATAAATGTGACGTTAAAATATAATTTAAACCTGTAACAAGTATTGTAGGTGATGAATGGGTTTTATCAATACGTAAAAGGAAAAAAAAACTGAGAGAGGAAACACTGGGGGAGCAGAGAGGGTTAAAAGACCTGCTGTCAGCAAAACTGAATAGCTGCATTGTTGTGTCGGTGTCTCAGCGCTGCAGACAGCAATCAGTCAAACATTACAGTTGAGCCATTGCACGGTACCAGGGGAAACACTCCTAAAATACTGTGTTAGTACGGGGTTGACCCACTTCTATTTTGGGCAGTCTCAACGCTCTCTGGAGAGTACGAACAAGTTCACACACTCCAAAAACAAGACATAACATAGGGACGAGTGAGGTAAACTGTACCATGTTTTTATTTTTATTTTTTTTTATTCTTAAGATGTCCTTGAGACAAGGAGAAACGGGATAAACTAAAGTGCCAAATCGTTTTCCAGGGTGTCTTTGGTCACGAAACACAACATGAGACAAAACGTGTTTGTTCGAACTGGTTATAAGGTCGTAAACTTAGCGTAGGATTCAGCTCAGGCCTAAAATATGCAGGCAGGCTGATAAATCTCCCCATTCAAATGATTCACTCAAACATACAGTGAACACAATGGAATTACTTGTGAGCCAACACATTATGGGCGATAATGGCCAATGCATATTTTCTCATGTGCAGTGAATGTGCGCCGTCTAACATTCAATTTTATTTAAACCTGAGAATGCAAAGCCATTAATAGAAATTAAGTGCCAGTGAAAGCCAGTGGAGGGGGACCAGCGCAGGGGAATGAATGGCTGTAGAAGATAAATAAGTGTGGTACAGAAGACTGCTTTCGATGATTGGCATGGAAATGTGCTGTTTGTGCAACAAAGGTAACAAATGGATTTCAAGCACTGAATATGTACAATTCGGTGCTGGCGAAGCTACTTAGAAAACATGGCAAGCTAAGAGCTACCGGTAAAGGAATAGTTTACTTAAAAATGAAAATTCTGTCATGATTTTCTCACCCTCAAATTGTTTCAAACCTTCGCTATGTGAATATTCTTGAAGAACACAAAAGAAAAAAAATTGAACAATGTTGGTAACCGGTAGTAGGACTTCCACAGTAGAAAAAAAAATACTTTTTTCTTGCTCTTGCCAACTACATTCAGGTTCACTATAAACACAACTAGTCTGAGCCATCAGTTACTTTAAAGGGATACTCCACTTTTTTGGTAATAGGCTAATTTTACCACTCCCCCAGAGTTAAACAGTTGAGTTTTACCGTTTTCGAATCCATTCAGCCGATTTTTTAATATATAGAAGAATATCAGTAACCAGACCGTTTCTGGTCTCATTGACTTCCATAGTATAATTTTTTTCCTACTATGGAAGTCAATGAGACCAGAGACTGTCTGGTTACTGTTATTCTTCTAAATATCAGAAAATCGGCTGAATGGATTTGAAAACGGTAAAACTCAACTGGTTAACTCTGGGGGAGTGGTAAAATGAGCCTATTTCCAAAAAAGTGGAGTATCCCTTTAAAACTAGTTAAATTATGCTAAAAGTAGACAACAGTCAGAATACCAGAATTTTGCCTTAAAAAAGAGTTGTGAAATTCTATGCAGGGATTTTGAATCATTGTTTTGAATCGTGTGAAGCATCCAAGTGAACAATTCACTAAATTCACACAATTTAGAACTTGATTTAGTTTGATTTCCTCAGTTTGTGCACAATGCGATGTGACATTATGACATTTTATTTACTGTACTTTGCTACATGTTGTGAAAAGTGCTAGCATAAATGCTACATTATTGAAACAATCCAACGCATTCTCATCCTTTAGCGTCATATAGAACGTTATGTGACAAAACGGCGCTATACTACGCACATGGCACCCGTTATCGTTAATATAACACGCGCTGTGAGGGCTAAGTTTAGGTGTGGGGTAGGGTCAAGCTACTCTTATGCTACAGAATAAAATATTGAAATTTGTAGTGTTGCTACTTTTTGCAACACTGACATGAATGCAGAAGTTCTGGGTGTAAAGAACCTTACTAAACTCATCAAAAATACTTGTATTTAATTTTGGGCATTGGTGTGCTCATCAAAACGGGGACCGATTTAAATGCAACAAAGGAAGCAGACACTACACAGTATCTAATGACACAGTTCAGTGCAAGAGTTAATTTCAGTCATCTCAGGATGTCCATTAACAATTAGCTGAGTGCTTAGATATGGCTACCGAAATTCATCCATCTAAGGTAACAGTTGTATAATAAGCTGTCACGCTTTGCGCACGCATGCTAATGCCGCAACCTTTCGGGTCCGACAAGCCCCGTCTTTTATCCGGCGGGCAGTCAGATAGATCTGAGACGTGCTCGGGACACCATCACAATCCCATTTATGCTCTGTGGCGTTGCCTGATGAGAAGGAGTAGATGGAGTGGCTGATGAAGGGCCCAGTGAGACCCCAGCAGAGCATTCGTCCAGGTCCGCCTGTGTCACACAGATTCCACACTTGTCTAAAAACGCACTGAAAAATGAATGGGCTCGCCGTTAATGAGTGGAGGGGGTAATTTAGACCCCCACTAATGTGCTTAATGCCAATTAATCATCTCCAGCCAAGGTGTCAGAGAGATTACTGAGAAGGAACTGGATCCTTTGGCAGGACGGAGAGAGTCTGAGCCATGCCGAAAGGAGGAGGAAGTGTTGCTCTAGTCTCCATAGGGGGCAACAGAGAGCCGTGAAACACACAGCAAGCAGACTGAGAAAGTCCCAACAGAAAATAAAATACATGAATGAGGAAGCTTTTCTGGCTTTCTTTTACAGCACACATTCCCTGCTCTTATTTTGGGCATGAAGCAACAGTGGCTGCAGATTTTTTTTTTTTTTTTTTTGATATGGTGCTAAAATTGTTCCCTTATTTGGTCACATTAGGAGTCATTGGAAAGAAAACAAAAACATGTTATCACTGTAAATACCATGATATAGCTCATGATATAGTGATTATGAGAAATTTGTTTCACTTTTCTCTCACTGAAAAAAAAATAGCATTAATTATTCTTAATTGTATTACATGTGAACATAGTGACCTTAAAATCTTAAAAGTATATATATATAAAAAAAACGATTTGTATATTATATAATATTTACAAAATTAAGGCCTGTAAGTGTACCATACAGGTCTAACGTTGAATAACATAAATTAATATATACAAAAAAACTGTTTTTTTAAAAAAAGTACACTTATTTTAATTTGACTAACATACTAAAGAACATTTTAACCGTAGTGTGTTATTCTAAATTAGTTCTTAACTTCCTCAATAAAATGTCTAATTACAAATAGGCTATATTTAAACATGTTTTAGTAGAAATTACATTATAATTTAGTTTACCATAAATGCTTGTCAGTATATTTGACAGTATTCTTTAATCATGCAATTAAGTGTAAGGAAACTTTATATCCAGTTTGTAGTTAAGTATATTATTCTAAAGTATGCTAAATTGTACTTCATTTTAACAGGTGGGGGTACAGTATGACAGTATGACAAAATCTCTACCGGTTGACACATTTCTACTGTTACAAGGCACAAAACATCATACCAACCAGCCCTGGTTCATGAGATTAATCTACCAACTCTTTTTTCTCAGAAAAGGAGTGACTAATTCAGTTTCAAAACATTTCTGAATGGGATGTGTGAACTGCTCACATATCAGATGTAGAAAGTCAATTAATTCCTATAGAATTGCCTCTCCATCAGCCAGATGTGCCCTTATGCTACTCAGAACAGTGTGAAGCCTCTCTTTTGTTGGGTAGAGTGCATACTATAAAATCCCACATGCTGCACACTCTGCTTGGATGCAGAACTCACATCATGGGCTGTCCGTCTCCGGGACTGGATCTGGTTTCCCTAACCGTGTCCCCCTCCCCGGAGCATTATCACCCACTCGACAGTCCCACATTTCCTCCTCATTATCTGCATTCCACTCAGACATCTGCCAGCAATGAGGGCAGGTATAGCTGCGCTAATGTGCTGAACATGGTATTTACTGTACACTGCAGGGAAGGAGGGCCAGTATCTCAGACTGAGGAGTGTTAGTGGCTCGTGTTACATACAGAGCACAGAACAAATGCTCTTTATGGCAAAATGGCCTTGGAGAATAGGCTCTTTCACTAATGAAAATGCTGATGAATGTACATTCAGCTGTAGAGTCAGCTCCCAGAACTTGCAATAAAATATCATAAAACATATACATCTAAAAAAACCTTAAAGGGGTCATATGTGCACTTTTTAAAGTTGATTATACTGAAATGTGTGTTGGCAGTGCCTGTACATCACCATAATGATAAAAATCCATCCAGTGTTTTAGTTTTAATCTCCTTATATGTTTTCCCTTCATCAAATCGAGCCACATGGTCGACACGTGCGTTGTGTCGAAACGCCGGCAGACCAGAGGGGTGGAGTGAGCGAATCTCATTATCATTTAAAGGTATATGCACCGAAACAGCGTGCTGAAACAGATCTGTTTTTGACCAGTTAAAAAGAGTGTTTTCTTACAATACTAATGAGAATTTTTAAGTAAAGTGTATTACAGACTTTTCATTTAGACCCTAAAAAATCAAATTATGTATGAAAACAGCATTATATGACCCCTTTAAGAAAGTTAGCTGTATTAAAGGAGTTGTTCACTTTAAAAAAAAACAAAAAAACTTTTGCTGATAATTTATTCACCACCATGTCCTCCAAGATGTCCATGTCATTCTTTCTTCAGTCGAAAAAAAAATTAAGGTTTTTGATGAAAACATTCCAGCGTTTTTCTCCATATAATGGACTTCAATGGGAACCAAACGGTCCAAATGAGAGTTTCAGCGCAGCTTCAAAGGGCTTTAAACGACACCAGACGATGAATAAGGGTCTTATCAAGCGAAATGACCGCTCATTTAAAAAATAAATAAAAAAGTTTTATAAGCACAAATGCTCGTCTTGCTCTGTTTTGTGATGAGCGTTCGTGACTCTCCTGTTCAAACTCTTCAATCAAAACGAACAAATCTTTTTTCGAGTCATGACTCGAAGGGTCCTAGATGAGACACTTATTCATTGTCTGTTGTCGTTTAAAGCCCTTTGAAGCTCCACTGACACTCTCATTTGGACCTTGAACCGTTTGGTTCCCATTGAAGTCCATTATATAGAGAAAAATCCTGGAATGTTTTCATCAAAAACCTTAATTCCTTTTCGACTGAAGAAAGAAAGACGTGGACATCTTGGATGACATGGGGGTGAGGAAATTATCAGCAAAAGTTTTTTTTTTTTTAAAGTGAACTACTCCTTTGAGCAGAAATGCCACTCGAGGTAGCAAAGCTAGATTAATGTACATATCTTAATACAGAAGTATGTATAGATTCAATATTGTAATGCTTCGTTCGGCTCCAGTTATGCTGGATGGAGACGTGATCCATTTTTGGTCTGTTCCTCACAAAATTCAATCATTTGGTCTTGGAATATATGTAATTTTTGGATAAAGTATTGGGACTCTACTTGAATGTGCCATGCTTTATAATAAGAAATGGTTAGATTTAGGTGTGGGGGTTGTGTTAGGTGCTTGAAATGTCTAAATAGTGAAATGTAAATCATCTATTGAAATTAAAAACCAAACCCAAACATACAGTAGATTTCATAAGGACAAAAAAGGGTCACTTTAGCACAGGACTCTTCTGATCTGATCCTGTACTGCAGAGTTTAGCTCCTTGAGTCCTTGATTTTGGATGGCGCTCTAGGAAAAAAGTTGAAGAACCCTGCTTTAACAACTCAAATTCTCTTTTTTCAGAGATAATCCAAAACTAGCAGTCAAAACAACCTAAATTGACATCAAAAGTTAGACTGCCGAGTTTAGTTTTTCTACTTTGCCACTTTCCTTGCTCAACTCAAACTGGTACCATTCCTTGACTAATGTGGTACATCACAAAACAGGGACTAACATAGGATGCAACCAAAGTGTATTCAAAATCCCAGTGATTAATGACACTTCAATACAGATTTTTAAAGGATGAAAATCCAAAGTTAAAACTCCTCCGCAACATGAGAACCCTCTGGAGAGGAGAAGTGATGAGAGAAACAGGTCTGACAGTGAACTCGAGATGAACTGCGAGCAGCACCACAAGGAGTATATTCTCACAATGAAGCACACCTCCTTCACACACCTAAAACATTCAGCACGTAGACAGAAGATTAAAGGGGAATCTTAATGATTCAAAACCTTACCAGCTGCAATAGAGTCTTTATCGTTGTTAAAAGTGAGAGAGCAAGATCCTGGGAACTTCAAGACCAATTACAGAGACACTACATTATTTGGAGCTGGGGTTCCCGCTTCCGAGATTTATCGGAATGAATACAGCTTCAAAAGATGTAAGGAAAGGTGAGGCAAGACTTAAAACTCCTTTCTTTCACCTAATGCCCACCTGCAGGAGCATGGGAGGGGACGCTGACCACCGGGATGTCAGGTACCACACTCAAGGAAGACTATAAGCCTCATTGAAATGTTAAAACCGAACTTCTTGAACTTCACCTCTTGCTCTCGGTCGGCACATGCAGCGGTGAGAAGAGAACAGATACCGACACCGAGGGACAGCCAAAAGTGCAACGAGAAAAAGAAACACATCTAGAACGGTTTCTCCCTCCTTTTTGTATCCTTTTCTTCAGGCAGAGTTTCGGTCAGCCTTTCAGTCACGGGCTCACACTGGGGCCCACACAAGTGAGGTTTGCCATTTTATTTATCTCTTCCTTCCTGCATCCCTCTCTTCCTTTATACGGCGTCACGGTCTCTTTCATTTCGGACATTCATGCATTTATGGATTACAGCATGGTGATCCACACGAAGGGAGCCTGAATTACTCCTGAGCGTGCCGCGCCTCAAGCCGGGTCCGTACGGGAGGTCGAGAGAGGGGAATTCAAAGCAGCCAGCGTGAAGGAACTGCTGTTTGTTGTGACCAGCCTTCCCCCCTCAGACAAAGAGAGGCCTCCTGAAGGTATCCCAGCATGCAGCAGGCCCCGGGCGACCCTGTGTTTAAAGTGACAGCGGTAATTTAAGACCCTCTTTGTGGCAACCCCTTCTTTTCTGGGAAAGATGAAGCACTGTCCATTTGTGCGGGCCTGCTGAGGTGACACTCCAGAGGAGGGCCGGCACTAATTAGCAGCCAAACACGCATGAGAGTGGCTGGCCATGGCAGCAGATAAATCAAGCCTGGCCTTCTAATTCACTCGAGATGACCCTTGTCCAGCCAAGGCTTGTTTCGTAAAAGATGACTATAAAGACTTTAGCCAGCATCAATGGCTTTTATGAAGCAGCAGTCCTCGCTCTGCCATGACAATATATTCAGTGAGCCAGTCGAGTCATTTACGATTCATTGTGTGCAAATCATTCAGCTTATTACTGCTCTGAACATCGCTATTCTCTAGACTAGAGCTATTCAACCCTTTCAGGAGCCAGTTGAGGAGCCAAGTGGACAAATGTCTTTTCTTCCCAAGAGCCACATTTCAAAAATAGCCTTTTCCGTTCATCAAGACTGACTTGCTTTATAAGAGTTGATTACGTTTAATCCCCTAATTCATGAAATGAGCTATAAAGTTAAATCTGGTTACTTTTAGTATCCCAGAATGGAAGATAGAAAGGGTGTACTGTAACGATGAATAAAGCATTGTTTGCATGGAGCTGAGATTTGCAAAGCAATACCAACAGAAATAACATAACCAGTTTTACCTCCACCACATGATTTCACTGTTCAAGTCATTTTTGAATTAAATGCCTTATGCATTTCTATGTTTAAACCTTGTAGCCTGCAGCCTTATTATATTTATGCTAAGTCAAAGTGCTTTACATAGAAGAAATTAAAATAACCCAAACAAATAAGAATAATTAAAACAGTTTAGAATAAAATAGAGTACAGTAAAAACAGTCAGACGATCAGCGGCATAATGCTCATTTAGAAAATACATAGCTAAACAGATGTGTTTTGAGTCTGGATTTGAACGCGACTACTGTAGGAGCACATCTGATCTCCTCTGGAAACTGGTTCCAGCTGCGGCTGGCATAATAGCTAAAAGCAGACTCTCCACGCTTAGAGTGAATCCTTGGTATTTCCAACTGATGTGATCCTAATGATCTGAGTGATCTGATCTCAGTGAGGGTATCTGCAAGATATTGAGGTCCTAGGTCATTGAAGGATTTATATACCAGTATTACTACTTTAAAATCAATCCTAAATGGGGGGAATGATTCAACAGACCCATTGGAAACAAAGAATCTAATTGAGTCTAGAAAGCTCCAAATTCAAAAATAATTTCACATATATCACCAATTCTAAATACACATTCATCTTTCCGGAGGAGGAGTGACCCTTTAAGATGGTCTTAATCAGATTGCTCTTTTCCAGGAGGGGCTTGACAACTGCAGTTTTCAGGGAGTTTGGAAAACTCCCAGAGAGAAGTGAGGCATTTACCACTTCTAGGAGATCTGCTTCCAAGCTGTTTAACACACCTTTGAACAAAAGATGTGCGAAGTGCGTCAAGGGCGCAGGTTGATGTTTTAAGGTGCTGTACGGTTTCTTCCAAAAATTTGCCCTCAATTTCTTCAAAAACAGACATTGTAGCTACTTTCTCAGGTTGTGGTCTGATCTGCCTGGCCCCAGAGCAACTGAAGGATGTGCTGATCACCATTCTGATATTATTGATTTTCTCAGGCAAAAAAAGAAGCAACTCACTGGGAATCTGGCATGGGGCGTTTGTCAGTCTCTCCACAGTAGCAAAAAAATGCAAAAGTGAGACGAGGCTGGACAGTAAATAAATATTCGGTTGAAAATAAATATTTCCTTTATTGAATTCTTTTATTGAAAACAAGTCTAAAGCTGTAGATACTTTTCTTGTAGCAATATGTAAGGACTTTGGAGTGCAAGATGAGGTTAATTATAATTGATTGGTCACCAGCCTTACCACCAGAGGCATATCTAAGTGATGCAACTTTTTGACAACAACAAACAATCTTCAGATGAAAACTTGAGAAAAGTGAGTAATTGAGTCATTGAGCAGCATTAAAGAGCCGCTCAAGGCTAGTGTGGGTTGAGTACCACACTCTTAAGTCCCAAGACAAAAGCCAGCATCACTTCATACTAACACCATAAGCTACCAATCATTTCTCAACAGGACAAATGCTGAGGGAATGCATTTTTAGATCAAATTACAAAAGGACTGTATGTTCCGAAACCAGGCGGATAATCAAAATGTAGCTCATAAACAGAGTCTGCATGGAGGCAAAATTTGCCCCAACAAAAGCATTATTTCTGAACGGGTCCTCGGAGATAGACAGGCCAATTCACATGTGCTGTGTTGGAGTCCTTACTGCTGAGTTTGTTTACACACATGTTTGTTTGACTTTTCCCATGATTTACTAGGTACTCTGGGAAATCACTATTGATCACTTTCATAGATATGACCCAGCTACTCACAATTAACAAGGCACCATGGGAGATACCTGCAGTTACAGTTCTGCACAGACAGCAATGTGAGTTGAATAAATGTCAAGAATATGAAGAGATATTAAAGCAAAATGTTGACGCAACAACAGGGGATTGCTGTAGAGTTGACAGTGAGCGACAGATAGAATTACATTGTCATACTCTGGGTGGTAGTTCAGTCAGGCTAGTTCATGAGGCTCATACTTAACTCAAATAAGACAACGAACATCTCATTTCAGTGCAAATCACATGTTGATGTCTCCAATGTCTCCCAAGTGGAGAAAGCTGGCTGTTAGCATTAGCGTTCAGCTTTGGATACTGTTACATTTTTATACGTTTATGGCCACTTGTATGGAAGCTAGTTTCTGCCACACAAAAAAAAACACACCCAGAAAACATTTAAAAACATAATAACTGTGAATTTAACAAAACTGCAAGAAATAAACAGGCAATTGAAAGAAATTAGAAATAAGTCAGAATTGCGTGATTTAAAGTTGCCATCGCGTGTTATAAAGTCAGAATTGTGAATTCATATCTTGCAACTCTGATGACTTTTCTCAGAATTGTGAGATATAAATTTGCAATTGCGAGTTATAAAGTTAAACTCGGAGGGGGAAAAGACTGACTTTTTTACTATTGTGCAGACAGAACTGCTTGATACAAACTCGAAATTGAGCGTAATAGTCTTTTATGAACGAACGGTAATAAACTTTGTCTGACGATTTATATAAAGTTGGAATTGCGTATTATGTTTATTCTGTGGTGGAAACAAGCTTCCATACACATGAGAATAGCCACATATTTTGAATAAAAGTTTGCAGAGAAACTTCCATTCAAATAAATGGGAATGCTAACATATAGCTTTTGAATGATTATACTAGAGCCAGACCGATTTATCGGCAGGCCGATATTATCGGCCGATATTAGGCATTTTCCAAACTATCGGTATCGGCAGTTATAATGGCCGATAAATGAATATTTTAAAAATAAAATAAAAACGTACGAAACACGCTTCAACCATGTCATGAGTGTTGGAGTTGTATAGTTTGTCCACCAGAGGGCACTCTACACCGTCCCTTTTGGGAACAGTCGTGTATAACGCGCCACATATCCTGCTGATGCAGGTTGCAGGTAGCTTATAAGGCAATGTAGGGACTGATTATTATTTTATTTATCAGAACTTTATTATATTTTAATGTTCCTCTGTTCTGTTGTGACAATAAAAGAAACAAGTTTCTTTTTAAAATGCATTATCATATTATTTTAGTTAAAACTCATAAATAACTACAAATAACTAATGTTAGGGAAATCTGTTAATGTTTTGTTGCGCGTTTCTGGGGAAAAAATAAAAAATAAAAATATCGGCCGATATATCGGAATATCGGATTTTAAAACTAACAATTATACTCATTTTATTTTAATTTCATTTTATTTTATTCAACTTATATACATTTTAATTCAGTCGATTTCAATATTTATTCTTGCTATATCATAACCTTTACCTTTCTCCAGGAGCTAATTGCTATAGGCAAACTAGCTAAATATTGGCCCCTGCAATTAAACCACTCCAGTGATTTTAAACACCTCATCTTGGCATTTCAACATACCATTTTCTAAAGCCAAAACAGCACACCCACTTTCATCAAATCCAAACATGACAGGCAGCGAGTTCTCTCAGATCGGTTCCTATTCAGATTCCTATTTTTGGTTGTTTACAGAACCACGGGCTGTTAAAGAGTATGTTGAATGCAGTGCTTCCGAGCTTCCATTGGTGAAATAACCATAGTCACATTCCCAGTTATGCAGTCTCCGTTCCCTTCGCCAGCGCCGCCTCTGAAATCGCATTATTACTGACAGTACAGATATTGGATTTAGAATGGAACAAATGGTCTTAATAGGAATGAGATCACTCCGGTTAGACAGTGATTGGCTTACTTGGGCCTGGGCCAAAAACAATTTGTGATTCTTTTATACCTGTGCCTGTGCCCTGGAGATAGAGGGGAGTGAAAGAAAGACAGAGGGTGAGGGTGAAAAAGACAGAGGAGGAGGAGAGAGAAGCTCTTTATCAGCTGCTTTTCTCACTCTGCATTACCTCATCTTTTTCTCTCTGCGACTCAGGGCTTATAAAAAGGGCACCTAGGTTTTTTTTCTTCTTTTTCTAAAGCTAAAAAACAGCCTCCAACCGCTGTCCCGGTATGAATGAGGAACATTGTGAGCTTTGTTTGTCAATATCAAGCAGTCCATCTTTGGAGGCCCAGCACAGGGGGTGGTAATGAAATCAGAATATTAGGTATTTGCTGTTGACGGAGTGCTGACAGCCTTGTAAAGAAATAGCGGCTGTATTGATTGAGCACAAAACAACAAACAAACAAAACACTAGCTTTCTTTTCATGAGGGCCGAGAGATAGTTTCTTTCTTCCTCGCGTTTCTCCTCCTGTACTGTTGAAGTCTGACAGCTTGACACAAACATCAGTGATTGGTGTTTCCACGATTACCAGGCAGGGTTTGGGCTACTGTAAAAACATATTTTCAAGAATTGTAATCACAGCATTTTTTTTCTTTTGTCAAATCAACTTAATTTATTTAGTTCAGATAATTTATTATTTTTGAGTTTCTGATGATTAAATCAATCTCCTTCATTGTATCAACTCACTTTTTCCAGTTCAATCAACTTAAAATTTTAAGGCAACCAGGTTACTTAATTTTCCAAGTTAAACCAACAATATTTTTTTTACAGTGGGCATACAGAATACTGTTTGGGGCTACTGTAAACAAATATTGTTGGTTTAACTTAAAAAAGAAAGTAACCTGGTTGCCTTAAAATTTTAAGTTGACTGAACTAAAACAAGTGAGTTAATACAATGACGGAGATTGATTTAATCATCAGAAACTCAAAATAATAAATTATCTGAACTAAATAAATTTAAGTTGACAAAAGAAAAATGTTGTGATAACAAATCTTGAAAACTGATTTTTTTATTGAAACATGACTCTTTTTGCAGGTTACTCTGCTATGCCAGTAGGTGGCGACAAGTGAGAGAGTCACACGAAACAAGTAACTAGATGAATTTGGAACGCATAAATATTTATTAAACGCAATATAAATTTTTATTAAACGTAATAAAAATATATTGTGGATAAATTGATATGGTAGTGTTCTATTCTGAACTCAGACACTGTCGTTATGAGTGATTCACTGAATCATTCACCCAACTGATTCATTGAAAAGCATTGATAGGCGTATTATTTAGAAATCACTCAACCAGTTTGTTAGAAAAAATATCACTGATTCATTAATTAAACAAAAGTCTTAATGAATATTTCATGTGCCATGCAAATGCATTGTTTTGCAAGGACATTTGTTGAGCAACAGCATTAGCTCATTGTGTTGAAAAATAGAAAAGCTAAACAAAGCTTAGTCACACAACTATAACTGACAGACATGAATATGACAGAAACACACATTACAAAATACATTTATAATAGCAAAAGTCTCAGGTAGTGATAATCATCATGCATGGCCGAGTATGCTCTTAGCGTTACAGTCATGCATGGTGGTGGTGGTGGCTCATGCAGAGATGTAAAAAATGGCAAAAGACACAGTTGCATATTTTTCAAAATGGCAAACAATCTATAAAAGAGACACCAACATTAGGAGAAAAGGCTAGTAGCATTTACACGGTTCCCCATGGGGCCCTCTTTGAGTGCAAAGTTAATGATAGGATCGGTCTTCATCAGGGTCTCTCCGTTATGCCATCTCTGGGAGGAGTGCTCGGGGCTGCTTGCTTCTGTTTACGCAACAATATGCGTATGTTAATTGATAGGAAATTTAGCTAGATGCTGAAACCTAAAAGGTAAAGGGCGTGAGATAGTGACATTAAATAATGTTTGCTCGCACACAGGAGGACAGGTATAAATGCATCCGGGCAACACCACCGCATATGCAAGATAATATGCAAACCCCATGCTAGTATGTGCATCTTTAGCTTCAAGAACAACAACAACAAAAAAATATTCATAATAATAATGATAATTGGGATTTTCTAAAACATGCAATGATTTATCTTGGTATTTTCGAAAAACCAATGCAAGTCCCATGATTAATTCCAAGCAAGCATAGAGCATCTAAAAGCAATGTATTGCTTTCAAAGGAAGATGATAGAGTATCATCACAAACATAAATCTTCATTTACTTTCATTTTCATCTCTACCTTCAAGATTTCCCCCAAAGGAACTTGTCTATACACATTCGTGCATGTCACACTGGACAAAAAAAACTGGTGGAAAAAAAGTTGTTCATTTACAGTTCAGGGAGAAAAAACAACAAAGTCCTATTGCACCTATTGACTGGAAAATACTTTGAACAGCATGTGTTTCTACGGAACATCCCTCTTCTCCCAATTGCCCTCCAACCATCCATTTTTATAGTCAGCAGAGAAACCTGAACATGGCTTATGGGCATGCTGGGAAATGAAATGCAATATAAAGAAGAGAGGAGGGGTAAAAATGAGAAAGATTCAAATGACTAGAACTTCTATAGCTGATGGCAAGGTCATCTATGTTTATAAAAACATAAATTACACATATTTAATTTAGTGAAGACAGAAATTGTGGGTTTGAATTGAGACCATGTGTCCCCCTGAGCAGTCTGATAAATAGAGCAGTTGAGAGCTGAGGCTGACTTGGAGGACTTGTTCATTAATTCTTCTCCTGGTCTTAATTGGAGCCCAGTAGGACTTCTGTTTTAAAGCAGCGTTAGCCCTCAGACAACATGCAGAGCGAGCCAGACAAAGAAGCCGGCAGAACAAAGCCAGATCCCAAATCTGCTACTGCATATTTGCTGCAGGCGAGTCGAGACGGCCCGGTCCCTCTTTTGTGCTGTTTGATTTCATCACTTTTTATAGTATTACAAGTTGAGATACATAAAACTCCTTTGTTCATCATGTACTTATCGGAGTTCTTGAAAACAGAGAGAGAAAAAAAACAACAACTAAGCACTGCACTATTAGAAGCATCATCCACATTGCTAAACGATTTTTTTTCCATATTAATCTTTCAAATTGATTTACCACATTGCTAAATTAATTTTGAAAGCAATTTTCAAAAAATAAAAATAAAATTAAAAAAAATATATACAAATTTATCAATTTAAATAAAATTTAAAAATGCATTTGCTTACTTTTATTAAGCACCTTTCAAATATTTTTTTTAAAACTGAAACACAAACAAGAAGTTATTAATGAATGTAAATGCTGCTCACTGGCTTTGAAACTCAGTTGCAATTTTGTTTGGTTTAAAATAAAATCTTTAAAAAAATGTAGTCAGGATTTATTGTTATTTGTTAATTAAAAATTCAAGTACAAGACTAACAAACATTACACATTCATACAGATCTAGTCAAGTCAAGTCTTCTTTATAGCACTTAATACAATCCAGATTGTTTCAAAGCAACTTCACAGTAATAAACAGGAAAACATCAGAATCTATTGCCCCTTAGGACACAAGCAGTCTTTACTGTTAAATCACCAGTAAATTACTGTAAAGCGATCACGGATAAACAGGACAGGACCTTTTCAAAATATACAGGTAAATTAGTTTTTACACTGTTTTGCACTGTACTTAAACTGGCAATTTCCCGGTATGAGAAGATGTATGAGAACAATACCAGTAAGTTACCGGTATTACCTAATCCTAAACCTACCTATACCCACCCCCCTGGGGTGGTGATGGCACAGTTGGTTAGACATATGCCTCATATGCCTGAATGGTATCTTACCGGTAAAAAGACAGAACACTGTGTATTTACTGGAAAAGTTGCTTTGGAAATTTTATGGTAATTTACCAGGATTGTATGCAAAAGTGGTGACAGCTTATTTCATACTTTTTCAAATATGAGACAAAACAAGTTATCCTGTAAGGGCCTGTTCACATATCGCGCCCTTTGTGCGCTCAAGTTCGTTATTTCAAACGTAGGCGCGCGGTATGCGTGGTCATAATGGAAGCGACGCGGCCGCGGTGCGACATGCTCGTTTTTTCCAAGCACGTCGGCGTTTTTCAGAATGCCGCAAGCGTACTATAAGCGCACAGTAGGTCACGTGACAAGAACCAATTGGAGTGCAACCACCCTAGTGCTTTGGAAAAAGGACATTTTCTACGTGTTTTAGGCGCTATATGTGAATCCGACCTAAAGCAGCTCTAAAAATGATGTATATTCAGCATCTATCTATCTATCTATCTATCTATCTATCTATCTATCTATCTATCTATCTATCTATCTATCTATCTATCTATCTATCTATCTATCTATCTATCTATCTATCTATCTATCTATCTATCTATCTATCTATCTATCTATCTATTCATTTATTTGTATTATCTAACCAAGGCCACCAAGTGAGTCAGGACTGCCCCTGGCGCATGTTGTCATCTTAGAGCTCCAAAACAGTCAGCATCTTCCCAGATATTTTACTATGCGTCTACTGCACGATGGCCCAGAATGAAAATAAGCTCTGCGATTAGCTTCCAAACACATTTGGGTATTTACAATGCACTGCTGTTGTTCCGGGCCAAACCAAAGGCCCTGCTGTTGGAGTCACATGGGCCCATGAATGCAGAAGTCCACACAAAGACCGAGCGCATCACAGTCCGCTCTTTCTTTCAATTCCGTCACCAAGCCATTCTCTTCACAACACCACACACAACCGGGGCTTGTTCAAGGACAGAGCTAAAAAACAAAATTTACACGAGAAACAAAACTCGAGTTGTGTGCTGGTTGTACACAAGCTGAGGGAGACTAACAGACTCTCTTTGAGAAGACAGGGAGCTCCCAGTGCACTCGGTTCACGGAGGCTACGAGTCCTTGGGCATAGAGGGATCCTCTGCTAATGTTTTGAGGTGTGGTGGGGGTGGTCATATAGTAAGACGGTCACGCAGGCATGCTGAGAGAATGGTGTTATTTACAAGCACACACTGTCCTCTGTTGTCTCCTACACACTCTGGCAGTGGCCCCAGGACAAGGGCGACTGGTAAACATACTACAGAGTTCGTACAACAAAGGCTTGCCGCAGTGAAGAGTTATGTTGGCTGACCGGTCATAAACTTAATGAAGAGATTAGCATGGTGCCATGGACACAAATGCAGATCATGAGGTCTCTGCGGCAGGACAGTGGGCGATTGTCATTGCCTTTTTCATCGTATTCATCATCACGTCGTAAGTTCGTCACTGGAGTCCACGGCATGGCTGTTGTAAACACAAATGTTTTTGTCAGTTTCAACGACTCTTTTATTTTAAGCCATATATTTTAATCATAACCATGAGACTTTTGAGCACAACCAACTATGGGTCAACGGCAAATAAGTGTGTTGACCCGGATTGGGGAAATAAAAGAAGAAAAATCTTCAAAAATTCAAAGTTTCTTTGAAATACTCTTGTTGGTTTCATATTATTTTGAAAAACATTTATACAATTTTCAGAAAAGTTTTTAATGATAAAAGAAAATCAAAAACAAGTACAAATAATTGATATTTTCCTTGTATCATGAGAGGATATTTTTTATATATGAAACATATTAAAACAGATTTTTTTATATCTTTACAAAATAAAAAAAGTTGCTCATCTCTATGATTTAATTTATTATTTTAAGCTTTTTTTCCCCTAATTGTTCCTTTATGTTGGTTGCACCACTTGATTGCTTAACTGCTTTACACATTTTCTCAAAAAAGTAGTATTTAAAAAAAATAATAATAATAATAATTAAAAAAAATCCTTTTAATTACACATTTTTTTCTCCATTATAATATCCGGACTCACACATGACACTTTTAACCTTAAAAAAAAATAAAAAATAAAAAAATAAAATACTATCTTGAATAAATTTTACAATATGCATTCAAGTCATTGAATGTATGGTTTAATTAAAGATTATTTTATTATTAATAAATCATTAGACAAATAAATAAATAATAAGTCATTGACCCATAAAAATGACAATTTCGTCGGACACAAATGCTAGCAAACAGATTTCAGCTATAGCATCTTCTCCTGGAACACTTAAAGGTTCATACTGTTCACATCCTCCATGAATCAATCTCAGATAAATCATTTTTAAAAGGATTGGGGAGGACTGCAGTGACTTTCCGTGACCATAAAGCAGCCTGATGTCCTTTTTTAAAAGAAGAAGAAAAAAAACATTATCGCTTTACTGCCAAACACCACATAAAGACCACGACAGAGAGCTGATATAAAAACAAGCCAAGCACAAACTTACGGAGCGGAGGTCAAAGGCTGTCAGTGCAGGACATGAAATCACAACCTGACACAAATGGACACTGGGAATCTACTATGGCACGCGTCCCCCCCACTTACTTACAGGCCAGAAGATGCTAACTGAATTACCAGCGATGGCTAATCCATCCATCATGGCCACCAGAAGCCATGAATCAAGCATCCAAGTGGTCATGGGAACAGGTCTCAGCGTCCCCACTTAGGGCACCGTGTCTCAGTGTAGTCTCTTTGCGGAGTGAATGGATTGATATGATGGATACTGGGAGGGGAAAAAAAATCAATACCATGAAAACAGAAAAGACAGCATAGGGACTGCATCGTAAATAAGCAGGTCGCACTTTAGCTTTAGAGCATTACAATGCTGAGAGCCGAACGCCAACCCCTCTTCTATCGGAAGTCATTAAATCAGCTATTCTTCTGACATAAGTCAGGAAGTATCTGAGTGAGAGGACCAGTGGCCTGCCGGAATGACGAATGGGGCTGCCGTTTATAATAGAGACAAGCTATAGATGTTCAATAAAGAAAAAGCAGCACAATGAGAGGTCCTATAGTGTTTCTCATCTGTGCTTTGATTGTAGACCAGCACCTGCAAGTTATCTTTGGTGATTTATCATGGACATGAAATCGTTTTGATATCAATCCGATGTCCATGAAACTTTTATATTTCTAATCTGTATTCGTGTAGGTCTGTGTATTTAGTCTGGATGCATATTGCACACCAAAATGATGCGTAGAGTGCTAACTGGTGTGGGGATGGCACAGTGGATAAGTCACATGCCTTTGGTGGGAGAGACCCAGGTTTGAATCCACTGTGAGACACCAATGTGTCCCTGAGCAAGACACTTAAACCCTATTTGCTCCAGGGGTGTGCGACCTCTGACATATACAACAATTGTAAGTCACTTTGGATAAAAGCGTCAGCTAAATGAATAAATGTCAATGTAAACTGAAATCAACAGTTCCAATCAGATTAGTTTGTGCAACCTAGGTTGAGAGTAATGATTATTGATTATGAGTAATGATAATTGTTCTGGAAAGTTAGTTAGTTAGTTAGTTAGTTAGTTAGTTAGTTAGTTGTTAGTTAGTTAGTTAGTTAGTCAAAACTAACTTACTAACTCACCCACTCACTCAATTTGCAAAAACTTTTCTGGTTATAGGACTAAATCTTTTGAAACATTCAGAATTGAACGTACTTAGATGCATGTTCAATAAGCTAGATAAACATAATTGTATGCTTCACTTGTTTTTAAGTTATATAATAAAAAAATAATATCTATACGAATTATATTATTACAAATCAATAATTTTGATTATTACAATCCTCTTCTGGATCATTCATATGCTCTCTGGCAAACTTCAGACAGGCCTGGACATGTACTGGCTTAAGCAGGGGGACGCGTCTGGCACTGCAGGATTTGAGTCCCTCTCGGTGTAGTGTGTTACTTATGGTAGCCTTTGTTACTTTGGTCCCAGCTCTCTGCAGGTCATTCATTAGGTCCCTTCGTTTAGTTCTGGGATTTTTTCTCACCGTTCTCATGATCATTTTGACTCATTTTGACATGGGATAAGACCTTGCGTGGGAGATTATCAGAGGTCTTGCATGTATGTCTTCCATTTTCTTATAATTGCTCTCACAGTTGATTTTGTCAAACATTTTTTCTCATTTTGTCTCTCATAGTTGTCTCTAAATACTTTTTGGCCCCACTGTAACAGGGAAAACCTGGACTGCCAGAAAATTCCTTCCTTGGCGGAAAAAAAGTTACAAATATATTTGATAGACAGAATATTTCAATCAAAAATTCTATATAACTCTACCTCTAAACAAATTAAAAAAAACCACAGTAAGGTCACTTTACGATGGTCTCTCCCTATCTAAGTAGGTGGTACTCGGCCAGAATAAGTTGAAATGAGGACCGGTGTTTATGCCGCAAGTCAAAAGTCTGGCTTCGCTAGTATATATGTATGAACCAATATTTTCCTGAGGCAGTTGTGTCTCTTAGAGCGATTGACAGTTGCTGACAGGGCTGGGAGTTCAAGAACGTGCTTAAAGAGTGAGAGAGCTTTTCTGGCTCTTGTTTTCTACAGACAGTACTTCTCGTGTTATCTCTTTTGCTAAACCCACAGGTGTTTTCAAATGCTGCTCATGTCCTCTCCTCTAAACACCAGCTGAGGCCACGGTCTCCATTCTCCCCACGTTGTAGCAGCATGGTAAATGGCTCGGTATATCACTAGGTTATTATGACAATATTCATTCTTGGCTCATTCATCTATGACCGTTTAAGACGTGACGAATGGTGGCGCTTCAAAATTAAATATGCTCTTCAAAATTAAATATGCTCCCTTGATTCAAAGTGATCTGGAGGACAGTTTTTTTTCCAAGTTAGGCCTAATTTCGCAACGTACCATGCGGAGCGTCAAAGAAAAGCATTAAAAACATGACCCATACGGTTGAACGCTATAATCACACCATAACTCAGAGGAAAGAAGGGACACAGATCATGTATTAGTGGCCTCGCTCCAGACCAAACAAATGCAACCTTCTTAATGTTTTCGAAAAACTATATAAATCAACATATAGAGCTTTACAGGCTTGACCTTTTAACCTTATGGTTTATATTCTCAATACATTTCTTCTCAGTATAAGTAATTTGAAACATTTGGCAGATGGCCCACTGACATCACCTTTTTTGCAAATATTATCAGAGGTAATAACTTTGAAAAATGACACGAAAGTAAACACCTAGCTGTGTTGCAGCATGGAGAAAGTTATCTATCTGTAATAAACTGTGTTTTTTGGAATGAGTTTGAAAGCTATGTTTAAGGACACTGAGGTAGTCACGGCATAATGTGAACCGGCTTTTCCCGAAACGTGTCCTCACCTCACATCTGACATTCCTGCAGTAATTAGCTGAGGCAGACTGCTTTCTTCCAGAGCTTTCAGGAAGTGGTTTTGCCGGGGCTAAATATACATTAGAGTGTGTTGTTTCAGCCCAAGTAATGTAAATGAAACAGGCATTTATCAGGTGGCAGGGGATTTATGGGAACAGATCGCACCTTCTTCAGTGGCTCGGCTCCCGGACACTGTGCCAGGAAGACACACAGAGAGACAAATGTAAATGCTAGCCATTTCACAGAATTTCAAATCTAAATTTAACCGAGGATCTGTGTCTTTTTTCATTAACGTTGCACATGTACAAAGCTTTTAATAGCTTTTAAAAAAGGGAACAGTGTGTAAAAGACAGTCCAGCTGGCAGGGGACATTCACAGAACTCTAACATTCCCTAAAAGTTTGGTTAATGTTTTAAAGAAAACATTTGAATGTAATAGACTGTTTTAAAGATGTTTTCCCATTTCCAATAATGTTTCTTTAAGGTTAAATGTAAACTAAGATATATCGTTTTAACTGTAACATGTTGAGGATGTTTTAGGAATGTTGTTGAGATAACTATAGTTATCCTTGGGCCACATCTGTAATTTGATTGAGTCTTTGAGATGATTCTCTATTGAATTATGAATTATCTCTATTGAGAAATCTTTGTGAAGAAACCTATCTTTTCTGAGAATCTGAGGAACAACTCCTGTATCTTCTGACTGGAAGATACTAGGAAAGAAATGTTTGGGAACTCATGATTATGATTTAGCATATACTCAGAGACATTCTCATCTCGACACACAATGTTCCTGGAGATGGAAGCTTCTTAATTCCCATTTATTGGGCTGAAGACAAACGTTCAGCATTATTAAAACCTTGAATAATTCATCCCGAAATCAGTTGTTACATTACCAATTTTTATTTTTATTTTTCTAAAAAGACCACTGTGTTGCTCTTACCAGGCTCTACAAAAGGTTTCAAGTCATGACCAAAATGTGTTTTACATCCTGATGCATTTGGTTGAAACTTAACTACGTTATTAGAATGCAAAATGTCCCTACTGGCAGAGAGATATCATTGAAATAGTTATCCGGAGAAAAAAGAAGAATAAGCTGTCTCGGTGGAAGCTTTAGACTGTAAGCAGTGAAAAGATTGTCTTCTGTAAAAAAAACAAAGAATATATCTTTTTTGAAAAGTCTCAGTGTTTTTGTCCATACAATGAAAGTCAATAAGCGCAGTTCATCACCCCTTTAAAGAATTATTTATTTTAAGGTAAATAATTTTTTTAAGGTAAACAATGCACTTGGAAATATCAATTTAGGGGGGCAAATATGGTCCCTTACTGAAAAAGGAGTGACTGCAGAGAGGGGGTACGCAGAAGGATGTTAAAAGAGAACCACTGGGTTAAGGAATAGAACAAAATCAACATTAAAGCACAATACACATACCAGAGGTCACTTACAAAGTTAGGTTAAAGATACAAACAAATAGGGATTCAGACAAACAACATGCATTAATAATTTACAGACTGTAAGCTGAATAGAAATATATATATGAAGAGTTCAGATGCAAAAGCCTCTAAATGCCATTTGAAATTTTCTTCTAGAATGATATTTTTTATCAAGCCTGTATATTAAATTTCAGTAATTTCACTTAAATGACAATTAATAGGTAATCTTCATGGCCATTTAAGTGAAATTACTGAACTTAAATATACAAGCTTGATAAAAATGATCATTCTAGAAGAAAATTTCAAATGGCACTTAGAGGCTTTTGCATCTGAACTCTTCATATATATATATATATATATATATATATATATATATATATATATATAAAGTTTTTAAGAGGTTTTTGAATGAGAGAAGGGTTGATGCTTGACAGATGTCTTGAGGATGAGCCACAACGCTAAAAGACCTGATTGTTCCTACGGTTAACAGACTATTAAATAGAGCCCGACCAATAAAGGATTTTGAAGGCCGATACCGATACAAATATTTATTGGTTTTAAAATCTGATATTCCGATATATCGGCCGATATATTTTTTTTAATTTCAGTTTATTTCAGAAACGCGCAACAAAACTTTAACAGATTTCCCTAACATTAGTTATTTGTAGTTATTTATGAGTTTTAACTAAACTAACATGCTAATGCATTTTAAAAAGAAACTTGTTTCTTTTATCGTCACAACAGAACAGACTGATGATAGTGGCATTAGCTATAGCTTTGTGGTTAGCTAGTCTATGATGAGCCATAATTTAGCAATGGATTACGTCATACTGCAAATTGTAAAACATACATTTTCAATATAACAGGCCAAGGAGAGATGATACGTCTCATTGCTATAACTGTCACGCGCTATTAAAGAAATACTTCAGTCACATTGTCAAAAGTTAAAAGGACAGTCAGTCAAATACACTGTAACAACGTAACGTAACTATTACTAGCTAATTCCGCTTCACTCTCGGCTTATTTAACAGCAGCAAAACTGGACATGATTGTCACAAAAATTTGTCGTGCTTATTTGAGTTAAGAGAACTGATGGGGATGTTCTTTTAATTGTTATTCAAGCAATGTATGTACGAGTGTTGCCAACAGGGACGGTGTAGAGTGCCCTCTAATGGACAAACTATACAACTCCAACACTCATGACATGGTTCAAGCAAGTTTCGTCCGTTTTTAATTTTATTTTTGAAATATTCATTTATCAGCCATTATAACTGCCGATACCGATAGTTTGGAAAATGCTTAATATCAGCCGATAATATCGGCCTGGCTTTAAAACTGACTGAATATGGTACAGCCTGACCCAAGATATTTTTCAACAGCCGCCACTAGACTCAACTAATGTTGTTAGGGTCCCAAAGTTCATCAATTTGTTTTGCGTTCCGCAAAAATGAAAACAAAACAAAAATCTGTCGTTTCATCGTAAGTTTAAGAACTTTTTTAATCGCCCAAGTTTCTTGTAGTCCCCTTTTTACAGCGAGAACTGATTGATAATAAGAGTTTTTTTCTGAACTCAAGGTGATACACACGAGCACTGAATAGCTTTGTTGAGTTTTCTTACCATCTGTACTTGTTTTATGTTTCGGGACCTTCTTGTAATGGAAGCATTCTTACAGATGTTGTTTTCCTCAGAATGTTTCATTGCCACTGGCCAGAATCCAAACACACAGCACACAATGATGGTATAGACTAGAGTGTGTAAACCATGACTCTAATGAGGGCATAGCAAGGCCTCCCAACTCCAGGAACAAGAGTCTACACACTTCCCTCTCTCTCTTGTTCGTCAAAGTCAACCACACGCTCCTCACTCATCACTAAAACATTGGCCCTAAAGCCATGTAAAGCACAGTAATACAAACATGAAGAAGATCACAATAATGCTTCACTCTTTAAAAGGACTGGGTCACATTCTCCTCATGAGCTTTCGCTAAAATCAGAGCTAAATATTTCACGCCACTCAGCCCGCAATAATTATTCCACTGTTCTCGGACTGCAAACAAAATGAAATATGGATCACAGGGATTTGGCGCGCGCTGTACACAGGTCCCTCTTATCAGAACTGAATATCTGAGAGTGCTGCAACCTGTGCCTCGGCTGAACTTTCTCAAGAGTTTTCAGCATTGTCCACTGACATTTGCATTATTTAATGGCATGTTTTATTCAACTATAACAAGGCAAATAACAGACTAGATTTAAAATGGACAGGAAGTAAAGCTCCGCTGCCTGGATCTGACTTCTGAGTCTCTCTCTCTCTCTCTCTCTTTCTTTTTGCACCTTTGCTCTAGCTGACTGACTCCAGCTGTGGAACTCCTATAGAGGGATGTGCGCTCTGACAGCTAGAGGTAACAAGAGATTTATGTGTTTTGCTATAAACTTGCAGGTGCAAATCCGGAAGATCTCACACTTTTATAGATGGACTATAAAACTGATTCATAAAGAGAAATGTTGTGCTGCATTGTGCGCTTTTTGACTGTGCCGACATTGCAACACGCTATGAGTGAGCTTAAACAAACATACGCTGGCAAGGCAAGATGGATGTTCTACCGAATCAGGACACCGCATACCACGATATTGTATTTCAAATCACAGACGTAAGCAAATATATTTAAACCTGATGTTCCGGATGCATCACACCCGTCACCATAACTCAAACAAGACTATTTGATAAGTGGTGGTTGCCAGGGTGTTGTAATGCAGTAGGTAAGGTTTTTGGGGTGGTTTCTAAAGAGCAAATTCTATATTAGGGGTGTGTCTGGACATGTCCGAAATCGCCCCCTATACCCTTAAATAGTGAATTATGTCAAGGGAGAGTCATTTGTAGTGGTGTCCAAAACCACTGGACGTTATCGAGTGCACTCAGTCAATCCCAATAATGCAGCTTGATCAACAGCTAGAGAATGCCCATAATGCACTGTGAGAGTCATACGACGAATGAATCAGTGAATTCCATTCATTTTCCAAACCGCTGGTCCAAGCATAATATCGTACAGGTATAAGTTACTTTTTAATCGATTATTAAAGGGGGCATATCATGCTAAATCCACTTTTTTAGCCCTTAAATGCATTTTGTTGCATATTTGGAGTGTTTATAAGTACAGAAAAGTTGAAATTATTCTCTTCAGGTGCTTTGCTTATTCTGTTTTGGTCATATTTTTCAACCTGTTCTGATTTTTTCTGTTATCTATGTCGTATTTTGAACAATTGAATTTGAATTTCTGAATTTGTAGTCCAAGCTCAATGATGCAGACGTTACGAGAGGGCAAGTCAAAATGAAATGTTCGGTTGTTGGATGTAGTGACTTGACGCACTTCAAGGATTCCAACTTCAACAACTTCCGCCAATATAAAGAAGGGTTTGCCGATCGACTTCGTCTGAATGAGGGGTACGAACAGAGGATTTCGATAAGCTGTAAATATCGTTAATAAAAATAAAGTACTTTACTTTCTTAAAACACATGGTGGTCATGGTTTAGCAGTACCGTTGTCTTTCTTTGTTTTTGTTTTGAAGTAACGTTACACGTCTGCAGTATTATTGTTCTTGAGTTTTATCAATGGTCATTTAGCTACTATGTTTTCTGATGCTTTTCTAAACGTATCATATTATCAATACAGATTTTTAGTGGTAAGATTAGACCATAGTCATTTATCTTGTTAGTGTGCTTATTTTAACAAGAGAATTAATCGACTCAACACAACACAGTTACATACCATTGCACTACCTCCATTTGAAGACGTTGTTCTGCAGGTTCGTCGTCGTCTTTTTCAACTTGCTCGCTTTGGATCGCACATGTAAGGCTTGAAGGACAAGTCTTCCGTTTGACTCTATATAATCGTGTATCGCTAATCAAACTACAAAAATGAATTTCAAAAATTAATTTATATTTTTAGTTTAACTAAAATGCTTTGGGCAATTAATGAAACATAGTTATTATAATTACAACCTTTAAGTAAAGTAAACGGTGAAAAAGTTAAGTTTGATTGCCCTGAGAAATAATAGCATGTCTTCTCTAAAACAGGTTTTTGAGGAGTTATTCAGGTCTGTAACATAAACAGTATGGGCTAAATTATGCATAAATGTTTATTAATTATGATTAGAGGTTTGTTTAAATCCCTACCCCTAAGATCACATGGTACCGTATTACTTGCGCATTCATTCACACGTAGTGACACATAACATTATTTAAGCAGCAATTCTAAAATCGAACACATCAGGAGAAGTGGATAGTAATTATTTTCCCAAGCTAAAAGAATCAAGGTTAGTGAAGGACACGTCAAGAGCACGACTGCGCTTCTTCAACCCATTCATGGGTTCACTGCATTTCTGCATTCAGACAGTGGGACAGACGCAGCATCAGCTGGTGGGCTCTCAGGACTCGTAATGGAATAATGCCATGCTAACCAAATGGGGCTAATCCAGCATACAGGGCCTAAATCCTATCATTGATGTGTCAGATGTCATCAGAGCATTAGCGAATGAAGACCCCCTGCATGGAGAGAGTAAACAGTTTACAGAGAATCGCTCACAGATGCACGCAAGGTCACACTCTTGGAAAAGTCAGTGAGAGGTGTGTTTAACAGAATTTTGCTGACAAGATAAGAAGCACCCCTGCCGCAAAACAAGCCATATACCCTTATATGAAACTCATGCTGTTATTTAACAGAATTGTAGGGCATGTAACTATAAATAGAAGTTGAAGTCCTATATCTGTTTGCATTTGCAATGTAACTGAGTAATTGAAACAACTGCAGTTTTGTACATGGATTGTTTCTGCGCACAATAGCTACAAGAGTAAACTTAGTACATCTTCTCTAATGAATATTCTATCATTATTTGCTGACCAAAATCTTGTTCCAAACTTATGACTTCTTTCCATGAAAAAAAAGTCTATCTATGGTAATATACAGTAATGATATAATTTAATAATGATTGCCTTCCATGCAATAGCAATGTATGGGGACTGAAATTGATGGATTAAATGTATAACAATATTATATTTGAGGAGAGCAGTACGAGGCCATGGGACGTGAGAGAATGGCGCACAGAAAGTTTTCAACGACTACTATTAAGAAAAAATTGCTACCTAATTGCTACATTATCCTTCACTCAGTGGAAGAGAAAATAAGTTTGAGGAATACATTTCTGGATTTTTCTTCGAATAATGGACTTCAATGGCAACCTACGTTTTGAGCGTGACCTTTCAACATGATGCCGTAGTTTCAACAAATTCTCATCCCAAGACGACTTCTAACTGACGTTTTGACCATATGTCAACATACAACGTGTTAGGGTACCCTTTAACGTCAGTTAGATGATGATCCTAGGGCATCATCTAACTGTCACTTTACCTTTAGCATCAGTTAGATGACACGGGTAGGTTTAGGTCTGGGGTAGGGTTGTGTCATCTAACTGACGTTAAAGGGTACCCTAAAACGTCAGATGTTGACGTATGGTCAAAAGCGTCAGTTAGATGACGTCGTGGGATGAGAACGGGCTGGTAGTTCCCGATGCATTGCAGATAAGCTTAATTTATATATATATATATATATATATATATATATATAAACACAATGAGCCGTAACTGATGAAAATAACCTTAATTTTTACCTTTTCGGTCAAATATTGCACTGCAAACATCAATAACAGCTTTAAATTGTAAATGATAACAAATGGGCATTCTAGAAATAGGATAATCCATAACTAGCTGTGCATTCATTTATTTGTGGATTATCCCTTACCTAGGGATAGGCCAGTGATTCTTTCACAGCCGGCGTCATCTTGCACCTCAATTATTGACTGTATTTACTATAAAATGAAACCAGAGGAATTTAGCATAAACAGTAGGCCTGGTAATAATGTTTAAATTATTAATTTGTCTTTTTCCTAGGATGATGGTTTTGTAAACTATAATGGATTGTAAAACAAGTAACAGGTAAGCTCTTCTCAAATCGATATGTCATGTCGCCTTCGTTATTTATGCAGTGAAAGCTGTGTAATAATAAGTCATATGACAGTACATTATCCCTTATATGTCCATTTTGTTTGATCATTTAGGCTCAAATCTGCTTGCTAGGAACGTGTTTAATACTTGATCCTGATCACCCTGTCAGGATTTATTTTGAGATAACAACTAGTTGGAATGTGTTTTATCCCTTGCATGTAATATAGATTAAAATAATTGTAATATTATATTATATATAAATGATTTTAATTCTAAGGTGAACTAACCCTTTATTAAACTAAATTGAAAAAGTTTAACATACCTGTACTCAAAGGACGCAGTCTGACAAAGAGAGAGAGAGAGAGAGAGAGAGAGAGAGAGAGAGAGAGAGAGAGAGAGAGAGAGAGAGAGAGAGAGAGAGAGAGAGAGAGAGAGAGAGAGAGAGAGAGATAACCAATATGAAAAATGTGAAGAAGCAATGCACTGAAATGTCAGCATCTAATGGAGTCCAGGTTGCTAAAGTAAGCTCTCGTAGCCCCTACTGTGCACACAGCGGAGCGGCGGCGTATGTGACCTCCGCCCTGTGTGCTCATTGTAATGTGCTGAGGATGGTGAAGGGGACGCCCAGCGCAACAAAGCTCATTTACAGCTGTATACAGCGGCGTACATATAGAGAACTCTCACCTAAAGCAACACCAGACCGATCAATAACACAGTCAATACCTTATTTTTCATCCAATTTAAACAAAACCTACAGACGCCCCGAGTGCCACGCCAACAGGTTTATGAATTCTAGACGTGCTGGAAATGCATTTTGGCTCGGGCTATGACACCCCTCAGAACGAGCGATGAAAATGGGGCCATGATCACTTTAATCATTACCTGCAGTCAGGGAGAGTCAGTCCGGTGAGAACTCGAGGGTGGAGGGGGACGTTTCGAGGACTTCGTCTCCCAAAGTCAGGTCACCGTTTCCCACACAAAACCATTAGAAGCTAACAGCGGGGAATTCAGAGGTATCACCATTAACACCCAGAAAGCCATTCCTTAATTAATTAATGGCCTCAGAGTTAATTAAGTAATGAGGTCCTGTTTTATCGTCGGATGTGTGATAGCAGACTGCCAGGAGATCCCTCTCATAAATCTAAAATCAGAAACGAGATCAGTTAAATCTGACAACCAGTGAAATGTCACTCTATCAAAGATAATGAGTAATATCTCACCCCAGAATCTTATTTCCTGATGAATTAAACATTTGAGATTACACCACAAACAGCTGGATACTGGCTGATTCATGACAGCCATAAAGACATATCCAATCTCATTTTAATCTCCATTATTCATAAAGCGTGAAACATCCCACACGGTATCTGTTCAATAATTACCAGCACTATCATGATGATGTTTAGGAACAACTGCCATATACCGGATCTAAATTCCGCACGATTCTGATGAGCCATGTGGGGTTTCGTTTTAATCCGAATGGAGCAATGGATATAAAATGTGTAGCATTTAATCTTGACAACAGCCATATATTATGAACTCTGCAAAGAATTGTTATAGCTTATGCTGTTAACTTACAAGCCTGCAATTACAAGAGCCACAAAAAATCTGCACCTAAAGACGTGTATAAAAGTCCATGATAAAAAAAAAAAAAAAAAATTTAGTTTAAAATGCATGTGGCAACCATTTTTTCAGAATTGAAAAAGTTTCAAAAAAGTAAAAAGCAATACAGATTCATTATTATAACATTTTCCTTGCACATCGAACACACGTGAATGAATACATATTTATCAAATTATTTTAAATTTTGCATATTAATTATTAATTGCATTATTGATTCATAAAATTCATTAAAAATATTTGAGTTACAACACTTTGCCTTGTCATATATATGATATTATAATTATATTGTATTATGTTATGTTACATTGTATTATATTTAGGGCTGTCAAACGATTAAACGCGATTAATCGCATCCAAAATAAAAGTTTGTGTTTACATAATATATGTGGGTGCACTGTATATATATATATATATATATATATATATATACACACACACACATGCATGTATTTTTAAGAAAAAATACTATTTATATATACAATATTTATATATAATATAAATTATAAATAAATCTATATACAGAATATACATGAAAATATTTCTTAAATATATATATGCGTGTTTATTTATATATATAAAATAACTAAACACAGTGCACCCGCATATATTATGTAAACACAAACTTTTATTATATTATATTATATTATATTACATTACATTACATTACATTACATTATATTATATTATATTATATTATATTATATTATGTTATGTTATGTTATATTATATTAATTATATTATATTTATTATATTACATTATAATAGAACTGCAATGCTTATCACTCACAAAATTCTAAACATCCTCCGCCTTGTTTGTTTATTAAATATTTTGGCTAATTTGATCAAACATATCAATAGTTTAAATGTAAAAATCAGATTTTTTGCCCAAATCAGCATGTGAAATGTGAAAAAAAGCCGCATATTTCGTCTCGGCATAGCTACTGTATAATGCATCATATTAATACTAAGTATGTTTCAACTCATTCAAAGGCATCTTCAAACTGTCAACAGGGTGGAGTAGTTTTGATAAGCGAGATCTTGATGAGAATTTCAATAATATCCCGCTGTAATGCATCATATTTAGCCACATCCAAACTTTTTCACCCTTGGAGGCAAAGTGAGTTTAATGTAATTAGGGACACGGATTCCTTACACACTAGACAGCATGCCGTGTGATAAATGACTATTCATTGGGGACAACAAGCAACAGCAGGTCACATGCCTCTTTCTCTCTCTCTCTCTCTCCCTTTCCAAACAAAAAGAACCCTCAGGGACATTTCTGATACTCACAAACTATTCTGCACAATGCCTGTGTGTTTGTGGTTATCTCGCGTGGAGCGAAGGCAATGCAACTTAGACCACCTAGGTTGTATGGCCACTCTCTCATAGAATCCTGGCAGGCTGCCATTTGCACGACTATTAAACTTGGAAAGATAAGGTCATCCAGAGAGAGAGAGACATACCAGAATACCTAGACTGAAAGTGAGCTGTCTAATAAGAACATAAGTGTGCAGTCTGTTTTAACGCTCTGCACTGCTGTTCAAATCTGGATGAGGTGGTTTCTGCAGCTAAGCAGATATAATCGAACTTCATGTTGCAGGGTTGACCACTTTTTTTTTTTTTTTTTTTTTTGGTCCTAGCACTTCTCACACTTGTCAGCCGGTCAAGCGTGCCGGGTCACAGGTGCCTAGAGGAAAACAATATCTCCTTTCACTGCAGCAATAAGATTTGAGTGGAGTTACATCAAATTGCACAGACGGAATGCAGTCTCTTTCTCTAGGTTGGGAATGAATCGCAATACTGTCATTAAAGGAAGGAACGTACCTTCCCACTTTTCATCTGCCTCTATCTTTTTCAGAAGTTGCTTCCCTGTGACCTTTCCCGACCTTAAACTGAATGACAATATGCTGATCTCCTCAAGTCAGGGGTCAGCTTTCTTCTTTCGCTCTTCCTGTCTCTTGTTAATATCTGTCATTCTAAACCCGTAGCTGTGACTTGCAATCAATACTGTAATTTAGGAGGTTGTTGGAAAGGAGGTAGTTGATTTGCAATACTCCCCGTTCCCACAGGTGGGCTTTAATGAAATTTCCTGAATGGCAACAAAACATAGTTTTTTTTAAGTCTCTGAGGGCTTAAATCAGGGTAATAATCCTTTTATATCCCAGATCAAAAACACTTTTAACCCTGGGTTAAGCAATGTTTCACACTTGTAATTTTAAAGTCGGACATATAAAATCCTGATTCAGAGCAGCATATTTTGTAGTGAGAACATAATTTTGAGGTGCCAAAGACATACAGTGTGAACATATGCAGTGTTAGAATGTTAAAGCAAACCACCATTCACAAACTAAATAGTGCTTAACTCATTAAATATTCATGAGAGTAGTAGAGATGCGTAAACTTTCATGTAAAACCCAGACAGACAGAAAACATTAAACAGCAGCAAGAGTATATTTGCATAAAGTAGTGTCAGTGTCATTTTCATTAGCATCATTAAAACAGGTCACTGAATTGTTAAATCTGTAAATAAGAATGCTAACCCTGGGTTTTTAGAAATGTACAGGTGAGATTTTAAAGATTGAACACTGATGATTTAATTACAAACTGAGGCTAAAACCACTTAACTGTCACCGTCCCACAGGTGGGACGTTTGCCACTATATTTTTAATACAATAATATCTTAGTAAATACCTTAAATAATATTGACAAACTATATATCATTTGAAAGCTTACAATCTCTAGTTTTCATATTTGGTGACTGATTTTCAAAATATATTACAGAGGAGCCATAATTTATCAATATGCAACAAGAATATTTTCATACTCATAAGGCGTGTTCAGACCTTTATTTTAAAATAGCAGTAAACATGAAAAATCATGAAAAAATGGTAGATACCTCAGTTTGTTTTCATGCCAAAAGTTCAAAAGATAGAATCCATTTTATAATTTCTGGAAAAAAAGGTCTGAAAAGTTGGAAATATCAAGAAAAAAATAATAAATTCACCATTTGTGACGTGGCACCTAGCTATGACTTACATGCATGTTCTGTTTCTTAGAGATTGAATTCATATCAAAATCTGCCAAATTTCCCATACTTCTTCTGAATAGGATCTCTACTTCAGAAATTGTATGAAAATTGTAGAAATAATGGTTCATATCACTCAAAACAGGAATGGAAATGCAGGCGCCCTTATATGGGCAGTAATGGAGTCTGATTGTGCCCTAGTGAAAAAGTTTGGTACTGCGCCCAAACAAAATCTTACTGAAAGCTCATTTTTTTGAGATATCAACCTAAAATTTGAAACACAACTTGTTCAGATTTTTGGCTTTGATTTTTCCTCCCTTTTAGAGTAGCCCAGGTTTTGAAAATACATATTTTATGTAAAATATGAATAATTAATATTTTTACATTGTACATTTCCATAAACTCAAACTTCTATAACTTTTTTTTTCTGTTTCACTTTCTTAATTTATTTCACTTCTACAAATATCTGCCAAATGTCTTCTTTAAAACAAGACCAATCATATGTCTATATTCCAAAGCATTCTTGAATTACAACCATTTAAGTTCGAAATGTGCATTTTCATGTCTATTCAAAAAAGGGGGAGTATGAACAGTGCATAAAACATACATTTACCTAGTGTTTAATGTGGCCCTGGGCTGATTTAATGTGAAAAGCCCATTACAAAAAAGATAGCATTAATTAAACTGCAATTGTCTAGGCAAGAGAATGTGTGAAATAATAAATGAATGCATGACGTTCTCAGGCATCGCGACTTCAGTTGAACTGAAATCTGACCTTTGTTAGGGGACAGTCAAATCGTGTTCATGTATAAACGCTTGTTCCCGTCAGCTGTCCTTATCTTAACCACTAGGCAAAAACATTCAGACCCAATGAAATGGGATTCCTTATCAAAGCTTATACAAAAGGACAACTGTTCCTGAGCAGTTAGAGCTAAAGCTCTGGACAGAACTGTCTCTGCCCCGTAGGTCTCAATCTCAATATAGACCTTAATCCAACCAGACTGTTTTCGAAGAATATTAATAGAACCTCGATGGAAACCAAAGGGAAGATGACAGGTTTTGAAGGTCAAAAATCATAAACATTACAAATGCGGCAGAGAAATTATGAATATAATCTATTCGTTTTTCTTAAGGCTATGGTATGCTACAGATGTCAACTAAAATGTAGACAACACAGCCAGAGAATAAGCATGTGTAATAAGCATTTATCAAAAGGCCTTGCTTAATTACTAGACAGGCGTGCACATTTTAAGCTAATTGCCCCTGTGTTTGTGTGCGTCTATGTGTGTGTAAAACGGACAGAACAAACACATATGTGTACAGGCCTTGAGAATACACTTCTAGACTGTCGAAATGTCTGAGTCTAAATCTTTTAAAACTCAGAATAAATTGGCATGGCTCTTGGGGATCCAAACAAACCCTGGGCTGAAAACAAACACACTAGGATACGGGATGTGCACTGTGCAGGCCATCAATTCTGAATACTGATTGTTGAGAATGTACTTACAGGTCTTAGGCAATGGATCCCCTGATGACTGGCTTGGCAAGGCCTTTTAACCCACACAGGGACTATTCTAGAAGAATGATTTTTTATTTTATTTTGCAAAAAAGACCAGCATTTCCATTTCCAGCATATGTATGCTCTGCATGAGATGCTTGAATGTTGGTGTCTAGCATAAGTTTATCAAGCGACGAGAATACTTTTTGTGCGGAAATAAAACAAAAATAACGACTTTATTCGACTATTCCTTTTCTTGCTTCTGGGCCTGAGACGAGAGTTCAAGAGATTTCCATGACGCACGCGCGAGAATTGCGCAAGAAGTAGTGGAATAAGCATGGATAAGAACGCAATTCTCAAATTTTGTCACTTCTGACTGAATAATTTTCTGTTTTGAATTATTAAAAATCACAGCTTCATAGGTGGGTTATGATATTTGGTGACTTTTTGGTATTTGGTATGTAAATACAAAAAAAAAAAAAAAATTGAGGTCATGATCCGAGCATGCTAAGTGGTCGTAAAAAAAATAGTCACACTCGTGGTCTTCGGTCAGAAATGACCAACCCATAGGAAATGAATGGGAAATTTACAAAAAAAAAAAAAAAAAATTCTCTGAATTTTTGTTTCTACAATCTACAAATCAGCCATGATTCTTAAAAGAAGTATACCGCAGTAAAGGGGTGGCACTCTACAACATCAAGAGTGCAAAAAATTTACACCCACCCACACACACACTTTTATACACATACACACCAATAAATTTTGATTACAAAAAGTATGTCTTGAATTTTTAAAAATCACAACTTCATCGGAGTGTTACTAAACTTGGTGACTTGTATGGTATTAGGTATGTGAACACACAAAAAAATTGAGGTCATGACTTGGTCAAAAATGACCCCCATAGGAAATGGATGGGAAATTGACAAAAACACAAAAATTCGCAATTTTTATTTATTTTTCTACAATTTTTTTAATAAGAAATAGTTTTTGAGATTAATTCAACTATATATTCAAACCCACCAAAAAAATGTGTTTTTTCTGATATTAAACAAAAATACTGCATTAATATTAAAAAAAAAAAAAAATTATATATATATATATATATATATAGAAAGAAATATATATATTTCCATTGAAAAAATAGACCATAAATATTGCAGAAATATTAATAAATTCAATCAAATTGTCTCAAAATACTAAATTAAAAAGAATAAATATTATAGAACAAAAATAAATTGCATTGGTTTTACTGGGATGGAGGAAGTTTCATTTTTAGGCCTCCGGTCACTTCTGACCGGGAAGGCCCAGGACGTGACTCATAAAGGAAGACCATCAGAGGGTTAATTTGAAATAAAGGATAATATTTGGCTTCAATATCATGAAAAAGAGGTTTTCCCCAAGCATAAGATATCACGCACTACGAGAGAACCCCTCACAAAAGAACGAATAATTACATATATGCTATAAAAATGCAAGAAATCCCCATGTAAACACAGTAGCTAAAGGTTGTTCACACGTAACACTTTGAGGCCTTTCAAAGATCGTGTCAGACCATGATACAGTGGGTGATATATTGCAATTGATAAAGATTGATACAGTGGGAGATCTTCAGTCCTATTCTGAATTTAGATCACTTTGAAAGAGCTGTGGCTGAAAAACACAAATCTGCGGGTGAGTGATGAGAGCGTGATGCAATTTGCTGTCAAGCCGAGGGAACAGCTGAAGCTCCAGGGAGACTCAATCCCATCGATTTATGACATCAAAACAAATGACATCACGCTTCTATCTCTGCCTGCGCAGCGGAGCGAGGGTCATTAGACAGCGTTCACACGCACCCGGCAAACACACACCCACGCGTTCCGTACAGGTGGGACGACAAAAATGGATCTTCAATTCACAGGCCATTCACAAGTTAGATTGGCATATTGAACTACAATGTAGAGCTGGTGAACTGGAGGACACAAAAGAGGGAAAGCGAGGGGGATGGAAAATGTGGGAAAGGTTTAGATTTTTCAATAGATTGGATAGCTGGTTCTGGAATTTGAGAGTCACTTTCATGTTAATTGTGCTACTATTAGAAAGCATACCAGACGCCAGAGGTATTTCAATTACAGTACACACACGTTCTTACAGTAAGTGAACACACACATTCGCAGAGTGTGTTTCCCTGCACCTGTGCTAGTTATGATTTGGGGCATGTGTACTCCACTTAAAGTTTCCATCTCATCATGGAAAAGGGAAGTGTGTGTGTGTGAGAGAGAGAATGAGTTCAAGAAATGCTAAATCCAGAGGGACTCTTGTTCTGATTATTTTGCGGAAAAGAGGATTACGGTACACTTTCATTTGGAAATATGGTTCACTGCTCTGTCATGATGACCAGAAAATGTGGGATTATCCCTAAACTGCCATACGCTTACTGTATGTCTGCCCGTGTGTCTTTGCTCAAATGTGAACACGTTCCTGGCGGGTACATCTGAGTAACAAGAAAGAGCCAAGGAAAAAAGTGGAGGAGGGAGGTACAGCAGAGTTCAGGTCATTACCGAGACTCCATTGATGTTTTGGGTGCAGCTCCAGGCAGGCTGGTATCCTGATGCGACTCCTCGTTCGCCCCTCTCTCTCTCTGGATCTGAAAAAGACAGAGTAGATCTACATAAGCCGGTGAATATTTGATAATCCTCTTCTGACAGCCCGAACCAGGTGAGGAGAAACTGAAATCGGCTAATGAGCACCACCGGAGAACCCGCACACGCATTCACATTACAGTACCCATTCCCAAATGCAAAACACAACAGCTGGCCGCTTCCTCGGTTACATTCGAACACTGTGTTAACGCTGAGTTTCGTGGCTGGTTGATGGCTGTCAGTGGGCGAATGTCATTGCAGCTGTCACTGAGACTGTAACGGCGAGGGGTGTTAGAGGAGAACTCCCTAATTCACAGCAATCAGTTGGTGTGAGCTTCCCATGCCACTGCTAAAGCCCAGTTAGGCCCGTAAGAAGAGCGGAGATGGCCTGCTGACAACCAAGAGGGGAGGAGGGATTTAGAGAGGATGCTGGGATAGGCTGCTCATCTTTAGCCTTACCCAGCTGACAAGATCAAGAGATCAGCCATAGGCAGGCTGGCTTTCTCTTTTCCTTATACATCCCTTGTTATCTACCTCTTATCGTTCTGTGGATCTGCCCATCCACCTCTTGCCCTCTTCAGAGTGCCCTCTTTCACACCGACCCCTCTCGCTGGCTCGGCCCGTCTAATACACCGCTATTATTCTCTTTCTCGCTTGCTCTTGGTTGTAACAGGCCACAGGAATAGCCTCCATTCACATAATCCAAGGTGTTAGATTTGTAATTTTCTACGACTGAATGAGCCTTTGTGTGTGATCGTGCATGTAGGTGTGTATAAGAGTCCACTGAGATGGTTTCTATATAGGAGTATAACCTCCTTGCTCACAAACATGAGAGGTATACTATCTTTAAATCAAGTGCATATGAAAAAAAAAGTAATGTGCATTTAAAAAAAAATGAAATTATAAAAAAACCTAATTTGTTTTCTGAATGCATCCATTTACCGTATTGATCCACAGTTGTAGTTACTCATATATGTGGCCAATTATTCTAGTTAGTTTTTTGCATATTTTATATGGATGGATAAGCATAATGAGAGAGCAAATATTAGAAAATGTATTACACAAATGTGTGAGTGAATAAAATGATCAAATTACAAATGTAACAATAATCAATGTAAAGCAAGTGGTTCTATCTCTAAAATCTGATTAAATTAGTCACGTTGAGTTTAATTTTATTTTAATCTGCCTAAAGTTGTTACTGGTTGTTTGAATTTGGTAAACATTTAATATAAATAATAAAAAAAATATATAAATATAAATATATATATATATATATATATATATATATATATATATACATATATATATATATAAATTTATATTTACATTAAATATATTTAATATAAATATATATAAATATATATATTTATATTAAATATATTTAATATATATATATATATATATATATATGAAGAGTTCAGATGCAAAAGCCTCTAAGTGCCATTTGAAATTTTCTTCTAGAATGATCATTTTTATCAAGCTTGTATATTTAAATTCAGTAATTTCACTTAAACTGCAATGAAGATTACCTATTAATTGTCATTCAAGTGAAATTACTGAACTTGAATATATAAGCTTGATAAAAATGATCATTTTAGAAGAAAATTTCAAATGGCACTTAGAGGCTTTTGCATCTGAACTCTTCATATATATATATATATAAAAATACACATGCATGCTTGTATATTTTTAAGAAATATTTTCATGTAAATACTGTATATAGATTTATATATAATTTATATTATATTATATATAACTATAAATATTTTGTATATAAATAATATTTTTTTTCCTAAATATACATGCATGTGTATATATATATATATATATATATATATAATACACAGTGCACCCACATATAAACATGTAAACACAAACATGTAAACACAAACTTTAATTTTGGATGCGATTAATCGCGATTCATCGTTTGACAGCCCTAATATATATATATATATATATATATATATAGACACACACACACACACACATATATATAACTTTATTATAATGATTTTGTGGCTTATTACTGTCTTATACTGTAAGGTATTGTGTATGGAATCCTAGCAATACAGTAAAATGCTAACCTCCGTGTTTAGACAGATGCACATATCAGTGCAACAAGCACATACGCTTATGCACAGACTCACATATGTTTACACTGAAAAAATACTGGAGCTCATCAAAATCTGTCACTGCGAATGTGGCACACCTGTCCCTTCAGCAGCATTTAAAACTTTCCCCGTCTTTGCTACATGCTGACATCGAAATCACTGCACGTTCACATAGCGACTTAATGCAAATGCATCACTACGCTGTTTTCCCAGTCATAATGACAAATTAAAACCAACTGCCAGAGAACATTATCAGGAAGGAGTATTTTACCAGGTCTTTTATCACCGGGTCTCTCTCAGACAGCCTGTATAGTCCCCCAGTTACATTATAAAAGTATATTGGTAATTAACTTTCGTGAGAGAATGTGATCCATAAAAGCTCTTTGGTGTGGGAGTTCTACATTCCTAAACACATATCAATTAAGTTTACACTTGTGACGTGCGGCCTCATTAAAGAGCAATGAAATATTTCTGCACACAAACAAAGCCCCCGATGGCATTATTAATTCTTTATCTGACATAAACTCTGGCTGACATTAACAGCTGCGTGCCATTTCAACCCACTTTACAGAGACTGTCACTCACCTGATGGAGGCGATGCTGCAATGCTGTGGAGGTGTCATTAATGCTTTACATGGTGGGATAAAAGTGTTTAATATCTGAATATGTGACTGTTTTGAGTGAGCAGCAATGGTAATCCTGGCCCACTTTGCATCCTACACTGTAAAAATTAATATGCTTTATCTAATTAAAAAAAAAATGTGGCACGGATTACAAGCAATATTATTAATTCAATTGAACAAATTAGAATTGAGTAACAATTAATCTAATTATTCCTTAAAAGTTTAAAATGAAAAGTTTTCACCTAAAATTAAACAAAAGTATCTGAATAACAGACACTCTCTCTTTATTTTGAATTGCCAACATTGAAGACACCCAATGTTAAAAAGCAGAATCACTGAAGGAGGATACCGTCATTTTAAAACAAACACTGATCATCATAATGGCGACTTAAATGTACGTTTTACTCATTTTAAATGGTTAACTTTTAAGGAATCCATTTGATCAATTATTACTCAATTCTATTGTTAAATTAAATTAATAATATTGCTTGTAATCTGTTGCCACATTTTTTTGATTAGATAAAGTGCATTAATTTTTACAGTGTAGATGAAACCAATCCACAACACAACACCAAACCGCAAAACAAACTAAAACAAACCACCAAACAAACCAAAACAAACCACAAATCAAAACAGAACACAAAACAAACCACAAAACAAAACAAACAAAAACACAAAACAACACCAAACCACAAAACAAAACAAACAAAACAAAAACAAAACAAAACAAACCACAAATCAAATCAGAACACAAAACAAACCACAAAACAAAACAAACAAAACAAAAACAAACCAAAACACAAAACAAACCAAACCAAACCACAAAACAAAACACAAATCAAATCAGAACACAAAACAAACCACAAAACAAAACAAACAAAAACAAACCAAAACAAACCACAAATCAAAACAAAACACAAAACAAACCACAAAACCAAAAAAAAACAAACAAAAAAAACAAACCAAAACACAAAACAACACCAAACCACAAAACAAAACAAACAAAACAAAAACAAAACAAACCAAACCACAAAACCAACAACACAACCAAACATAACAAAAAGCAAAGCACATAAAAAACAACCTAAAACAAATTATTCGACTAAGAAAAAACATCATACTGTTTATTATCTGTGGATTGTGCAACTCGAATGGACTTTTTTTTGTCTGTCATTGTTACGCAGAGATTGTACCATTACCTCTAATGCTAAACATTCAGACAGATCCACTTTTAGTATGCAGTGAGTCTAGCCAGTCTGAAGACAGAAAACAGCGGATGGCATATAATACCCGTATATTCAACTAACACCAACCCTGTCATTCAATAGCAGTCATATCTCCATCTCTTAGGGCCAACAGGAGACATCTCTTAACATGCATTTCATTAGCGCAAACCCTATCACATCTGCAAAATGAAATCACTGAGAAAAAGAGGGCGTGAGGGGCCGACACCAGAAAACTCAATTTCAGCCCAAAAGGATCACTGTCCAATAAAATTGCTGACTTTATTACATTTCTCAAATATAAACAGCCATCTACATCGGGTGGCCAAGCACAATTCCCAAAGCCTATTAAGGGAAGGCGCCGATTTTGAAGCGCTCAATAATGGCCAAGGACGGCTCTCGGTGTTGAGACGGATGTCTCGCCCGTGGACAAACATCAGACAGAGCTGACGGACGGAGGTGAAGATGGTTTTCAGGTACATGTAATCATTTCATGCCATCTCCAGGCGCATGCACGGGAATGCCTTTTTTGTCTTTTACAGGAAGTGCGGATAACAATGTGACAAAGCTGCAGTGTAATAAGCAGCTGCGACTGTCATGCAGCGTGCATGTTGCATTTATTTATGTGCTGAACACACTTAATTTGGCTGCAAATGAAAGGGCAGCGGGCTCGGGCACACGTGTGTAGACAGTGATGCATGTACATGCCTAACTCAGTACAAAAGAAGCAATCTCCACCTATGGGCCCCTATATTTATTTCAGCAATTCCTTTTAAATGCATATTTTATGCTGGCTCGGCACGTTGAAGGTCACTCAAAAATGTTGTTTATGAGGCAAATGGGGAACATACCAAATGTACACTGGAGGGATCACACACAGCATTTATCACTCGCAACAATAGGAAACTCCTCTGTTGTACTTGGACCATCTAGATCAAGCAGAGCAGGAGCTTCTTTCATCTGACTGATTTAGTTCATAAGACATTATTGCACATGCAGCGCTTTGAGCCGGACAAAGCACCTGCGATTCCACATAATGTAAAATAACACGCGAGAGAGTTCCCTCCAGAGATTGAAAAGCCATGTTTGTCCTTTTGTTCTTTATTTAAAGAATATAATCATTTCTCTAAAAAGTTGCCCACAAACTGGTAACTGATAAAAAAAAAATGAATAAAAATAAAATTCTGTAGATATAGAGGAGACCAGGGCTAGTTGTCACAAGTATTTAACTCTTTCATTCTTTACTTCAGACCCTTAGGTCCATATCACAAAGTAAAAGAAAGAAAAGAATAACATACAATCATAAATTTACCTACACTATCTCACGACCAATTCGTACGAGTGATTAAAAATTCGTACTAATTCATACGACCTCACTCGTACGATTTGTCTAAACCCACGTGATGGGTAGGTTTGGGGCAGGGTCAGGGGTAGGTCATTCGTACAAATTCATACGAATTGACCAATTCGTAAAATATGTACGATTTAGCAAAAACGTACTAACTCGTACGAGTGAGGTCGTACGAATTGTTACGAATTAGCCACCTCGTAAAATTCGTACGAATTCTCGTGAGATCGGGTTGAAATTTACATACAATCAACATTATTAGCATCACAGCGCTTCCTACGTTCATCACTTGGATCATTTAAGACCATTATAATTGTATTTCTTGAATCACCTAAACGACAGTTGAAATTATACATAATTAAAATTCCTTAAAACATGCAACGTAGGAGCATCGCTAGACACAAACATTTGGATTGCACTTGTCCACTTTGGGAGCTTTAAGCACAATTCCTGAAGCTTAAATGAACATTTATATTTTAAATTAATTTATAAATTATAAAATTATATATTTTTGACATGATTAAGTCATTAAAAAAAAGGTTTTTAATGGTATGTTCTACTATGAAAACTTACCCCATACAGTTTGAAAAATACAAAAAAATCAATGTTTTTCTGTTTGCTTTTTTCATAGGCAATACTGTAGCCTCGGTCTAAATTAGAAGGCCTTTATGCATTATAATAAATATGTGACTTTTCCAGAGTATAAAGCCCTTGCGATGCAGCAATCATAAATCTAGTTGATGAAAAATATCTGTCCTTAAACTTTAATTGACATATTGCCATTCTGAATCAGCTGATGGTAAATTCACCTCAAAGGTCATATGTCAAGTCAAGGATGTCAAGTGAAGCCCAAGCCCTCAGTCTCACTAAAGGCAATGTATCATAGGATTTACACCATTATAATGAGCAACTTGACAAACTTCTGTGACACTTGAGCGAGGGATGGTTTCATTGCTGACATTTCTTTAAACGAAAGGACTCCCTGAGCTAACTCTGAAAATACTCCCATCACTCAAGGTCTGTTTCACACTGCATCCATATTAACAGGTTATCATCCTGTCAAACTGTTTGACAAAGCAGACTGCAGCATAATTGCAGGAACGTTTTTCTATATAAATACAACGAAAGTAATTGTTGCTGCTACTCTGCTGCTTCACTTATGCGCTGTATGAGTGTGTGGGGTAGGTCTAGCAATCAAAGAAGCTTGAAAAAAAAAAACCATAAAAGGAATGAGAAGAAACAAAGATGAAAGTGCAAAAAATCTAAACAAAATGGTTGCGGCCATTCGCTCTTATCTCCACACCTTCTCCTCCTTTTATGTTACATTCCATTGGCTTTCTCTCATATTGAGCCTCCTCAGGCTTTGGCGCTTGAGTTAACGCTAGATCTTGTGTCGCGTCTGTGTAGATTAATGAGTTTTGTGATTAAGCGGGCTCTTCTCACTTCAGCCGGCCCCTGATTTGGGAGGGCTTTCCCTGCGTGAGAGACTGGGAACGAGAGAGATGTTTCCCTCAGCGCTGATCATGGCCCTGAAAGGGAAAGTTCATTAACTCCTCTCTCTCTCTTAACTATCCCACTGGGTATCAGCACTCACTTACTGTCTAGCTGGAAAGCACAAAAGAGCCATTGAAAGAGAAGAGAGACACTGTGTTTTAGAGAGAGAGAGAGAGCGAGAGAGATCAAGGTTACACTGTAAAAAAAAAATATTGTTGGTTTACCTTAAAAAATTAAGTATCCTGGTTGCGTTAAAATTTTAAGTTGATTGAAATGGAAAAAGTGAGTTAATGCAACGAAGGAGAATGATTTAATCATCAGAAACTCAAAATAATAAGTTATCTGAACTAAATAAATTATTTAAGTTGATTTGACAAAAGAAAAAATGTTGTGATAACAAATCTTGAATATATATATATATATATATATTTTTTTTTCTTTTCTTTTTACAGTGAGGGTATATAACTTAAAGTGAGCATGAAATTAAATTAAATTTCTGCAGCTTCTCATCGAGAAAAACAAAAAAGGAGGATGGGACATCAGGAATTGATTAAATGGTTGTGGTTGGCTATTGATCTCATTTGCCCACCCACACGCAAGTAAACACATCAAAGCCAGCAAGGTTAGCAAAAAAAGAAAGATTGTATTAAAAGATGATACTTATGATTATTTATTATCATTGTTTAAACGAAAACAAAACATGAAAGCAGTCTATATGACTCATATCAAGCCAATGTCTTTATGTGAGGAACCAAAGGACAAAAATGTGAATTTTTACTCAGTGATAATCTTCCTCTCCAGTGAGCTGTTCATTTGAGAGCTGTCACAACTCAATCATGGAGTCTGAGTCGGAGTCTTGAGTTGTGAAGGGGGTCCTAAATCAATCACTAAGTCTGATTCATAAATGAATCATTAAGTCTGATTGAAAAGAACTTTCTCAAAAGAACAGTTCATTCACTGATGTGACAGACTGTTTAATGTGCTGAATCAATGATAGATAGGAGGACCAGGCCTGGAATTTAAGTTATGTTGTGGTGAGACCTGTACCATGCTGTTTAGTGTGTATATGCGGCAGTCGTCCATGAGGGCCTGCAGCTTTCCTTTCATTTTGTTGTTAGTTTATTTTATAATTAAACTTTAAACTCTTTGATTGTTAGCCGGTTCCTGCCTCCTCCTTCCCTGACCCTTTAAACCTTGTTACAGATACAATTAAGGTTAAATCGAATACATTTTTCCTCTTTCTTTTACTGTTAACCAATTAACAGGTTTTTACTGTCGCATTTTTAGCCTTTTCTAGACAAAATTACAATAACTTATAACAGTTAACTCTTTTCCTGCCGTTACCCTCTTTCCACGTTTCCACTGTTACTGAATGATCATAATTAAACAGCATAGAAATCAAAACAGTTTAATGTTATTGTATGAAATGTCAACCCAGGACAAGCTTGGTTTGGTTTGTTGGTTTGTTTTTATCATCATTCTGACAAAAATTCTCAGCTTTTTGCAAAAAAAAAAAAAAAAAAAAAAAGACACTTAACCACATTCAAATGCTGCTAGTGCTAAAAAAGCATGTATTAAGATAATTAATAAAATGCATAAATAATATATATATATATATATATAATGTATATATATATACACATTATATATATATATATATATATATATATATATATATATAAAATGTATATATATACATTATATATATACATTATATATATATATACATATTGTTTTTGTTGTTGTTCACAAGCAGAGGCTCTGTTCTTTCTTTTTATACATATTTTCAGATATTCATACAACAAAATATTCAAAAATGCCGGGGGTGACAGGCAACTTAAAAAAAAAAAAGCTGGCAGGAAAAGAGTTAAGCTACAGTTCCAGGTGTCATGATCAATCAGACTGGGATGCTCTCAATAAACATTGTGTTGATTGAGTCTCTGGAGAAGCCACACACACACTGAGTGACTGACAAAACAGGGCTCTGAATTCTCAAGGCAAGCGCTTTGCCTGTATCTCTGTCTCTGTTGTGAGCTGTGCCATTAAAACGGCCTGCAGGTGGACCCTGTTTGCATGCACTGTAACATCATTTGGTGTATGTGCTGGTACTGTATGTGGGTAAACCAATTCACTAAGAGAGATTACCTGACTCAGGTGATCTACAGCGAGACAACAACCAGCCAGCCCGAGTAAAGATATCAAGTCTGCATATCTGATTGAGGCACTAAGGGCTCACACAAACTCGCTTCATAATATCCCTGACAGCGTCTGATTGGCGTGTGATGCTTGAATAGGATATCTCAGTATAGTGTGACAGAGAGAGGTATGAGCTCAGCAACTGTATGGAGAACGCCTGAATGCTTTAGCGGTGGTGTCAGGCTGCATATGTTTCTCATTAAGCTGAATTCAAATACTCTGCCTTGTTTAATGTACAGCATTGCACTGCAGCATACACACTGTTATAAATTCCATGTCTAATCAATAGTCCAACATTCACTTCAGTGTTCACACAGTGTTCTAATATAAATGCTTGGCATGATGCATTGCACAGCGCAGTTTTTTTTTAAATTTTTCTATTTTATTATTATTATTGTATTAATACTAACTAACAAAAGCACCTAAAATAATTAAATCATTGCAGGGAGCATTATTATTACAATAATTGTTATAAATTTTACTATAATTACATGGAGCAGTGGTACTTTAAAGGGGTCATGAACTGGCTTTTTACATTTTATTACATTGTTGTCTGTGGTCAACTTATGACGTTCGCTTGGTTTTTACATTAAAAAACATCAAAATAAAATAGGTTGATCTTCTTCTGCGGGGGTGGTGTTTTATCCTCTTTGACGTCAAAAACGAGTCGTTTGCTGAGCCTGGTGTCAATAAAAGCTTTTATTGGACTAACAAGGACGTTTTCAGTTGTGAAACTTACAGGATATTCTTATAATATGATGTTGTTCTTATTGAATAGATGTCAAAAGCTCAAGGAAAATTTGATTTCTCAGTTCACCATAAAAAAATCCATAAACGTTAACACAAATGTTAGGGTTTTTTTTCCACAATGAGCAGTGCAATGAGTTGTTCAAGGGTCATTTAGAAATCAAACACTCAAACTATAAATACAATGCACAACTACCAATTCAATTCGCCTATTCATTCAGTCACAGTGTATATCAGAGTATCAACCACTTGCTGAATTTGTGTGATTAGTCAGTTTTCTAAAATTTGTCCTTAAAAGAAGCAAGTGTACACACTCTCATTATGTTCATACAGTACAAGATAAAAAGCAGCTTTCGCTTTACCCTGCATGATCTTTCAGTGAGTTGAAATCAACCTGTGCATGTTGATTCATTCTTTAATACAAGCAAAGTCTCCCATAAACCCTTCAGTGTGTATTTTGACAGCTACTCAGAGAAGAGTTTGTGTACACGAGATACATTGGCTTATGTGCAGAGCTGCAAGTGCAGCTGCAAAGTGTTCTGCTAGAGAGCATAATCTTCAGATCGTGACGTGTTGGAAAGCTATTAACTGACACAAACTTGTGTGTGTGTGTGTCAGGGTTGATGCTGTTAAATAACAAGTGGAGTCACGCAAGCTTCATGTTTGAAAGCCTAAGAAAACCTCTTTTGCGTTGATTAAACCCATGATAGTCCTAACAGCTGTACCATTTAGACCCTAATGTAAAACAGTTCCAGAGGAAAACGGCAAACTTTTTCCACGTCAAAGACGAGCACTAGTGCCAAGTCCGACAAAAAATGTACAATAAAAGCAAACACACACACATTCTTGGGTGGACTGTCCCTTTAAGGGTTAGCTGTGACAGGCTGAAGTTCTCAGTGCGCGCACACAAGCTTGATTAAAAGATTTCCAGATGCATGGTTTGTTTTGGAGAAACATACTAAACACCAACAGCTGACTTACAGCAAGATTGAGAAAAGCCTGAAAAACAAGAGACCCAAGGCCTGGGAGAAGTTTGAAGCACAGTGTCCTGATTCATTTGAGAAGGTGCCATTTCATGCCTTGAAAAAAGTGTCCAGCATGTCTGTGAAGCACACGGATTCGCCACCAGGAGGAAGTTGAAGGGAGAGAGAAACAGAGAAGGGAGGAAGGAAAAAAAAAAAAGGATTACAGATTGTGTTTAACAGGGCCATGGTGAGGCAGGGAAATGTTCTCCAGATGTGAGACAGTATGGGTAACAGAGGTTATTGAGAATAAAGAAAAAGCTATATATATATATATGCAAAAACAGTTGTGGAAATCGTTGTCAACTCTGCAGCCCATTACTATTTCCACACTAATTTGAAACAAGTTACTCTAAAATAGTATTTAGATCCACTACTATGAAAAATATTTGCTGCATTTTACCGTTATTCGTAGGTGTAATGTATTGTGAAAATGCAGCTTCATGCTTACGCAAAATAAAGATCTTTAGTCTTCTGACTTCTATTTTTCCGCATTTACACTTTTGGCACTTTTTCCCGCTCAAATACGGCCAAAAGCACTGCAAACCTGTGAAACGGCTAATCACATAAGAGTAAAACGAGAGTCCAGCAAGAAGCTCTTTGCGCTTGCAAAACTCAGTGAGTTTTGCCTCATGTACACAGGTCATTTAAACATTTGCAACAGTTAAAGCAGCACTCTGTAGTGTTTTCAACCTTTACAATATTTTTCCAAAACCCTTGAGATGGTACATCGACTTACAATAGGTTGAATGACAGGTCTGCCATAGCCTGACGGTGTCTGTATTGCTTTTACCAGAACTCTGTAACTTCATGGAGTGGGTAGGAACCCGAGCACAAAAAGAATTCGTAGGAATTCGACGAATGATTAAAAAGTGGCTAATTCGTACGACCTCACTCGTACGAATGCGTACGGTTTGTCTAAACCCACGTGATGGGTAGATTTAGGGGCGGGGTAAGGGGTAGGTCATTCGTACGAATTCATACGAATTGGCCAATTCGTAAAATATGTACGATTTAGCAAAATCGTACTAATTCGAACGAGTGAGGTCGTATGAATGGTTACGAATTAGCCACTTTTTAATCATTCGTCGAATTCGTACGATTTGGTCGTGAGATCGGGTTGGATCTACCAACAAACATTGAATTGAATTAGCATATCAATTGTGTAAAACACTAGCCAACAGGCTAATGTTACTATAAAGACACTGGCTTGTAAACATGAACTACGCAATCTTTTGACGTTTGAAAAAATTAAAGCTCATGAAACTATATTCATAAGACATGCTGAAATATATGCCAATGTACCTGGGATGAAAACATTTCACACGCAACACTGGAGCCAGCCCAAGATGTGAGAAATCCTTCCTTCGGCAGAGTTCGGGGGTATCGCTTGTCAACATGCTCGTGTGTATTCCCTAGTGTAACATGACAGATTTTATGACAGTAGTAGAAACTACAAAGTTTAAAAAAAAAAAAAAAAAAAAAAAACCTACAAAGTTTGCTAGGACAAAAAGACTGTTAATCGCGCGATAAAAAATTGACGCCGCTAAAATGGGTTTGCGTTAACGCCGTTTAACTGACAGCCCTAATATATACATATATATATTTTCTCTTGTATTAATTTGTGCTATTCATTTATTATACTTGCCATTAAAAATGTTCGGAATTGATATGAAGAAATGTAATTGATCAAATTAAAACGGAATCTGTCAAATCCAATGTACTGTTTTTAACTCCACTGTCCTCTAAATCACAACCTTTTTTAAAGACCGAATTACACCGTGACAAAGCATTCTGTGCTGAAATGTTCAGGGATCTAGCTACAAATAAACTTCAGATGCTAATTCCTGATGTCAGGATTGTTCAGAAGCATAATCAGTGCCAGCAATTTGTAGAAGCATACACTCTTATCTCGAAAAGACAGAGGAAAAATGACTCCTCATGATATGATGCCCTAAACTTGGCTGGGAAAAGTCTGCGCTGGTCCACAGTGAACAATATCACACATCCCATTTTGCACTGCATAATCCTTTGCAAACACAAATAGCCTATTACGAAAGAATCTGATCTCATTTAAAACTTTATTTTCAGCTGTTTAACATGCAGCTCAGGACTGATTATTATTCATTATGGTAAGTATCCCTGGCCTTGACCCATTCGCGTCTGTTTTCAGTTAGATTATCTCTGTTTAGGAGTGAGACAGTGCACCCCCCAACTGCCATTATGTCAGTGTGTTCTCTCTTTAGCTTCCTGCTGACATGAGGGACTTATCTGACTAACTGTGTGTTTGAGATGCTCACCCTTGTGTCAACAGGAGGGGCTTATCTAACTGTCCATCTATGGTTCAAACCAGTAAACCACAAACACACACTCACACATGCGCTTGCATAAATACCCACAAACATGCACAGACACACACAAATATACACACTCTCTTTAAAGAACGAGGGAATACAAACTTCCCCCCTAAAAAACAGCCAGTATATGCATGTAAAACCACAGGAAAGGTGTGAAGCACAGTTTAATTCAGGGCATATCTCAACTACCTATCAGCATGCATCAGTACAGCTAAAACTCTTATTCTACAATATTGAGAGCCACCTCTCATGATGTTCACGAATACTGAGACGTGTCTTCTTAAACTAATTTAAGTTAAATTAGTTTAAATAGGCTACACCAAATATGCCGCCTTCATGGTTTTACCACAGACAATGGTTACAAAAAAAAAAAAAAAAAAAAAAAAAGCGAAAGTAAAATGCACACGGCCATTCTCAACGGTGCGAAGCAGAGTGAGCATTTTCAATTATTTCCTATGGAAGTTGAGCTTCCAAAAACGCTCTGCTGTTCACCAGTGCACACGCAATTTTATGAATGCCTGCCATTTTACTTTCGCTTTAAAATTAACTACTAGAAAAACAACAAATTCTTTGCAGTGTTTGGTAGATGGCCATTTAGTGAACTGATATACCTAATCCTTATATACATAACTGATATATATGGTAATTTAATTTTTGGCTATACATAAGTAATAGTATAAATATTTCATTGTAAAAGTTTTGCATTCAAAAAACAGAACATTGCAGGCAACGATTTATTATAGACTGACAATTATTAATAATGTATACTTGCTAAAACATATGAAGAGTTCAGATGCAAAAGCCTCTAAATGCCGAAATTTTCTTCTAAAATTACAATTTTTATCAAGCTTGTAAGTTCAGTAATTTCACTTAAATGACAATTAATAGGTAATCTTCATTGCCATTTAAGTGAAATTACTGAACTTAAATATACAAGCTTGATAAAAATGATCATTTTAGAAGAAAATTTCAAATGGCACTTAGAGGCTTTTGCATCTGAACTCTTCATATATTATTATTATTATTATTAACTGTAATCCAAAATCATTTCATTTATTGGTTTTGTAAATGTTCATAACTTTTAACCTCGACTGTAAAACAATAAGGTGAGATGCTGTTTTCAAAATGTTACACTTGTTAAAATAAGAGGCAAACAATTTCTAACATACTTTAAATTGTTGTCCTTCAAAGGCCTCATTAATCTATCATTTTACTCTGAATTCTTTTGGAATGAACTTATAGCATGTGCTATAGGAATCGATAAGAACTGTATTAAACTACTGAATTATGAAAATCGGAAAACATATTTTTTTTTTAAGCTGCATGATTAAGTCTGCTCTCTGCATCAGATGTTTGCAGGGGCCTCTAATACGTTCACTAACATGTGTACTTGTTTCTAAATATAGTCTGGTTCTGTGAGTAAGGTCAATGCAGCACTTGTGGCTTTGACTGCAACCAGCCCTGATTGCAGCAGCACATCAGATATCCAAATCCCAGAAGACCCGCTTTTTTTCTTTTTTTAGTCTCTGATTTGCACTGCTGGGTGATTATAACATTTCAAAAGGTCAGAGGTCATTCAACAGCGCTCTAGGTTTGAGATGGCTTCATGAGGGAACCGTTATTTGGTTTCCTTCTGACAAACGAGGGCAAACTATCCACGGTTTTAAAAAGGTCATCTGAGTTCTGTGTACTATAGTAATGATTATGGAGCACTTCCAAGAAAACTCAGTGACCTCTTTGAATGTAATTTATGGCAATGCATACACTTCAAAAGTTAAACACGACGCAGCATTTGCTTCAAATCCCAGTGGCAGAGAGCTCCGACATGTTTCCAGACGTTATTTCAGCAGTACGTATTATTACTGATGTGAACACTGTTTAAAATTCCTGTAAAAGCAGACCGGCCTCGAAGCACATTCAAACAATGCTTCCATCTTCACCCAGTGTGAAAGAAGTTCATCACCGCGGGGCGAGAGCTTTAGTACTTATCAGGTCAGTACTACTTAAGCCATGCATACAGACAGCATACAAATCAGTCATTTCCATTCATTAGCTCATGCTAAGAGTGGGCAAAGCTCCATAATTATTTGATTGAACTGTCTGGGCCAGCCCGCATTGTACCTGAGAGTGTCTGCCCAAACGCCTGATGCCTCCAGAGGGTTGCAGACAGGCTGTGCAGCTCTGATAACATAAAAGCCAGTCAATAAAACTACAGTAGGGAACCAAAAAAAAAATTAATAAATAAATAAGTGCATGACATTTTGCCCTGATTTAAAAAAGCATGAAGCCTGCAATTTGGCAAGGAAATCTGGTTGGCTGCTTTCTGCAAGAAAATCTCTAGGAAAGGACTTTTGAATTTGATAAGAAAGACATGAGGAGGCAATTTCAAAAGATGTCAGCCAAAATGCACCTCTCCAAAAGGCAGTTCTTTAGCCATACTCAAAAATCCTCCTTACTGGGTCATATACATGGGCCAAGTGTGTTTCTGCAGGGCATACAGGGTCTTGGAATTTAAGATTCATGGAACATTTTCCAGACAGCGGCTTTGAGCACCCTGAATGCTTTCACAAGAGAATCAGATCTTGCAAATAGCCATTTACATGCATGTATTTAGCAGACACTTTTATCCTGAGTGCCTTACATCGAATTCAAGGTATACACTTTATGGGTTCATGCATTCTCTGGGAATCAAACCCATGGCCTTAGTGTTTCGAGTGCCACAAATCTTAGTCAGGTTAGTCTAACCTAAGCCTTTTTTTAACTTACCGCCGATGAAAACGAGACTGTGAGCAATAGTCTTACAATCTTTTCAATGGCACAATGGAAGCTACCTTTTGATGCAGCTTTAGATATTGTTTTAAGTAGTTTATAATGCAGGTTTATTTTGAAAAAATAGACGCTTTTGGCGTTAAACTTCGCGAGCGCCCAGTCGTTATTGTTGTCTCATTAATCCCCCTAATAAAGGACCGGGTACAGGAGGCGGTCAACCTTGGAATATCTGCCGCTCAGCTGTGTCCCGAGAAAGAATTGTCTATCCCAACCTCTGTTCGGCAGTCCCGAGGCCTGGATGAGCGCAAAGTGGAAAGACATGTTAGCCACGGAGTTGTATAGTACCAACCTGCTAGGCATCGTCGTCGACAAAGTCAATTTAACGTTAGCTTATAAATGGTGGTATTTATTAATATCATATTGTCATTATGCCTGTAGACTACCTACTGTGGTTGTCACAGTGACACTAAGTGTTGCTTTTCAATATCAATATACAGCTACCGCTTTAGTAGCATAACGTTCAGCTGTGCACACGTACCCGATTAAAGTTGTTGACACTTTAGTCATTAAATAAAATTTTTAAATTTTTTAAACTTGTGAAGTACAAGCGCAAACAAATTCCAATGGAAATAACAACTTCAACAACTTGTGTTTTTCTAATTGAAACGATTGGCTATGAGCTACGTACAGGCACATTTGATAGACATTCGTAGCACCCAATAAACGTTACCGGGCATTCGTACACCACGCCTCAAAAACGAGAAAATGAACATGTAGTTTTACCTTGTGTAACCACAGCCATGTCTAATTTTTTTCTTATTTTATTACTGAGTTTATTTCAATATTTAAGATATGATTTAGGCTAATACAATTATGGCTTAAAAAAAAAAACTAGGCCTATTTTTTTTACTACTTTTTTATGATTAATTTTTATTGTTGATGATACGCATTTCCATAATATATATATATATATATATATACACACACACACACACACACACAATATTACACAATACTTCTGTCTTCGGTATCTAATTTCCTTCTATACGGATAACTTTAAGTTGAATTGTTTATCAATACTAATATGGTTTTCCAGGATGACTTTATGAAGTTCTACAGTTGTTGACTAAACCTGCTTATTTCCTGGCCTCCAGCAAATGAATGCATGAGATCTGCTCTGGTTTGCTTTGACAGCGTGTCAAAACCCAATGGAGTCTTCATGGTAACAATAATAAGTAACAAGATTATCAAGAAATGTAATATCCATTCTTCCACTTGCAGCAAACACAAAGTATTCAAACATATTAGAAGTCTTGAGTAAACAAGAAAATGTTTCCATTTCACAACTCCTTACAGGTAGACTAATTTACATATCGGTACACATAATGTCTGCGCCAAACTGACCCAGAGCAGGAGTTCAATGCTGGGGCTTCAGACAGACACACAGATTATTAATGGATGAAGGTCAAGTCACTTTAATGAATAGCTAAAGTCATCAGCGACGCAGGGAATACCGGGAGCCAGAGAAATGACCCTTATCTAAAGTTATGATGCAATTGGGTGAAATGGTTTCTTCAAAAACAGGAGCAGAGTTGCTCCCACGACTACAGTAAACTCTCAGAAATTAGAGGAAGATTAATGACCATAACCAACCAGACAGAACAACACAAGAGAAAAACTATAGAATGAGGAAGTTTGTAGAAAACTTTCTGTGCACATATGTAAGAAACAAGAAACAGTGCACACGGCAAACATGTAGGACACCACATGCAAATGTCATGTCTTGCCCCAAGACATACAAAGAGTCACGCAAACGCCAAATGCGATGGAAAAAAAAGATGAATATATTCTGTCATACTTTATATACACATCTGTGTAAAACACAGTGACAATTTTATGTATTGAGCTATAAAAGTGGCACTATGCCCACTGGGCACAACATGATTTATCCAAATAGGAAATTATCTTGGATTAATTCCGTTGTAAGTCCTGTGACAGCGTTTCTATTGAACAATCATAACCCTAACATTATATGCAAACCTGAAATTTTTCATGTTCTCAATGTTCCAACTAAAGGCACGTTTACACCAAGGACGATAAAGATAAAGTACAGTTCTAAAAATCGTTCTCAAAATTAAAGAATAGCAGAGTTCACACCACATATAATAATAATTATATATAGATGAATGTTTAATTATATATATATTGTTTATATATATAATATATATTGGCTTTAAGGATCTATGATACACCTCATGTCAAACTGAAAGCTATATCTTGAAGCCTGTTATGCACATTTTTTAAAGGATGAATTCAGTTAAAGGAGTGTTTTTTTAATTGTTTGACATACATAGTATGTATATATATATGACTATATATGACTATATATGTATATGACTATATATGAAGAGTTCAGATGCAAAAGCCTCTAAGTGCCATTTGAAATTTTCTTCTAAAATGACCATTTTTATCAAGCTTGTAAATTTAAGTTCAGTAATTTCACTTAAATGACAATTAATAGGTAATCTACATTGCCATTTAAGTGAAATTACTGAACTTAAATATACAAGCTTGATAAAAATTATCATTTTAGAAGAAAATTTCAAATGGCACTTAGAGGCTTTTGCATCTGAACTCTTCATATATATATGTGATTAATATAGTTAGACTGATAACCACCAACATCTTCAGTGACAGTTTTATTTTAACATTGCTTTAGGTTAAATAATCTATGGTGAGTTTCTCTTCTTAAGGACAAATGATCATTATATTTTACATTGAAACAGCATTGTCTCTTTCAGACCATACACAAAGAAAAAAAAGAAATGGTTCAACTCCCATCTGCCCATGTAATGGCAAAAAATAGCTTCGAACTTTATAGAAAAAGGAAAATACACCATGAGATGAAAGATATTATTTTGTGATACTTTTGAATCTTTTTCTTTAAAGCTTGAAGCTGAACACTATTCACTACCTATATGTTGACAAGCGTAAGTAACAGTTTCTCTCTCTCTCTCTGGCCAAAACAACACCAGGGTGAGTAAATAATGACCGATTTTTCATTTCTTTAGTAAAATGATATATTTAAGACTTCAGTGAAATATAATGTTGTACTTTAAAATTGTAAATGAAATTGTAAGGAGTGAAATGTATTATTATCTCCTTAAAAATGTATTTAACAAGTGAAAAAATAAGGAAAGAAAATAAACCTACTTAAATAGGTATTGTAATGAAATGCAGTTACTTAAGTACTTTATACCCCCAAATCAGCAAAAGTTGAAAAGAATGCTGTTGAAACCAATAAATGCAGCCCTAAGCCCAAACATGCGATCTGATTGGCTGAAACGAGCGCTATTCCAAGATGTTGTCCCAGCAACATGTTCTGCTTAGGTAAATCACATTAAGCATGCATTTGGCTGGGTGTCAGTGAAGCAAAGTGCTTGTTAATGTAAACAGGAGTGATAATTTAATTAGGCGTAGGAAAATTAAGATGGGAAGATGGAAAGCCAGTGAAGAAACACGCAACTCCGAAAATGAAAACAGAAAGATGAAGATGGCCAGAAAGTTCAAGAGAAATTAATGACCATTCTATTCCGATGTGATTCTTTTGTCATTTGATCTTGATTTAATTTTAAAATATATATATATATATATTTTCAAGATGTTATCACAACATTTTTTCTTTTGTCAAATCAACTTAAATAGTTTATTTAGTTCAGATAACTTATTATTTTGAGTTTCTGATGATTAAATCAATCTCCTTCATTGTACTCACGTTTTCCAGTTCAATCAACTTAAAATTTTAAGGCAACCAGGTTCCTTAATTTTGAGTTAATCCAACATTATTGTTTTACAGTGTGCGGATGACGTTGCTGTTGTGTTTGTGGCAGAATTGTGGTCAGAGGCTTGACTTGTGAGAGGTTTGTGTATATGTTCACTGAACACGGCCTTGACTGATGCAGACAGTGACAGAGGCAGCTTTACTCTGGGTGACTGGGGTCAGTAGGTTTGAAGCTAACACAAGTGGCAAGTCAAACTAGGTCAGAATGAAAGCCCTTAATGCACGCTCGCAAGCCCACACACACACGCGCTCAAACATAGCTTGTTGTGTCTGTGTTGTGTCTGCACATTTGATAGACATATGGGTAAAGCGAGGTCATCCATCCAGGGATTGAGTTTTTGCTCAGATAGAAAACAACACTTAGTGACCACACACAAACAAATTTCACCCTGGTCAAGACCGACTGGGGATTGTCAAAACTCACAATCTTTCCAAAAAACTATTATTATTAGCATTCAGCTCTAAAATGAGTTCTGCACAAGCTGATATTTGCTCTATGATCAAAATAATGTCGACTCCCCGCGAGGGAAGGTGTGCATTTTGAATCCAGTCTCGTAGAGATTCATCTTTAAAGAAGCCCAAACATTGACTGAGGTATCGGATTGGACGTGCATCTGGTCCATCTACCTCCCAGCGAGGCCTAGGGCAAGGTGAGCGTATCCTCTCTCATTACATCTCCACATCAAAACAGCAACGCTCAACTTCTTATTAATCATTCAGTTACTCAGGGTCAAAACATTTCTTCATGGAGAGCAGCTCCACATTATCAGCTTGACTAGACCGCATGGGCACCACTTCCAGTGGGCATAATCAATGAGAGGCTGGAAAAGAGTGACAGACAGTTTGTTAACAAAATGGGCGGGTTGTCATCTAAAATGGAAGCTCTATAAAAATATAATTGAGACTTTTGCAATTGGCACTTTAGTTCTTGGAATTGTTATATCTCACAACTTTGTTTCCAATAATTGCAATTTTAAAATCCAAAATGTGACTTAATATCTCACAATTGCAGATTTGTTTCTTGTACATGTGACCATATCTCGCAATGTGACTATTTCTCCAAATGATATATTTATAAGTCCCAACATTATATCTCACAATGTGACTCAGAATTATATCTCACAACTTTGCTTCGGATAATTGCAAATTTGTTTCAAGCAATTGTGATTTTATATCTTACAATAATTTTTCTTCTATTTTTTGCTTAATTTGCATCTTTATATCTCACAATTGCTGCTTTGTTTCTTACTTGTGATCATAACTCGCAAAATGTTCTTCTAATTCTGACATTATTCACAATTGAACTTTGTATGTCTATATATCTCGAAATTGAGACTTTACAAATCATGTGACTGAATATCTCCCATTTGCAACTTTTGTTTCCTGTAGTTGTGAGTTTATATATTACAATTGCACCATTTTTTCCCAAAATTGCTACTATATATCTTGTGATTATGACTTCATACTGTATCTCACATTCTCGCAATGTGCATTTATCTCCTAATTATCACATAAAAATAAATAAATAAATAAATAAAATTCTACTTCTTTTCTCATAATTTAAACTTTATATCTCACAATTGCTGCTTAATTCGGTAACTGTTACTTTACATACACACACACACACACACACACATATATATATACGTATATATAAATGGAAATAATATAGAAATATTAAATATTATAGAAATATTAATATAGAAATATTATATATATAACATTATATAATATATAAATACTAATATAGAAATATTTTTACTATAAATAATATATATATATATATATATAAATAGAAATAATATAGAAATATAAAATATTATACAAATATTAATATAGAAATATTATACATAACATTATATAATATATAAATACTAATATAGAAATATTTTTACTATAAAAGTAAAAATATAAATATAAAAGCTACTAATACTGGCTTAATCCAAGTCCTGTCAGTGAAAACGAGCTTCGTTGTGACTTAATATCTGGATACTGTGACTTTAAGAAAATTTAAATCCTTTTTTTAATAATTATTTTTAATTTAGAGGACGAAACAGACTTCCAACAGTGTAGTAACATGCAACGATGACTTAATAATAAGAGAAGGTGTTGAACTTTATTAGTGAAATCTCTTGAAACAAGTAGTCTGTATTATTTTTAATGTACGAAATCACAGTCAGATCCATCAGGTTAAAAAGCGTTAACCATTATCTATACATTGTGCGGCGCTCACATGTAAATTAATAACATAGGCCATGGCAGGAGAACTCAATATGACCAGACAATGGGGTGGCACACAACCATTTGTCTAGATGAACATTATAACCACCGCTCACCTTCTTTTTTCATCAGGATAACTCAGTCCCTGCAGAATAAGCCTTTCCCCTCATCTAGAGACACACAAAAGAAAGTCATTGAGGCTTTCGTGGAGCAGGCGGCTAATGAGCACGTTCCCCATTGTGAGCATCTGGGCTGCGTGCTGTACATCTCCAACTAAATGCATGGATCGTTTGACACAATCAGAACCAGCCATGCGTCAATTAATGCATAATTATGCCTAAATAAATGGAACGAGAAGGAGAGGGGGGGAAATAGATTTATTACAGATGGGTTTATGAACGATAAACAAAGCAATCGATCAATCTGCGGAGGCTAGAAAGACTGCAACATGCTATTCAAACGCGTGGTAATAATTCCTTTCGTCGTATATGCTTAACCCTAACAGCGCATGCAAGATGCAAATAGTTCGCCAGACGGCAAAAACGGTAGAAAACGGCAGCTTCCTTTGGTGCGGAAATGACTTAATGTTAAATCTTACGACGGCAGCGTGTTGATGAATGTTTGAATTGTAGTCGACTGCTAAAAACATCATTTTATACAATGAAAAATCGACCAGGTACTCTATGTTTCTCCTCAGGCAATTTTAGTAACAAATGCAGTGCGGGATCATGGTTGAGAGACTCCTGGGCATTTCGTCTTTGGAGACCCCCCAGTGGTAGACACATTATCACACTTTAAGAGACAAGGCTAAAAAAAAAATATGAAATGAATGTTTCGATGGGCTAATATTGCTTGACTAAAAAAATAGTAGCCGGAGGCCCTATCTTGTGCCCCATGCTGAGGAGCCAGGGGGCTTTAGTGGTCAGCTATGCTCTAAGGACCCATTTTCCTTTGGAAGTCTCTGGCCGTGAGGCTTTGGAGGTCCCTGATAGTCTGAGGCCTCGAGCACAAGTCCCATTGTGGTCCATAATCCAGCTCTGAATTCAGACTAATGTGGTAGGCAATGAATGAGATCAGGACGGTTTTTCATTGTGACTGGAGTCTGCGTACATTGTACAAATCCCCAAAAAATAATTACATTAGCATATGATAATGTATGATAAGTTTAGATGAGTTATACTGTCTGCATGTTTAAGGCTTTGGCTTTATAAATTAAAGAAAACCTCACAGGTTTTATAATTCTCAATATCACCACAATAATGAATTATTAAATCTGTAACACTTTAAAAAATGTTATTTATTATTTTGCATTATTTAAGTACTTTAAGGTAGTTTAGTTAACATGAACTAACAATGAACTACTTCTACAGCATTTATTAATCCTAGTGAATGTTAATTTCAACATTTACTACTACATTATTAAAATCATATGTTGTATTCATTAATAAACTGTGAGCTAACACGAACCAACAATACACAGCTGAATTTGTATTTACTAACATTAACAAATATTAATAAATACTGTAAAAATGTATTTCTCATGGTTAACTAATATGAACCTTATTGTAAAGTGTTACCAAGAAATACTAATTATATATATATATATATATATATATATATATATATATATATATATATATATACATATACATATAGTGAATCTTAACATTTCACCACCTTAACCATAAATCAAGTGAATAGGCTTAAATGGCCTATGAATCCACTCTTTATAAATACAGCCTTCACCATTGCTTAAACTGTCAGATTTCAGACAGGTATTACAAGTGCAGGTGGCCATAGAGCAAAAGCCAGTTGGGTACCACTGGATTTCAACTAGCTTGCATCACATATTAGCCAATGTGGCCCCTCCTCAAACTTTCTAGTCCTTCGAAACACTATGAGCTTTCCATTTGTCCATTTTATGGGATTTTTAGCACAGCCTGAGTCATGAGTCATACTGTGCAAAATTGTTCAGTTGTTTCTAGTGATTTAATCAATCGGTGTTTTTGAGCCGAGGTTTTAACATGCATTGCACACCAGCAATGGACCAGAAATTGTCTTCTGCTAATGAGATGTGAAAGCCAAATCTGAGCTAATTTAGTAAAATCAACTGTGGCAGTTTTTGGAACACAATTACCGACATGAGGAATGCTCACAGTGTGATGTAATAATAATACAATTTTAATAACACCAGTGAAATTTCATGATACTTGATCCCAATCTCAATGCCCAAAACCCAAACTAGTACGTTTTTTTTTCTCATATTAAATGAGAATTTTCCAAGTAAGATCAAGTATCTCGTCAATAAGTGTTTACATTAAAACAAGACAACTGTACACATACTGTACAAATATCACAAAGATTTGATTAATCTGTGTGCACATGCAACAATTCAGAAGCAGCCACTAGTTATACTGTTCTCGTCGCATTTTTAAGCATTTGCTGCATTTTTTTAAGCATTTTTTCCCCTATGAAAAATTGGCATACACTCTTAGACAAAAAAAAAAAAAACTATATAGAACCCTAATGTTCTTTAATCCTTTATGCTAATAAATAAATAAATAAATAAATAAATAAAATAACAGGAGGTTCTATAACAGGAGAAATGTCTAAATGGCATCATGTTTAAAAGGTTATTTCAATTTTGTTTACTAATAAATTATGTTTACAAACTGTTTAATTAATAAAATGTAATTAAAATTAAATAAAAACTACATCCATAAACCTATCCCATGATAGGAAAACCTAAAACATTTTATACATGAAATACCCAACAGAAGACTTTAAGGTTGTTTACTTTACTTCTAAGAGTGGCACAAAAGCTTATGACATTACCACCAAATGGCAGATGTCATTCGGAACTATTGGATATCGGTATCAGCTAGTTACAAGCTCGCTCTTTGCCTCCCTACACTTGTATCTTGTATTTTGAGTGTAATTCAGGTAAAAAAGAACAGAAAACACATTAAAAGTTAAAGGTGATTTGAACTGAGAGCATTTTTGTATGTTATGATCAGTAAAAGCCATAGCTGTCAACCCTCCCGTTTTTTTTCCGGGTTTCTCACGTATTTTATCTCTGTCTTCCCGTTTTAGTATTTTCCCGTAAAATATCCCGTATTTTTACGCTCTGATTGTGTGAGACGTACAAGCTCGGACCTATTCGGCTTGAAGTCGTTCATACTCGGATGCAGCGCCGCGCGCGCTGGCCGGAGACACACTGGCTGCGTGCGTCTCAGCTGTGTGGCGCGACCGTTTATATTTTACTGTCAATGTTTTTTATTTCGGCTTCCATGTTAACAGATTAGAGCTTGCACACTGCCTGCGTGACACGCGCAAACACGTGCATGCTAGAAACAGAACCAGAGATGCCTATTTTTCACGCGAAGTGTGTTGGAAGCGTTTCCAGGCAAAAAAAACAAAAACAAAAAAAAACGATGTTTATGTCAAAAATTTCCATTATTTTTGCCTATATATATATTTTCATGTCATTTTCTTAAACAATCGAGTCCTGGTGTCCACTACAGAGGTCATAGCATAACATAGGAATAAAATATCTCCTTTTTTTTTCATTTGTTTCTTATGCTCTTAATAATGTAAAAAAAAATCCCTTATTTTGGCGATGGATTCCGGGAAATCTCCCTTATTTTCAATGTTCAATGTTGACGGCTATGGTAAAAGCTTTTGTTAAATTGCCAGAGAAGACATGAAGAATATGTATCACGGGATCACATTATTGCAAATACTGTAAATCACGAATTTCAGAATTTCCTTACACCCCCTCACCGCTATGGATCAAGCTTAGAGTGTAAGCCTGCCAGATATCTCAAGTCTTTCCCAGGAGCCAGTACGGCATCCCTCTGACCCAAACCTCATCCATATTTAAGGCATCCATGTAACTGTGTGTTACATTTAAGAGCTGATAAGAGCTGATGTATATCCTACAAATCATTTCCCAGCAAATTGTTATTTTCCAAATCTTTAAAATGCATATGACCCAAGTCTGGTTTTCCCATCCCCTGATCCATCATTCCCTCAGTGCATGATAGAATGGCAGTGCAAGGTCATTCCGACTTTCGGGGGGGATCCAGGGGAGGCAGGAGGACAGGAACGCGGGGATGTGGTGATGTGGCCTCTGGGTTTTAACCCCCATTTTCCCCACCATCTGCGAGGCTGTCAGAGAGGGTTATGACAGGGTTAGGATGGGGTTATGACCCGGCGGGAGCTCTGCAGGGAGGTTTCCGCCCACACTGCCGAGTTAGAGCTCTCTGACAGCCATACGGAAAAATAAGAAGTCACAAGGGGTCCGTGCCTACAGCCGGACGAGATGTCAAACTCTCAGTTGAACTCGGCTTTGTGATCGGCCAGAGTGCATTGACTGAGCTGGCCAGGAGGGAGCAGCAGCTCTGGCCGTGAGAAATCTTACACACACACACAGAGACAAAGATCCACATGTGCTGGTGGTGTAAGGCACGTCCCTGCCAAAAGTCACGGCTGCGCTGGAGCCAAACACAGTTTTAACACCGTATGCTTACAGTCCCTCACATACGAGACTGGAAGCCGGAGAGAAAGGGGCTATTTAGACTGACAAGCACACATGCGTGCACACGGTCGTCTTTTTATTTAAACAGCGGGACACGAGTGTGATAGCGAGCTGCCGGGCATTTCTCCATGACAGGTCATTTCTGGCAAGTTATGCCAGGTGGCACAGTTTCCTTCTGGCACCTTTGCCAGTTCATGCCGGGTACACATAATGACAGTTTAATCGGCTGACCACATTTGTTGCTCTTTCTGCTGGGTAGACACCAGCCCTGGTTAAATCTCTCCTACTCGAAGTGACGTTAACAAGCAACATTGTTGACTTCCTGAAAGTATAGATGTGTCTTTTATAAAAATCTCACGCGAGCGGGAAAACGTGTAGTGTGCGTCACATAATCACACAGTTGATGTGGGTGGATTTCAGAAAATATCGTTCGAAAGTTCTGATCATTTGCACTCGAATATAACAGGGTGGGACTAAGAAATTATGTTTTGCTCATAGGCCTTTTTTTTTATTTTGACCAGGGCACGATTGTAGGCATGTGTCTACGTTGGGGTTGGGGGAGGCGGGGAATTAAATATTTAACCAATGAAAAGTATTTAAAACAGTTTGCCACTAAACCTTGTAACTCCGTTGGCTTCTCAAACTGTCATTAAACCTCATAATCCACCCGCTTCTTGAATGCCGCACACTGACAACTGGTAAATAAAGAACTTTGTTTGAATAAGAACAGCATTTTCTTTATTTAAACACTATAATGTTTTACAGTATATATTTGGGGAGCAGATAAGAGTGTTTTAGTCTTGCTGTTGGGTCATCACAACCAGTTTTGTCTTAAATATAGCCTGCGAGTACCATTTAAACTTAAATATTTAAGTTGATAAAAACATAATGCGATGCACTTAACGCCTCAGATGTGGCCATTCTAATGATGGACATTCATTGATCAAAAACTTTGAAACTTCATTTGAGTTTAACTTTGTTAATAATTAGGTCTGTCAAAAGATTAATCGCGATTAATCGGATCCAAAATAAAAGTTTGTGTTTATATAATATATGTGGGTGCACTGTGTATAATTATATATATATATATATATATATATATATATATATATATATATATATATACACACACACACACACATGCTTGTATATATTTAAGAAATATTTTCATGCATATACTGTAAATAGATTTAGATATAATTTATATTATATATGAATATAAATATTTTATATATAAATAATATTTTTTTTTCTTAAATATACATGCATGTGTGTGTATTTATATATTAAAATAATTATACACAGTGCTCCCACATATATTATGTAAACACAAACTTTTATTTTGGATGCAATTAATCGCGATTAATCGCTTGACAGGCCTATTAATAATATGACGACACATGCAAGTAACGCTGTAGGTTGGGGAACCCCAAAATATATTTAGCCTAAACTGTATATGCCACAATATGAGGTAAATCCGTAATCCATAAACATAAATATTGTTTATGTAATATATGTGGGTGCACTGTGTTATTCTATATATATATATAATATATATATATATATATATATATATATATATATATATATATATATATATATACACACATGCTTGTATATATTTAAGAAATATTTTCATGCATATACTGTATATATATTTAGATATAATTTATATTATATATAAATATAAATATTTTATATATAAATATTTTTTTTTCTTAAATATACATGCATGTGTGTGTATTTATATATAAAAATAATTATACACAGTGCACTCACATATATTATGTAAACACAAACTTTTATTTTGGATGCAATTAATCACGATTAATCGCTTGACAGGCCTATTAATAATATGACGACACAAATAAATAAATAAATAATCATAAAAAAAATAATAATAATATGACGACACATGCAAGTAACGCTGTAGGTTGGGGAACCCCAAAATATAATTTGCCTAAACGGTATATGCCACAATATGAGGTAAATCCGGCCCTGATTGTGACATTCTCTTTTTATATAAAGTACATTTCTACCCAATTATTGTTATTGTCAAGTAAATTAATATATATATATATATATATATATATATACAACACAAAGTATTTTGCACTTTTTGTTATTGAATTAAATGTTAAATTGTTTTCAAATATGTATTTTAATCTGCAGACTGAGTAAGGAACTATTTTATTAAAATAAAAAAAAAGGCATTCTTCTGAACTGCACAAGATAAAAAGGATAACAATGGTATGTGTATGACCTTGAGCAAGAGGAAATCAGATAATAGGGAATACAAATGGTTTACATTTCCAGAACATTCCCAATGCGAGCAGTGTAAATATGGAAGATGTGCAATCAAACAGAGCATTTGGAGATATACAGCTGACACTGTCCTGCTCTGACCCCAGCAGCTCCTGTCATAACACTCACTAATGGAGTGTGTGTACTGCGCTGACCTTACAGCATCCCTCTCTCTCTCCTGCCTGAGAGATACCACACATACGCAACCTCAGCCTAAACTCAATTGCTCTTCCTCAGACCTTATCTAAATGTCTCTGGCAATAACACATTGTCAAAACAACCCACTCTGCATAGTCCATATATTAATGGGGAAAATCCAGACGCATTACTGAGAAAAAGACAATTCTGACCCAACATATGGTTGTAATCATAGAGGACTTCATGAGATGTAACCACCTCCTACTCCGTTCAGTGCTTGTATTTTTCCAGTTGATTCCCAATAAGAACCCCCACCCGTGTCCAGGCCCTCTCGTAACCTGTCCGCCAGGGCTGAACCTGAGGTTTGCGGGACTGGGCTGCAGTGAAGCTGACCACGGTGGTGATGGTTTTAATAAAGCCTGCTTTGTTGGAGATGGTGGTAGGGAAAGTAGCTCTAATTATTTATGGTTTACACATGGCATATTCTGGGTAAAACACCTATAAATAAAGCCCTGCTGGAAATTCAGGGCACTGTGAAAATAGACAAAGTCAACAACAATGTGAGCCAAGGCTTCAGAAATAAAACTGCTACGCTGCACTTCTGCTGACTATTTAAGCAGATCTTGGATCTTTTTTTAGGAGAGGTGTGTTTAGATGTGGCCCTGTTGTGTTGGCAGGGTGTTTCATATTGTGGCTTTGCTAGGTTATGATGTAATGTTAAACACAGTAAAAAATGGATTCCCTCAAGCTCAGCGTGACACGAACGCTTAACGTTTCAGCATTATGACATCATCTGCTAATGTGTTTTTCCAGCAAAGTTTGATCAATACTCCTGGCCACACGCTAGTGCAAGGCTTACTTACATATTCTCTGCCATACACCATACTTACTCAGTGGCTCACTCATTGTCTTACTTATTTACTTATTAATTAACAATCATATGTTCACTCATTCACTCCCACACTAACATTTCTCAACAAGTTAATAGCTTGTTAATTCACTCCTTATACGTTTTAGTTGTTGGTCACTCACTCACTAAATCGTAGTTAACTCATTGACTCATTCAATCATTCATTCTTTAGCTCACTCACTCACTCACTGACCATCGTTTTCTCAATCATTCACTCACTCATTTGCACAGTCACTCATAGATCATTCATTCAGTAGCATTCTGATTCTCTCACTCATGAGTTTTTAGTCATTCACTCAATCATAGCTCGTTCACTCATTCATTTATTCATTAGTTTGCTCATTCAAATGTAATTGTTCACTCATTTACTTGTTCATCTGCTCACTCACACACTCATTCATTCCCTCAAACACTTGCTCAGTCACTCGCTCAATCAATCATTCATTTACTCAACAACTTTTCAATCATCAGCTCAATCACTCATTCACTAACGACTATTTGATCACTCACTCACTCATCCAGCTTGTTAATCCACTCCCTAACTTATACTTGTTAGTTGTTGGTCATTCCCTAACTAAATCGTAGTTAACTCATTCACTCAGTCATTCAATCATTCATTCTTCAGCTCGCTCACTCACTCATTTTCTCAATCATTCACTCACTCATTTGCACAGTCACTCATAGATGATTCATTCAGTAGCATTCTGATTCTCTCACTCACTCATGAGTTTTTAGTCATTTACTTATTCACTCAATCATAGCTCGTTCACTCATTCATCTACTAGCTCGCTCATTCAAATGTAATTGTTCACTCGTTTACTTGTTCATCTGCTCACTCACACACTCATTCATTCACTCTTGCTCAGTCACTCGCTCAATCATTCATTTACTCATCAACTTATTCAATCATCAGCTCACTCACTCATTCACTAACGACTATATGATCACTCATTCACTCACTCACTCACTCATCCAGCTTATTAATGTACTTCCTAACTTATACTTGTTACTGTACTTGTTGGTCATTCACTCATTAAATCATAATTCAATCAGTCATTCAGTCTTTAGCTCGCTCACTCACTCAGTGACCATTATTTTCTCAATCATTCACTCACTCATTTGCACAGTCACTCAGAGATGATTCATTCAGTTGCATTCTGATTCTCTCACTCACAAGTTTTTAGTCATTCACTTATTCACTCAATCATAGCTCATTCACTCATTCATTTATTCATTAGCTCGCTCATTCAAATGCAATTGTTCACTTGTTCATCTGCTCACACACTCATTCATTCACTCAAACTTGCTCAGTCACTCGCTCAATCATTCATTTACTCATCAACTTATTCAATCATCAGCTCACTCACTCATTCACTCACTCACTCACTCATCCATTCATTCATTCCTTTGCTAGATCACTCACTCACTCACTTATTCATGAGCTCATTCACTCATTCATTCTCTCATTTATTTGTTCCCTCACTTAATCATTTGCTCAGTCACTTATGAGCCCACTAATTCATTCACTCAATCACAGTTTTCTCCCTCACATTCACATATAAACTTTTTCTATCTCTATATGTCTCTCTTCTCCAGTGTGTGACTACAGTCACTGAGACATTGAACTCTTGCCCTCAGTTCCTGAGTTTGCTCCACCCAAAAGTCCCAGAGTTTAAAAATAGACACAATCCAAACAGAGAAACCACTTCTACAAAAATCCCCCATGAAGTCACCGCCATTTGAGTGGCTCCAACTGACAGCTATAGCTTCTTATCAAGAAACTCACATCCCCACACTCTTAAACACAATCCCCCTCACAAACTCTTTCCACAGCAAGTGCTGAGCCAGGAAATTAGCACACTGCCTGTCATGCCACTCGTGATACACACATGAGAGAAGAATGTATTATATTTAAGGAATAATGTTAGCATCCTCCCTAAAATATTGCTTGCGACTAACATCATTATTTCAACTTTCTCCGACTCCGTCAAACCACAGGATTCAGAGATCTACATATTTCACATATTGCTAACACAGCGATGGTGTTCTTTTGTTTTTATTACAGTCTTTCTCCCCGTAAGGAATGGCAGTGAAGCTTCCATAAACAATTTGAATGGACTCTTTGTCAAGCCAGGCAGAATGCAAATAATCCTAAATCAAGGGGACCAGAACGCAATGGATATCTGTGTATCATACTTAGCGTTCACATTCTGCTCGGTAATTTGTTCTGGAATGGCCCCTGAAGCTTTATGGGTCAGTAAAAGTGTTAGAATAAGGAATGTTTTATCCAACAGGGCTTTGTGTGCAAACGTCCCAGTTGATTTACAGAGCGCATTTGCCGGTGATAAAGCCATTGTGATAGAGAGAATGGAAGAGACGTCCGTATGTATTATTCATACTGTTGTATTTTACAATAATTTTTTTTTTTGGTGTTCAGCAGCTTAATTGTCTGATTGTAAAACAAACGAAGAACAGCAGCCAGTTGGATGTGTCGATTAAATTTAACAGTCTCCATCCTTAAGAACATAACATCCTGGCCTCAGGGTTGCCGTAGCGCCTTGTGTTGAGTCACCAAAAACACCTTCACATAAACACTGGCATCTCTCACACATGCTCTGTTTATGACACAGGACAGTGCATAAAGCTGGAATACATATTTTTGGGGGTGCGAGAACAATTGCACCACTTTTGCATCTTATACACTAACCGACATCCAGCTTAACCAGGTGCCAAATGTGCTGGAACAGAACTGTTCCATCCGTCTTTAAATGAAGTCCCTACGTAAACACGCCTCCTTTATATGTAAATTAGGCTCATTATATATTGCTCCTTATTCACAATTCTCAGCTCTATTTGACTGACACAATTAACGTTGCACTATTAACATTTATGGAAAGCAGGCATTAAACAATTTCATTTTAACATATGTTTGTTTGAATTTAGTGTTAATTAGTGCAAACTCGTGGCATATATTTAAAGGGATAGTTCACTTTGAAATTAATTTTTGATATGTTTTAGCTTACCTCAAAGGCATCCAAGATGTAGGTGTCTTTGTTTCCACAGTATTTTCAATTTTGATATTTTTAGGTCAAACCGTTCTTGTCTGTCAGTCATATAATGGAGGTCTATGGGGTCCACCTCAATGAAAATGCACAGAGAAGCCCAAATTAAACATGTGTGAGAAAACGAACAGTATTTATTAGGGTTGTGTATCGTTTGAATTTGAACGATTCTGATTCCGATTCTGATTCCTTGTTTCGATTCTCGATTCCGATTCTTTTAAGAGCCAGGGTCAAAAAAGTTTAGCTAACCTTGCTAACCAACGGTCTTTCTGAAGGAAATACTCCTTTCTAAAGGGAAATACTCCTTTTTTGTCACAAATTTTGCATTTTGCTGAGATTTTGTTATTTTTAGAAAAGTGAAGCCACACTTTGGACCGCCGACGTAAGCTACTCGACTCGCGCGGTTATGCCAACACTTCCGGTAGACGCTTCTTCATTGGTGTTGTTTAGCGGTTTCTTCTTCCACTCGGCGGACTGTGAATATCGAAACTAGGAATCAAAATTTTAACTTTTGAATGTTTCCGGGAAAAATGAAAAGTCAGTCCCGGTTCCAATCGATACTCGATTCTCGATACCCAACCCTAGTATTTACATTGTTTTTACCTCTTGTAACCACAGCCATGTCCAACTGATCTGAGGGATCAAGCGCCGGAAGTGATATCTCGCGTGTGTACGTCACTCATTGTTTACAAAGAGATTTCAGAAGTGTTACCTTTCACTGTGAAGATCTTAAACATATTTCGATATACAGGAAATCGCAATGGAAGACGATTTCGATATTTCAACAGACAACGTTGAACTTTTTCCGCAACCGTGCGAGAGATCACTTCGGCGCTTTCCAGCGCTTGCGGCCTCAGATCACTTGGACGTGGCCGTGGTTACAAGAGGTAAAAACAACATAAATACTGTTCGTTTTCTCACACAAACCGCTCGTTTCGTGTCTTAGGCCATCAATGTGTACTTACATTTACGAGTTATTAAATCATATTTAATTTGGACTTCTCTGTGCATGCTCTTTGCGGTGGACCCCATATATCTGCATTTTATGACTGATAGACAACACCGGTTTGACCTAAAAATATCCAAATTAAAAAATACTGTGGAAACAAAGACACCTACATCTTAGATGCCCTTGAGGTAAGCTAAAACATATCAAAAATGAATTTCCAAGTGGACTACCCCTTTAAGAAAAGACAGTGTAATAGAAAACACATTGTGCAATTCAAAGAGTGATTCAGGTTTTGTAGGGATTTAAACTACCAGCAAAGTATAGCAGATTGTCACAGTCTGCTGAATTCTCTCTCAAAACTGAGATTTATGGGGTCTGAGAGGATCTTTTGTGAACTTCGCATATCTCATTCTGAACAAGTTTACACTGCCTTCATAACCTGCAAATTTTATCTCAGTTAAATCCCCATTCCTGGTATTACAGGCCGCATTAAAAGAGGCGGATTGCTCACAGATTTGCAGTGATGACAGTACAGGACTGATTAGAGAATATAATTGATTGGATACAGTTAGAGGGATGAGGAGATGAGAGCTGATCACTAAGATTGAGATTGGCAGATGGGTAAAATGGATTGGATAGACTTCTCTGCGGGTGAGAGACCAGGGAATGGGAAAGTGGTTGCATGTAGAGGGGAAGATTAAAAAGAGACTTATTAACATGAGAATGAGAATGAAAAAGAGCTATTTTTGTTTGGCGTGGGTGGCTGGTTTTAATATATTTGCCAGGAAGCAAAAGTATGACGTAACCAAACCAATAGGGTAAAAACAAGCTCAGACTGTGAAAACTGCAAGAATATGATATTTAGGTCTGCTTATTTTAGAGATCAGTTCCTTTGGCTATTCATATAAATAAACATACAAACAAACATAAATCTACTCCATTGCACCTGCAAACAGCATTTTAAATCATTTGCCTATTTTTATCAAACAGTGTCTCGGGGAGTCAATTGTTTCATGATGTGAATAGTCGACAGGAAGTTGTTATCAGATCCGAAACTCCCCAAAAAAATCCTGCTTGCTTTCTTGACAGTTTGTATCCTGAATGTGGGAGTTTTGGACCTCAAGAGAAACAAACATATATGAAAGATGTATGTGTGTGTGTGTTAGTAGGGCCACAAACCCAGAATATTAGACATGTAGGGACATTTTTCCTTTCCAATTTCCTGCTCAGCAAAACCTAGATTTCATAATCGGGGGAAATATGGACCCACCACATCGATACCCTCATGCACTGTGAGAAAACAGACACAGTCAAGACAGTTAAAAATCTCTCCACCAGGGGGGTAAAAGGCCTATAAAGTCAGCATAGCATGAATAAAAACCAATGCACTCTGCAGCTCACTCTTTACTCTGTACGATCAGCTCTGCTGTGATTGGCTAGCACCCTGATTTGAACGTTAACATTCAGTGGCCTGTTTTGATTGGCAGAGAGCTTGAAACAGCCATACAGTGGCTCAAAGACGTATTTGCACACTTAAGCCTCACTTTAAAACATGACTGATGCAGCTTTAGATAAAAGAAAAAGTCAAAGCAAGTGGAATTTAATTTAGATAAAGATCTTACGTACACTTTTCAAGCGAAACATCTCACAAAATATGTTTGTAGGTTCTAAATTATAGTTAAATTACAGACTCATTCAGGGGTCCCTATATAAATATAGATTTTTCTTCCTTACATTTTGTAACTAACACTACTATATTATATGACTGAATAATATTCAAATAAAAGTTTTATTTCATTACAGTATACATGTTTAATTTATAGTTTGAATTTAGAAAATAACCTTTTTTATAGTCACTACATAAAATATTGGTTTCCGGAAATATTCATTTAGTTCAGGCTTAAATACATTAACGTTCAAAATTTGTTTTTTTTTTAGCAAGCATGCATTATATTGAACAAAAATGACAGTAAAGACATTTATAATACTACAAAATTAGTAATAAATTTAAATAAATAAAAACAAATAAAATTTAAATAAATGCTGCCCTTTTAAACTTTCTATTTATCAAGAAATCCTGAAAAAATAAATAAATAAATCACTTTCCACAAAAATATTAAACAGAACAACTGTTTTCAATGTCGCTAAAAATGTTTCTTGAGCAGCAAATCAGTATATGAAAATGATTACTGAAGGATCATGTGACACTGAAGACTGGAGTAATGATGCTGAAAATTCAGCTTTGCCATCATAAGAATAAATTATTAAAATAGAAAACAGTTATTTTCAGTCGTAAGAACATTTCACAATATTGCCATTTTTACTGTATTTTTTTTATCTAGGCAAGCAACATTTTTTTTTTTAAAAACATTACAAATTCTAACCAATCCCAAATGATTGGACCGCAAATATGCCATAAATAACAAGTTGAGGCATACACCTTTATAAAATAAACCGAGCGAAACCAAACAGACACATGAAGTATATATCTTGCCGCTCGCATGCTGAGAACAGATCTTCGGTGCTGAGCACACATGACTTTCCTCTTCCTTTGTGTACATCTGTAGGCCTGCGATCTGCCACCCATATCTTTCCTGTGATCTGAGAGTCTATGTGGGAGTCCAGGGCATTGCCAAGAAACATACAAAGGCAAAAAACTTCCCACACATACGCACACATACGTTAACCGCACGCGTGGCCGCTCGACGTTTGAGAGACCACAGCAAAGTCAGAGCCCCAGTTTTTTCAAAGCAGCATATCTTGACATGTTCCATCCCCTCCAGGTAAGCTCAGGATAAGCGTCCGTTTTATTTAAGAGACTCTTTGTATTACACAGTCGATTAGAGAGATTGTCAGCCACATCCTTTGAAATTACTCCCAGCACAAAACATCACTTGGTACCTTCAAAAGCTCATAAGTCACTTCAAACTGGTGAAAAAAAAGAGCTTTTTCTTCCTGTGTAACTATAGGGAGGCGTTGAGTAATGAACACCACAACAGTAAATTATGAAAATTACAAGATACAATGTTTTGATGATATACAGTTACCACTGAGAGTTACGTAAAAAGACCACATGAATAAAACGCTGGCTGTTTAGTGCCGCGTAAGGGTTATACAGAGGACACAGCTGAATTTATTGGGCACCAAGTAATTATTTTAAAACTTTTACAACAAAATAAATGAATAGTACTTTGACCAACAAGTTTATAAAGGTCATTGGTCAGAAAATCACTCCAACATATCCATGACACAGTTTTTTTTTTAAAGTGGTCACCCCCTCATATTGTTTGCCGAATTTATGATGTCACTTTCTAGGCCAAAACGCAGAAGTGAGTTAGCATTTTAGCACTCCTGGTTCCCTCGCTCTAAAGTCTATGGGATTTTTGAATGGCTTTTTGCTAAATCGCCTGATATATGATCTGTGGTGAACAAAGCCTCTAAATATTTTCACGTTTTGATCTATGAGAACACAAAGTTATAACCTGCTTGTGTTTTTTAAACTTTATTGTGTCTTTTAAAAACTTTATATAGGCTTCAAAATGTATAAATTTTGGATTAACTTGTAAAGATTATCTTGATAGACAAAATGTGTAAGGGTCACAACTAGAGCCAGACCGATATATTATCGATAGACCAATATTATCGGCCAATATTAGGCATTTTCCAAAATATCGGTATCTGCAGTTATAATGGCCGATAAATGAATATTTAAAAAATAAAACAAAAACGGATGAAACACGCTTCAATCATCTCTCCTTGGCCTGTTGTATTGAAAATGTATGTTTTACAATTTGCAGTATGATGTTATCTATTGCTAAATTATGGCTCATCATAGACAGCTAACCACAAAGCTAGCTAATGCCACTATCATCCGTGGAAGACCGCTAACGTTAACATTAATGAGCTTGGAAACCACAATGAACTTTTTCTGCCTAAATAAAAGTAATGATTACTGTATTTATAACTAGCATATCTTTAGTTACAGTCCCTGCATTGTAAAATGTAAGTTATACTTGCGAGGATTGAACATTTAGACATATCTTAGACGTATCTTGTGCAGAAAAGTTAGCTTTTCTTTTACACGTGTGTGAAATCCAACAATATTTAATAAAAAAAATTAATAAATAAATATCGGCCGATATATCGGAATATCGGATTTTAAAACCCAAAAATATTTGTATCAGTATCGGCCTTCAAAATCCTTTATCAGTCGGGCTCTAGTCACAACTCTTTGTTAAACACAGATCTTATTTTTTGCGATTTAGCAAAAGTCTATGGGGAAAATGCATAGCTTTTCGATCGAGGGAACCCATGCGCCGCTAGCTTCCGAGTTGTCCTACAAAGTGACGTCATCACTCAATTGGCCACCATTTTGCAAACACATGACCTGCTGAATACTCCTCACTGTTTTCCAACAACTATATTAGTGGATATTGGTTGGTCACTGAATACAATTATAATTGGTTACAACTAGTGAAACCTTTTTGATTCAGTCAATAATTACGTGTTGATACAGTTCAGTGTTGAACATTTACATGATTATGACGCAAAGTGGACCATTCCTGTGTCTTATGGACTGATTTCTAAAACTACCTTCAGTAATTTGAGTCTCTCCCTTAAGGAAAGACCACTCCACCATCTCCTCCGGCTCACGTGAGATCCTGGCCTTTTTAAAAGATGAAACCATATCGGGTTTAGCCTAATTAAGATCTTGGTAATTCCTACATCACTTTTCATGCATAATTAGGACACACTTTTGGTGACACTGCTAATGTGGGCATTTGAAAAAACCTGAGGCGAAGTGAATAAATGCATAAGCTGCAGCAAAATAAAATGGCTTGGGGAGACATTGGAGGTGGTGAACAAGTTTACAATATTTTTAGCATTATTAATCTCCATAAATGAGGATAATTATGAAATGTACTCAGCTTTCAGTTTCTCACTAATTAACACCTTGTCCGTGCTTAAACACATGAGTGTGAAGGAGATCTTTACTGCGTTTGATTCTACATGGGTTGTACAGGTTCAAACGTGTGTATAATGCGTATAACAATGCTAATGTTCGAGATACATCCTAAAGTCTATGATCACACTTTTTTGCCCTCGCTGAATATGAGTATTCTTGTGCCACATGGTATTGTGTGAATAATCCATTTGAGTTTCCAAGCAGACAGTCATTCCAGCCTTCATAAACGGCAAGCAATCAAACATTCAAGCCGAAAAACAAGTGCCTGATGGAGAGCGGTAACAACAATTGTCCATCATGTGTTGCCAAAGTGACTGACAGATGTTTAAATATGTCTCTGCAGATGTGCGTCTGATTAATTTTCTATGTCGTGGACATAATTATGAGGATGTCAGCATCACTTAGCCATGGGCCTGATGGGTAATTTCACTCTTTAACATGTTTAAAAGCGGACGTTACATTTGCACGCTTAATCGAGCCAAAACGAAGTGAAGGGGCAGGGCATGGTTCCAGCCGCCGATCTCAAGAGGAGCGTCTCATTTTTAATGTGTTTTCACATACAGGCTTTCCAACGGCTGAGTTTGTGTGGGATTTTTTAAACTGATATTCCTTAGTGGGAAAGCATTTAATAAAACTGGCTAATTAAGTATGCAAATGAGCTCAATATAAGGGAGAATGTGTAGCTCTAATGTGTTAAAAGCCTTTGGAAAACTAGTTAAAAGCCCTCCACCGTTGAGAGAGGAAAATATTAGTCATCTCAAAGGATTTCAATGTTATAAACAGAATGAATGAACACATTTATTAGAGTAACAAAACATAACCAACCGCAGTGACAATCCTTAATGTACAGTTGGTAAGTAACAATGCGTATTTAAACGTCAGCGTGGGTGAAATATTAAAAGTGTGTTTAAAAATCATGTTTAAAATTTTAAAAGCTCTTGATGTTTAGATGCATTCCCACATGTTTCTCTGTGAAATGCAATACTACTTCCTCTTTCAAATGGTGTTATGGTGACTAATAATGAAGCACATTCTTCCTACTTTTGTATTTAGGGTTTTTTTTTTTCCATTCAGAGAAAACATAATCGCACTTAAGATGAAGGCGGACTGCATTTAATGGGATAGTTTGCTCAAAAATTTAAATTGCTCTCATACCATTCCAAGTCAATATGATAAATATTCTTGAAGAATCTACTAAACGGAAAAAAGGTTCATACAACTTGTACTCTACGTTCCAAGTCTGTCTAATAATAATGTGAAATTCTCCTGAAATTACCACTTAGTCTGTGATTGCATCCACAATTTAAAAAAGAATCAGGTTTTTCATCCACATATTCTTTATGCAAATTTGTGTTATTCCACAAAACACCAAGATGCAAAATCTCCAAATTAGCATAAAGATCACACTGGTTTGAGGTGGATGGATATCTACTTTTTTTTCTGAAAATGTGTGTATATTTATGGAAACCGATTTACCGAATATATTTTCTTGCATCAAAAAAGTAATGTGACTTTCTAATTTACTAATAATTGTGAATAGTTATTTGAAAATATCAGTATCAGTCATGATACTGATAATATGATCAGTATCATATCAGTCCAACAGATGTTTGTTGACCTTGTTAGAGGTTGACAATGGGGTGAGAATTGTTGCATTAACTAAATAGATTATGATCCACAAATAAATGTAAAGAGATTCACGAAAATACATTAGACATGTCTGTGCGACCTGCGATATACTGTATATATGTATATGTATATGTACATGTACATGTATATGTATATATATATATATATATATATATATATATATATATATATATATATATATATATTGGTTAACATATATATATATATATATATATATATATATATATACATATACATATACATATTAGGGCTGTCAAAAAGATTAATCGCGATTAATCGCATCCAAAATAAAAGTTTGTGTTTACATAATATATGTGGGTGCATATATATATATATATATATACACACACACACATGCTTGTATATATGTAAGAAATATTTTCATGTATATTCTGTATATAGATTTATATATAATTTATATTATATATAAATATAAATATTTTTTATATAAATAATTTTTTTTTTTCTTAAATATACATGCATGTGTGTTTTTCATACATACAAAATAATTATACACAGTGCCCCCACATATATTATGTAAACACAAACTTTTATTTTGGATGTGATTAATCACGATTAATTGTTTTGACAGCCCTAATACATATATATATATATATATATATATATATATATATATATATATATATATATATATATATCGCATTAATGTCATAGTTAACTCACAAATAATTGCACATATTTTTATCTATTCTAAAAGTCTTTTGATTTCTTTTAGTTCCATTATTTTTTTTTTCTCATTTGAATGTGTTTTTTATGTAATGTGCCTCGCAAAAGCTAGTCAAATTAATTCTTGCAGGCTGGGATGTCTGACTTTGGTCTTGTCAATGGGACAATTTGCCAACTTTTTAAAAGTAAACCAATGTGGTGCAACCACATTACAGCCAGTGTGGGTGTGAGAGCATCTAAGCATACCTAAAGTAAACACTACAGGATGTAATACAAGAGTCAAAGTGAGATTGAGTCAGTGATGCAACAATTTTAGAATTTGGAATAAGCAAGGAAGAAAGTCAGCTAAATTGAGACCGAAAAAGTCTGCATGGTAAAAGTTTCAGAAGTTCAGGTTGTATGGATCCCTTCAGGACTTGATTCCTAAAGTTATGCGTTTGATTAGCTAGGCAGGAATTTCCTGATTTGACTTGATCTATAGGCACAAGGGGTCATGAGTTTTCTATTTAAAGCGCAAGACTCTACATAAACTATATTTCAAAGTGCAGGACAAGTATCCACAAGCAGATGTAAATCTAATTCAAACCACTCCTGAGCGTTCGCTCATGAGCTAACAAGAAAAGATGGAAAATAAAGAGAAGGGGAGGATATAAATGGAAAAGGAAGACATTTTTATTATTAAAAAAAAAAAACAGAGCAAAACTGCAAAGGACGATTGGAAAAATATGAGGTAAGCCTTTGAGAGGAGATTGCGTTCAGATGGAAAATGAGGAAAGGGTTAAATCAGATGAATGTCCATTGAATTACCAAATCTATTTCATCAGACATGGGATATTTGACTCTTTAAAAACTGCTTTAAATGTTTTCTTTTTAAACTACCATGCATACAATAACAGTTCTTTGACAGCCCTGCAGACCAAATGGACTTGTGGCCTGTGTGTGTCAACCAATCAGATAACTTTGAAGTGCAACTTCAGCCAATGCTGAATCTGAGGCGGGACAATATGTTTTGAAGGTAGATTTGGGAAATTATTTTTGCTATTTTGTTTGCTGCCACTAGTTGCACAGAAATAACTTTCAGAACTGACACAATTGGCCACAACACGGATTCACTCACGCTAAATTCTCGCTGACCACATTATCACTGTTTTACAAATTAGCCTAATTTGAATTCAATCAAATGCAAAGTTCCTCTAGGGAATGTAAAAAAAAAAAAAAGTTTGCAGAAAGGAAACGTTTTTCAAGGAAACCAACAATTTATCTTGAGGAACGCAAAAGTTTTTCAAGAGAATGCAAAAGCATTGAAATATTTTTTTTTTTTCACATCTCATATTTTTCTTTACCATCCCTGTCACTAAGGCCCGGACAATCTAAGGCCGGGACGCCGTCGGGCATCATCTGGCTGTTTATTAATTTACTTTACGTCATCTTTACCTGACCACAAATATTTTCATAATAACATGAGCCAACTAGAAAGAAGAAATGGATCAGCGTGATTGATATTCAAAAGGGTAACCAAGCGTTGCTTTGCTTACGGTTTGCATATCTTCAGTCCTAGTTTCGGTTTCCTTTTTAAATGAAGAAAATACACTGTAAAAATGAATATTTTCATCAACGTTTGACGTTGGCTTGGTGTGTCCCAGCCTTTAGGGGCGCCATACTCCTTAAACAACGAAAGACATGTAGATACTTTTTAAATCATTTAATTAACATTGCTACTGAAACAGGAAGCTGATGCGGTAAATAACTTTTATTTTGATTTTACTGACACTATCCTTTAGCTTACATCACAGTTGTTGCTAGAGGTAACTGTCCCTCCAATAATAACATCCCACACTCACCCACCCAAAAGTTCAGGATCAGTTATTAACATTTTTTAAATCATTTTCCATTTTTTTTTTTTTTTAATTTCAAGCTTTAAGCTATTTCAATTTTAAATGCGTATATCTGATAAATGTTTCCTTTGCTTAATTGGGCAGTACTCTAGCATTAAGCAAAACAGGCCTTCGAGCAATGAGGTCTATGAAGCACACTGTGATTTTCTCAGTGAGAATGTGCTAGACAGGACTGTGCTTAAACAGATTACATTACAGGCGTACTTCCTGGGAAAACCCGGATATTTGGACAAGATGTGATTAACATGTGGAAGAGAGAGCTTTGGGAGCTAAAACTGTGCTATTTTACACTGAGCTCTGCAAATGGTTTATAGAGGAAGTGCACTTCAGTAAATGAAAACAATCGTTGCCTAATGCTTCTCATCAGTTTGGTCTTGGTTGGTGGCCACTCAGCTTAAGGAGGTGCTAAACACACTTGTTTCCTACTTTCTTCTTATTTAAGGGTATTGTGCTGCTTTACAGCATGCAAAATTACAGCAATGGCTTTCACGTGTTGAAAAAAACCTGAAAAGATGGAGAGAGTTCATTGTTGGACAGCTTCTGTTCCACTTTAACTTTGTGAAGGTTCTACATTCTCCCATTGAATTTTTTAGACCACTTCAAAGATCACAGAGTCCTGAAGCCAGTCCAAGACTTATTAAATAAACAACCCAAAAATATAGGCAACTGAGAACCCCTACATTAATAAATCGCTTTATTAAATTATGAGAGCATGTGAGCTGTAATATATGCTTAAAAGTCAACTCTGCTTCATGAATCTTTTTCCTCATTATCCCGAGAAAACACCCCCATCATTCTCATACGAGGGAGAGGAGGATGTCAAACAGACCGACAGACTGTGCCAAGGATAACTCCACTTTTCTTGAGTGTCTCTGGCTTTCTCAGAAAAACTGTGGTGCCTGCTCGCAGCCCTTGAGAGCTGATTTCACACACCCACCCACTATACTTTATCCCATGACTCTCCAGCACTGGACGACAGCCCGATTCTTCATTGGTGAACTCAGAAACGAAGAGTGAGACTGGTTTTCCACATGTGAGAGTATTATGGATAGACAACATTATCAGAACTCTTATTATTAATTATCAGAGGGCAGAGTTAAAAGGATTATTCACCCAAAAATGAAGATCCTGTCATAATTTACTCACCCTCATGTTGCTCTAAACCTGTATGAGCACAAAAAGACAATCGTTTGGTGACACTTTTCCTTGCAATTACAATAAATGAGGCTTTCATGCTTCAAAAAAAGATGTAAAAGCACCATACAGTCAGTCCATGCAACTTCTTGTGACCCAATCGATTAAGTTGAATTTAAAGGGATACTCCACTTTTTTGGAAATAGGCTCATTTTACAACTCCCCCAGAGTTAAACAGTCGAGTTTTACCGTTTTCGAATCCATTCAGCCGATTTTCTGATATTTACAAGAATATCAGTAACCAGATAGTTTCTGGTCTCATTGACTACTATAGTATATTTTTTTCCTACTATTGAAGTCAATGAGACCAGAAACTGTCTGGTTACTGATATTCTTCTAAATATCAGAAAATCAGCTGAATGGATTCGAAAACGGTAAAACTCGACTGTTTAACTCTGGGGGAATTGTAAAATAAGCCTATTTCCGAAAAAAGTGGAGTATCCCTTTAAAGCGCCCCAATTATACTTTAATATTACATCAGTCATGCACGATTAGGGTTGGGTATCGTTTGCATTTGAACGATTCTGATTCTGATTCCGATTCCTTGTTTCGATTTCGGTTCCCAACGATTCTCGATTCCGATTCTTTTAAGAGGCAGGGTCAAAACAGTTTAGCTAACCTTGCTAACCAACGGTCTTTCTGAAGGAAATACTCCTTTCTAAAGGGAAATACTCTGCATTTTGCCGAGATTTTGTTATTTTTAGAAAATTGAAGCCACACTTTGGACCGCCGACGTAAGCTACTCATGTTCGACTCGCGCGGTTATGCCAACACTTCCGGTAGACGCTTCTTCGTTGGTGTTGTTCAGCGGTTTCTTCTTCCGCTCGGCGGACTGTGAATATCGAAACTAGGAATCGAAATTTTAACTTTTGAACGATTCCGGGAAAAACGAAAAGTTAGTCCCGGTTCCAATCGATACTCGATTCTCGAAACCCAACCCTATGCACGATTTTACAAAGTTGTTAATAAAACGAAGATTATTTGAGTATCTTTACTCGAATCGTTCTTGTAATGCGAAGGCTTACTGGAAATATTCGGAGGACGGAAAGGCCAATATTCAGAGGACAAGGAAAGGCCAATATTCTTTCCAGATGTTAATACATGAGCAAAACGTGTAATTTTGTTTCAGATCAAAACAGCTGAACTCATCAATAGGCCTCCGCCTTGCATAAAAGTGTCCGTGAAGACATTTAAAGCCAATTAAACCCGTGTTAATGGTTCACTCACGCAAATGAAGGTGATATTACATTGAAAATTCAAAATTCATTCACTTTTGAGGATGTCAACAAAAGACAGTATATATGTTAATTAGCGGGTGCATGACCATCTAATTAGAGGGATGCTAATGAAGCTCCAGAGTTCTTTGTGACATCTTTGATGGAGAGCCAGAGTGTCCAACCCCCAGAGGAGAAAGAGCAGCTTCTGCCATCACCCCTAATCACGGGCGGCAGAAATCAATTTGGTTAATTGTCTAATATGTAAATGTTGGGAGAGTCCGGGTCCCATATATCCGAGCCGTTGCCGTGCTAACATTCATTCGCCCGTGCAATGACATGACGTTCTGCTGTAGTTCACCCAGTCCGCCTTCATTGATATGCAGAGGTTTGTATGTCCCAATTACGCTTATCCTTAATTAGAATATGCGCTCGAAGCAAGTCGTTAATTTACGGATTGGACGCACTGACATTGCACACCGATGTTGGCGGACTGTAATACAGTATGATCGCGTTAGGATCTTCATGAGGTACGAGATTGTGATTAACTTGATATTTTTCTCTCAGGATGTCAAGAGTTTGGGTTTTGGACATTACGCAAGACAATCAAAAGCAAAACAGCGTCTATTGAGATATATCGCCCTCGGTCGGTGCACATCCTGGGTATCCCACCACACACAAAAAACATCAATCAAAAGATTTGTTTCTCTTTTTTCCCCCCTTCAACTAGGTTAATTGAATTTGTATGCAAATGAGGAGTGTACATATTTAACATGTTCCTTGTGTAACTCATTAACATACTGAGAGATTGGAATGCTCCAGGCAAGCATTACCTAAAAGAGTACATCAAGAAAGGGCAATTTTAATAAATTACTAATTCAGCTCACTATTCCAATTATACAAATGGCACTGTGTTGTTAAATTTGCAATGCACGTTATTATGAGAAAATACAGACACACACAGACTCTGCTAATAGCTCAATTTTCCATTTTGAAATTGTGACAGTCATCGGAGGAACTCCAGCGAAAACATTAATAATGGATTCAGCAGCTATCATTGTCAATGCACAGCTGCTTCATAATAATGGGGAAGAAAAAAAAAATTCTAAAAAAAGACTCAATCACTCATTAGTGAACACACTGGTGTGTTTTTTTGTTGTTTTGTTTTGTTTTTGTGGGGTTTTTTTTTAAACAGGAGTAAATCCAAATGAGTATAATTAACTCTTCTGGCGAATCGAGTAAATAATTTCTCACAAGACTCCAAGAGTCTTCTGTACATACCGATATTGTCAGGGGAAGCTACTTTTAAACCTAAAAAGCTACAAGCTTATTAATTTATACAGTCAAAAATACAGGAAAAACAACTACTTTTTTAAAGAAGCTACTTCTTATAATTTAGTTAATACAGTCGATCTACAAATTTAGCAACAATTCAAGCTACTAAAAAGTAGTGTAATTTAGGGGGTGCCATTTTCATCTAACAAAGCAAACTTTTTATGCGCTTTAGCCATTCAATTACATGACAGCGGAAAACGCAAACTTTTGAAAACGGGTAGCAAAGTACACGTTTTTGAAAACAATAACATTATCATCTCCATGGAAACTACAAATATATATATATATATTAAACGTTACACCACACATGTATTGCATGGTAAGTCTGTAGGCACGTAGTGTTTCTATACAAAGTCACATCGCCAACTTCTGGTCTGGCATGCATAATACAGCGGTTTTAATCGGTTTCCGTGTGAACAGGCATCATTTTGAAAACTTTCTCGTCTGTGCACTTTTTTGTTTTTAGTACATTGTTGTCATAACCCTAAGCATTTTTATTTTATTTTATTTTATTCCTAAATTATTATTTTTGTATTTAAGTTTATTGCCAAATCAGCTTCGCATGCGATTTCATAGCAGACACAGTTTTAACATTCAAGATAAAGTAAAAGCGACTAAACAATGTTTTATATCTACTCGATAAAAGATTTTTATCGAGTAGAGTAAATTGTTCTTTTTAAAAGGTCATTTGTGTTTTTCAGGGTACATCATACAAAAAAATCCTGAGTAACAAACTAACTAATACAGCAAAGCTATTTTATCTTATTTTTCAGAATAATATAATCCTAATTAGGATGAAAGCATATGTACCTTAAGGTCAACTATTGATGAAGCCTTTTGATTACATATTTCAGAATGTAAGTGCATTTTTCCGTATAGCAAAATAAAAGTCTCTGCGGGGACATTTTTCTGTATCTAAATCTTATTTGCTAATATGCAAATCAGCAAGCAAGTGCTAGGTATACCATATAGTGTTAGGAAAAAAGCTCTAAATGATTAATTCCAGCTAATTACTGGAAAACCACGAGTGTTTTGAAGAGAGTTACAGCACTGTCACAATAATAACTGTGAAGTTAGCAGTAGCACTGTCAATATTTTAGTTACTCTCCAATAGCAGCCCAGGTAACCTTCTGGCATTCTGGGATAAAAGTAATTCAAATGACAGCAAAAATCCCCTGACCCATGAATGACCCTTTTCTGTAAACTGTCAACGTAATGCGCTAACAATACAGCGCGTATTATCATGCTTAACACAATATACTATGTCGCACAAGAAGACATTACAATGAAGTCTGGCCAAATAACCAATACAGAACAGCCCTGGAGGAGCTGGAAGGAAAAGTTCAACAGGTTCACCATGAAGTGTCATTTCTAGTTCTGAGATAAGTACATCACCTGAAGTTTCCAATTATCTTGCGTAACTGATGGGCATACTATACCTCTTAACCTCCATCTAAAGTCTTGAAGACTAAAATACGGGACGAGGTCCTGCTCTATGCAAATGCCATTTATCTGGCGAGGTGGTGAAATCTGCATATCCAGGTGCCCTTTTAAAAGCACTATTTATAATGGCTTAACCCTGCTAGAGTACCTAGGACGAGGCCATCATTGATAAATCCACCGCACTTCCCATTGACAATTTTTAGCCGTGTTGCCATGACGACAGTGTATTTTGTGCACTGGTTTTGAAGGCAGGGTTGGTGGGTGACTGATAGACTGTAATCACCTCGCACAACAGGAAGTGGGAAATGCAGGATTCCACACACACACGCTAAAGTGACATTTACAAAGACGCTTGCTCACTATCTAAAACTCACACATATACGCATATGCAACACTTCAAACCTCCCCACGGTCCTTTGACGTTCCCGCTCGTCTGATGTCATCTCAAGTTTTATTCAAAGCAGGTTAAGCACGAGTCCAAAAAAGGGGATTTGCAAAGGTGCGCTCGTGGAGTGTACACAGCTTTACATGTACCGTACCTTGAAAGAGTGCTAAAGCAAAGCAGCTTAGAGTAGGGCTTTTTTCTTTGATGGCCTTTAAGAGCAATCTTCAAAAAGACGTCACGTAGAGGCACGGGCAAACAGAGATCCTCTGCACTCTCGAGATGACAAACAACGCCACTGTCAGATTAACAACCTTGCGTCGGAAATTAACGCCTGGTGTTGGCCAATCAGAGCACACCTCTCCCTTGGATGAGCAGACTGGATGGATAAGCAAAATTATATAGCTTAGGGGAATTATACATAAATTAGGGCTAAATATTGTGGGAGATTTTTCATGTTTTTGAAGGAAATGACATAGTTGCCAAGGTTTTATTTGATAAAAAATACAGTTAAACAGTAATATTGTGAAACACTACAATTTAAATGATTTTTTCTATGAAAATAAGTTTTGAAAACGTAATTTATTCCTTGTGATGGCTACATTTTCAGCATCATTACTCCAGTCTTCAGCGTCACATGATCCTTCAGAAAAGACATTTGTAGTGTTACAAAAGGGGTATATTTCAAATAAATCCTGAAAAAAATGAGTTTCAACAAAAATATTGGCGCACCTCTTTTCAACATTGATCAAATATGAAATGTTTCATAAGCAAGTCAGCATATTAGAATGATTTCAGAAGGATAATGTGACACTGAAGACTGGAGTAATGATATCAACATTATTACCGTTTTTCCTTTATTTTTGACTGTATGATTTAAAATTTGATGGCGCAGTGGATAAGACACATGCCTTTGGTGTGAGAGACCCTGGTTCGAATCTACTGTGAGACACCAATGTGTCCCTGAGTGTCCCTGGTGTGTGACCTCTGACATATTGTAAGTCACTTTGGATAAAAGTAAAAGGCTACCAGTAAAATATCTATTTATTAAATTAAATATATTTATCAAATGTATTATATCAAAATAAACAGCCATGCTTGAATGTATGTCGCCTGAAAAATCCGTTTTGGAACCAAATAATAGTGTGAGACGGAACTTATCGAACATACAAAACTTTGCTGGGATAAATGCACTCGCTGTATGTGCGTAGCCTACATTTGATGGTATTTTGACCACCTGAGAACTTGTGAAGAGCTTAAAAAATGCGTAAAAAAAAGCAAAACAGCCGTAGGATTCCCACAAATGAAGATCTGCTGGGAGGAGACACGATGGCTACGATGAGAAAAACAGGTATGCTTCAGCATTCTGTCCCTTTTGGGGACGAATCAAGTTCCTTTTTTGGTTTGTTGACATGTCATTTCATGTTTAAAGGGATACTCCACTTTTTTTTGGAAATAGGCACATTTCACAACTCTCCCAGAGTTAAACAGTTGAGTTTTACCGTTTTCGAATCCATTCAGACGATTTTCTGATATTTAGAAAAATATCAGTAACCAGACAGTTTCTGTTCTCATTCACTTCCATAGTAGGAAAAAAATATTTACTATGGAAGTCAATGAGACCAGAAACTGTCTGGTTACTCATATTCTTCTAAATATAAGAAAATCGTCTGAATGGATTCGAAAACGGTAAAACCCAAATGTTTAACTTTCAACACACTCTAGAACATGCAAAGCATGTCAAACCTTGACCCATTGCATATTTCAAACAGTCTATGGCCCTTTCCCAAGCCTTTGTGGTCCTCCTCCAGCTTCAAACTTGGTGGATGTAATTTCCAACAGACTGTTGAGCAATTGTGACATTGCAAAAGGGAAGGATCCCAAGCGCTTATGAGCACCCTTCTGAATCATTTACAAACATATGGGAGACCATACGGTCACATGGACGTCAGTGACACATGCAATCTAAGACTACAAGACCATGAGTCAACAAGTATGTCATTTGGGACAAGACCTTAATAACATTATCACTTCGACATCCAGTTCCTTAAGAAGATGGCATAGATCTAACAGGGGCAAGAGAGCAGCATCATGCTCTTGGTCTCCGTCTAGACAGCACAAGACTGAATGCTTCATTTGACTTTCAAATGCACCGGGGAGTGCTTAAATTAAGGGGGACTTACCCTCCCATTTCACGGGCGCAGGATAAAATAACTCTAGACCCTACATAATTACCACAATTACTACTCCCAAATTGCATAATAACCCATACATCCAAAGGTTTAGAAATTTGCTATGTATGTGGTTGGGACAGAAAGGGGGCTGGGATATTTCAGACATGTTTCCTCTGTGTTTAAGTACGGCTCTGCTCTAACGATGAGGTTTGGCTGCGCAGAACCCGAGCGGGTCTGTGTTCACATCCACAGGAGCAGAACAGCTGCAGATAGCTGTACGGAGGGCCAATTAAGGACTCCAGGGAGACCATCATTAACATTGTGATTGTGTGAATACAAGTCAGGGAGTCAACAAATTTCCAACCCAAGAGCTTAAGTAATGCTGGTATTGTGGTTTTATGAGGAAAATACAATCTGCTGTAAAGGAAGTGGCCAATGGACTAAGCTTATTGTACTGTTTGAAAGTTTGGGTTTAATAAGATTTAAAAAAATAATAATATTAATTCAGCAAGGAGATTAATTTCATAAAAACAGACAAAGTAGTCAAGTCATGTAATCTTACTTTAAAATGTATATTTCAAATAAATGCTGTTCTTTTGAACTTTCTCATTATATCACTGGGCAGGCTATTTAGGCACAACACTATTTCTCCGCAGTCCTTTCTATTCATAAAAAAGAATCCTCAAAAAACTGTATCATGGTTTTCTACAAAAAATATTAAGCAGCATAATGTTTCTCAAATCGGCATATTAGAATGATTTCTGAAGGATCATGTGACAATGTAATGGCTGATGAAAGTTTAACTTGCATCGCAAAGGTAAATTACATTTTAAAATGAAAATAGAAAAGGAGGTAATAAAAAAGTCTGTTTAAATTGTAATAATATTACATAATACAACATGTACTGCATTTTTGATCAAATAAGTGCAGCCACAATTTGGAACTGTGCATACAGCGATGAACATTTAAATAGAACGTTCAACTTTGTATCAGATTTTTCTTCTAAAAACCCGAAGAGAAATAAAATCATGCCCAAGTGAGGTAATACAATAATAATAAGCTAAAAAAGAACAATATGGACCTCACAGTTCAGAACATTCAGTCATGGAAGAATTTGTTAAGAAAGGTTTTATCAAAATGAAATGTCTGACCTTTGATTCCAGCCTTTGGTATATTGCCATAGTGTTTCTGTGACTTTACTGAAACTATGGAAAAGAAAGATGTGATATTACTGGTTTTATAAATATTACTGCATTATGTATGCGTGTATGTATGTATGTACGTAGGTATGCATGTATTTAGTTGCCAGAAAAAGAAAAAAAAATACAATCAATATAAATTTTCTTGCTATTCATACTTTACACGTGACATCACAAGTACTGGCTGGCGGTCAAGGACGCTGTTCCCCAGCAACATAACCCAGTAAGCTAGTCAAGGATCTTGCCAGGACGTCGCCAGTTTTATACAAAAGTTGGTGTTTCGAGGTGTTTCGAGTTTAAATGACATAACTAGAAATGACTAACCAGATGAAATAAGCAACATTCACAGTATATCGTTACACGTCTGTGCAGTGATCATTCCATCACTCAAGGTAATTTCTAGAGCCCGACCGATGAAGGATTTTGAAGGCCGATACCGATACAAATATTTTTGGGTTTTAAAATCTGATATTCCGATATATCGGCCGATATTTTATTAATTTATTTATTTTAAACTGGACATGATAGTCACAAAAGTTGAGTTAAGAGAACTGATGGGGATGTTCTTTTAATTGTTATTCAAGCAATGTATGTATCGTGACCAACTCAACGAGTGTTGCCAACAGGAACGGTGTAGAGTGCCCTCTGGTGGACAAACTATACAACTCCAACACTCATGACATGGTTCAAGCGCGTTTCGTCCGATTTTATTTTATTTTTGAAATATTCATTTATCGGCCATTATAACTGCCGATACCGATAGTTTAGAAAATGCCTGATATCGGCCGATAATATCGGTCTGCCGATATATCGGTCTGGCTCTATTTCAACATTTGTTTGAATACAATGGGTGCGTGATCATTTAATTAATCGTGTCTTTGAGTTAGTTTCGTCAATCAATGCCACCAGCTGGTTCGGCAGGTCAGCTGTTCGAGTTATAAGGCTAACTGTACGTTCACACCGCCGACACGAGGCAAGAGCACGCGAAATTCATTGAAAAACGAATGACTCCTGGGCACTTTAACGCTCTCGCCGGTAGCGGTGTAAACGCAGCTGTCGTATTTTGCTAACAACAACAAAAGCGTGTGATAGGTTCGTTTTGAGGTTTGTGATATCTATTGTTTTCAATCAGAACAGTAGAGCTAGATAATTTACGGAGGAATTATTACTGCTCAAGTTAAACACAATTTAACAACCTTCACCTCGAAGTTAATCCTAGTCCATAGTTATGCAACTAGCTTGCTAACACACTTGATTGTAGTGTTGTCATGATACCAAAATTATTGTTTCGATACCGATACCAAGTCAAGAATTGCAATTTCGATATTTTTTCGATACTTTTCCTGAACAGGAATGCGCAACAATATATTAATAACATAAAAGTAGTAATAAATGAACTCAAAACAGCAGTTAAGGGTAATTTCTGAGTATCGCGATACTTTTGAAGTATCGGTGCAACGTGCAACACTACTTGATAGCTACTAGAAAGACCTGGAACTACATGACTCTACGTTGATAATACCCATTTGTTGCCCGCCAGGTATCCATGGTAGTCACGTGACTGCAAACTATGAATTGATACACATTCTGATCTTCACAAATGTTTAAGCCATTAAAAACAAACCATTTTTTAAGTCCAAGTTAGAAAACTAAATTGACCATTTGCTGCTTATGACATAGCCATAGCCTTCTCTTTTGGATTTCCAATGCATCACTAGAAGCCACATTCTAGTGAGTTCCCAATCCATATCTCCAAATAGCTCCCACAAACACTGATGAAAGCAAAGGCCACAGTGTCAATAAAACAGGAGAAGTGGACTGTCTTTATTCAGTAGAGCATGGCATGCTAAGCTAATTGGAACCAACCTAATTACGCACTAGTAATGTCACGTACATGATGATCCATCACCTGTGCTCTCACAAACACAAAACACGCTTTTTTTAATTGTCATGAGCAGAACTCTTTAACACCCTGTCAGAGATATTCCTCTATTTGTCCAGGTCATTAGCAAACAAGTGAATTCATATACCGCTAAAGAATAGCAAACACTGAGGTCTAATTAACACTGTGGTCCTCTGTGGGTGGAAGAAGTGGTTCATTTAGAAACTGCAATATTTATGGAAATTCTGTTTGATGAGGTACGATTCAAATAATAATTCAGCTAAAAATGAGAATTGTGTCATTATTTGCCCATGCCGTTCCAAACCCGTATTTTTCATTTGTGTTAAAAGTGAATGAATGACAGAATATTCATTTTTAGGTGAACTGTCCTTTTAACCTCAATATGTCCTGTACCATGAAAGGCCCACAGGACCACAAAAAAACATTACTGCATTTATAGCCTTTAGATGGTCCACTTCAGCAGAGACCAGAGAGAATAAAGCACACGAAGTGAGAGAGAATGAGAAAAAGAGTGCTCAAGATCAGCCTTAGGTCACAGGAAGAGAGCCAGAATAACACATGTCTTCCTGCAGGTTTTATATATAGGCCGTAGAATCCAAGGCTTTTCCTTTGAAGTCACATGGAAGCAGATGGAGAGATATGTCCACAGTTTCCCGCTTTAGCCCAAAGGTATCATTCAGAACCAGAACACGGCTATCCTCCACACTCGGCCATCAGTTATATGTGGTTCCCACGCTGAAGGCTTTGAGAGATAAAGGATGGAAATACATAATAAAACAAACCACAATAAATACAGGAAAGACAAAAATCCCACTCGGTCCAGATGTGCAGAAATTTGTTTTCCTGCAACTTCATATAAATCTCAAGTAACCAGTGTTAAGTAATTAACCTTAAGTAATTAGTTACTGTAATTTAATTACTTTTCCCTTGAAAATGTAAAGTAAGGGATTACTCTTTACTTATATGTAATTTAATTACAGTTACTTCGGATGCAATTGCGGTAAATACTGTGTATAGATCAATCCGATCTCACAGCGATTCGTATGCATTTTATGAGGTGTCTAAATTTTACGACCGCACTCGTACAAAATTCGTATGAATTATTGTAAAATATGTATGAAAAAAGTGTGAAATGTCATTAAACTAGACATAAAACAATAGTGGGTTTAACATCAAAGTGTATTGTGTGATGTTAAAAAGTATGTTTTTATAAAGTAACCTTCTCCACCTTGGTCAGTTTAAGGATAATTCATGCAATTTTCTAGTATTTATTTGAAAGAATTAAAACAGATTCATGTCTATTATTCAGCCGGTTGAGAATGAGATGGGATTTTGAAAGTAATTAGTAATTAAAAGTAATTAAATACTTTTTAAAGAGAGTAATTAGTACAGTAATAATTACACTGTTGAAGAGATAATTAGTAACTAGTAATTAATTACTTTTTTAGAGTAACTTACCCAACACTGCATGTAACTACTATCAATTAGAAACTAGTGCCCGACCGATAAAGGATTTTTAAGGCAGATCCGATAAAATCCGATATATCGACCGATTTTTTTCCCCCCAGAATACATGATAATGCATTCATGAATAATATGATAATGCATTTTAAAAAGAAACGACAAGAAGAACATCAAAAAATATATTAAAGTTCTGATAATTAAAATAATAATTAGTCCCTTTATTGCCAACACTGACATTGGTTGAAGCGAATTTCGTCCGTTTTTATTTTTATTTTTGAAATATTCATTTATCGGCCATTATAACTGCCGATACCGATAAGTTTGTAAAATGCCTAATATGCTGATAAATCGGTCTGGCTCTATTAGAAACGCTGTGATTTTGTAGCATTCTGGCATGCTGAATGGATTCAAAAACGGTAAAACTCAACTGTTTAACTCTGAGGGAGTTATAAAATGAGCCTATTTCCAAAAAAAGCTGAGTATCCCTTTAAAGCATGGCTGCTAGAAATATTAAAACTAAATGTCAACCTGACCCAAACCTAAAATTGTGCTTGTTCACAGTCCAGATCCAAAGTGGAGGCACAACAAACATCTCAACTCCATAGTCATCCGATTGTTTTCAATTATCCCCAACAAACATTATTTTAAACATGACAGACTCTCTCATGGAAAACATGACTGGAGAGCTTAATACAGGCCAATTAAACACCTAACAGCATCCCACTAGACAAAAAGGATTTTCAGATTAGCAAACCTGGATAAGCCACTTCAGACTCTGTTTATTTCCCCACATTGAAGGCTTCCTCTTCCAGCTCAACTTCCGATGAAGCTTAAACCACCCCCTCGTTCCCAGTCCTCCTCTTTCTCGCATTCCTCACCCCTCGCTCCTCTCCACATCCTCTGCCTGACGCGCCTAAGAGGAGGAACGGGGAACTGAGAATGAGGAACGGCGTAGGGATGTTTGTTCGAATACGTCCTGTAAAATTCGGTGTCATTTTAGCTTATTTGGATTTCATAGTGCTCTAAAGCAGATAAAGGGATTTGTCAAAGGAGCCACTCTGGACACTCAAAAAGCTGTGGATTTGTGAAACTCTTTTTTTGTGGCCTACTTTTCTAAATTCCAATCAGAGCCCAACGAGGCTGATGTTTATCAGAGCTCACCAAGTATTAATTGGCGCAAGGACTACCAAGCATCCAGTATAACTCTATTAGCACTAATGGTTCTGCTCAGGAGTAGATAAAGCAGACTTAACAGCAGCTACTAAGCTGCACTCCCAGTCCTCCTTGTATAATGAGTGGAACATCTGTTGACAGACTAATACAATTAAAGGAAGATCTCTTAATCACCATGCCACACTCCACCTAATCCTGCCAAACGCTGAGGTCATTCTCTCAGACAGTCCACTCCATTAGTGCAACACACAAACTGACATCAGTGCTTTAACATCGACATAGACAATTACAATTGCTATTTCCTCAAAGATATGGAGTTCAATATCAACCAAGGATATCCATATTAAAGAAAATTCTTTCATGTGTTTTAAAATCACACAGAAAGTTTCATTTCAATGTTATGCGGTGTATCCGTCAAGTAAAAACGAACATATTTTGAATGCACGTGTAATCAATATTGCATAATTATTTTATAGTAGTGTTTAAAATGATAAAAAAAGACAAAAATGGAGAAATTATTAAATATTACATTATTTTGGAACACACCACATCCATGTAGATATTGTTAGGTAAAACTAATTAAACATTGCGGTTAATCGAAATAAAGCTGAAATAAAAAAAACTGTGGTGAAAAACGTAAACGTCCAATGTAAATTAGAAATGTTGCCTTGACAACTAAGTAAAAAAATCACTAAAACTGAAAAAAATAATAATAAATAATAATAATAATAATAATAATTCAATACTAAATATAATGACAAAAGCTCTTACAAAAATCACTAAAACTGAAAAAAATACTAATAATGAATAATAATAATATTTCAATACTAAATATAATGACAAAAGCTTGTAAAAAATCACTAAAACTGAAAAAAATAATAATAATTCAATACTAAATATAATGACAAAAGCTCAAACTAAATTACTAGCTGCATTTTTTACTGCATTTTAAGAGATTAGGAGATCCAGACAAAAATCTGTGCCATGTTATTAACCCAGGAGAATAAACCTACTGCTAAAACTGCTTCCTAATACTGCTTGATAATACTAAAGTATTTCCAAGTCTTTGTGTGTGTGTTTTATTTTTTCTTTTCAGATAACAAAATAGGTTCTGGCTTTAGCTGTTTGCAATTCTGTTTAGTAACCTAGGGAATAGGGAGAAGGCCTTCATTACATTATATTCCCAAGTAGCAAAAAGTGTTTTCAGATGCCTATATAAATTTCACTAGGAAATAAAACAGAAAGCCAAAACCGAGTCTCAACGTTTCACATTAGAACGAGTGACTCTTCTGTGACCTGCCATACAAGACTAAGCCATTTGATAGAAACTCGACACTCAATAAATTTGACGTGGTGAAACACAGAATGTGGATTCATTTCACATGAATCTGTAACATCATCATGCACTAACCCAAACCTGAGTGAGATAAAGCGGACATAAATATGAAAATGATCTGAAAATATCCACAGGAGCAAGTAAGTGAGAGGGTAGCGATTTAAAAGGAAGTGGTGAGGTTTTGACCTGACACTGAAAGGCGCTGAGCTAGTTAAACCGAGACTATGAAGAGAGGTCGTGGAAAGTCAAGGTTCAGGAGGTCAGGGCAATGCTGGAGAGCTGAACTGTGACTGATGTGGTAATGCTTCCTTGATGCTCTTTGCTGCTCAACTCCAACTGTAATTAAGAAGAACACATTGCTCGCAGATGTTTCACAGAAGTCAACACCTTAAAGAAAGCCCTGAGTGAGTTTGAAAGAGAAGGACAGAGATTTCAAGTGGATTTCAAAGAGTATTTGTGCCGAGCAGAATCAAAAGTGCCGTCAGCAGAAATCCGGCCAGGGTCGCACTAAAATAAAAAAATCACGGGACCCAAGACAACGCTTTTATGGATATTCTACCTTCCTCCCAAGGCCGATGAGTAAGTTATACAAAAGTGAACTCAGCGGGCCCCCTAATCACCGGGCCCTGGACAACATTCTCGGCCATATCGTCTTGACGACAGCTCTGGATGAGGCTAAATGATGGATATGGAGAAAAAAAACCCAAATCTTTCCATTACAAATAAGAACCTGACTCACTTTTGAGATAACGTTTTAGTTTTCCAATAGCTATTGTGTGACAAAAGGAGCCTTAAGTGTGACATTGAAGACATTCAATGTGTAAACTTGTAATTGCAGACAGTGTTGACAAACCATTTATTAATTAAAACTAAGTTATAATTTTTAGCCTACACTGACTGTTCCACATGTAAATAGCATTTAAATACAGCCCATAATGGACCAGTTCACTGGTTGGACTTACTAAACGAATCTCGCAGCACTGGACTTAGACATCTCATTTATGAACAAAAATGACTTGCTGAAAACACACAAACTAAAGCTTTACCTAGTGGTGTAACATTGTGGCCTGTAGAAATAGACATCAATGGTAAACAGCCTCACAAGATTCGAGTAACTAATGCCTAGACACGATTTTAGCCCGATTTTGGCACGATCCGTTTGACGTAGGGTGTCGTGGGGATTCGTAAACGACAACGGGCGTTGGGACGCAAGATTCGATCGTATCATCTCGCATAGTGGGCGACAACCTACGTCGCGTCTGCGATGCTTCACGACATCACCACAAAAAGACTAGCATGTTTAATTTTTTTAACGGTCGTCCACGACGGTTCCGTCACATGTATGAGGTTGACCAATAGGAGCACAAGCTTTTCCGTATACAACTTTCAAAAAAGACAAAACGAAAGAGAGACGATGGTGCTAACGTTAAAACTAGAAGTAAAAATATATAAGAAAACAATATTTTACCTCAAGTTCTCTTTGGAGGATTGACAGCCCATACTGTCCTCTTCGAACAGGGTTCTCAAGTTTCACACAATGGCCGTGAGACACTCGCAATTCAACCAGTTCACACGCTCACACGCCACATCGTGTATTTCTCACGCTGAAAAGGCAATGCCGAGCAATCCAGGGAGTCGATGACATCACGCGAGCCGTTAAAGACGGCATGCGATGACTAGTCAGGAAGTAACGTGTAGTCTGACATGTGTCTTGTCCACGACTAGACAAGATTTTAGGAGCCAAAATCGCGTAATCTGACACAGTAACAGACCAAAAAAATCGTGTAATCTGAACCAGGCATAAAGTGAATCAAAATCATTATTAATGTGCACTTTATCTGTGGACTTATATCCAAAAATAAATTATCCGTTCTATTCTAGAACTTATTCTGATCTTTAATGGAGTTGTTAAGTGAATGATTCAGTGACTCGTAAAAAAAGAAAAAAAAAGAAAGAAACAGCGCTACCTTTTGACAAATAAAACATACAAAAATACAAAAACACAGTAAACGAAACTAAGCAAATCTTTTTGGTTTAGTATCAAATGATTCACACCACTAAGATAAATCAAACTGATTAGTAATGTGTAATACTTTATCAAAAATATACCATCCATTCAATTGTCTAAAACCTTTAGCATATCTGTAACAAATCATTGAGCGAATAATTCATAACTCCAAACTCATCGCTACCTGTTAACATAATGCAGAAATCGTCACTGACTGAATTCTGACTCGAAAAAAGTCACTGAGGTCAATTAAAAATCACCACCACGGATGTGTAACAGTATTAATATGTGAATCTGCATTTAAATATAACCATAAATCGTTTCCAAAATTGGTTTAAAAGTAGTTTGTCAGTCAGGATTACACGTTGAAAGAAACGTTTAATGTTTTCTTTGTCCCATCAATACAGTTTCCACAGACAATCAGTCTGCCAAACCAATCTGCCTCCCAGGCAACTTTACCTTCTGAATTCATTCCCACAAACAGGACAGAGCGTTTAAATCCCCACATGCTCTCCGCAGGATATGCTTTAAACAGCCCACTTCTATCTAACAGTCGCAAACACGCACGTTTCACTTCCAGCTCATGTCAAACACCCTCAGGATTCTAGTTTGAAGGATGATAATCTGTCCACTCACACACAAACTTCCCCATTCTGATAGCGGCTACATCCCTCTGAAAAACAGTGGTGAGAACAAAACGAGAAGTAAACGTGCCTGCAGGGGATGACGGTTAAGCTTAGATAGCCACGAAGACAGAGACGCTGCCTGTCTCCATGCATGCAGTAAACAGCTTTTTTCTTTCTCTGCCACATTTCAGAAGTCAAATATCAAGGCAATTGACCTTGTTAATACATCACTGCTTCTGTCTAACCCTCTCTAAAAGGCTGTTGTGCCATTGTTTCAGCCTGGCTGACTTTCTATAGTCACTGTGAGCTTTTCAGATTTCACACATCACTGATTTGTTGCTCTACTGACGACGACACTAAGAGTCAAACCCCATTGAGTGCTGATCATGTTTATGAAAGTATATGCTGGATCACACATGCACACAGACAAGGCCTGGAGAAGGTCAAGACGAAACCTAACAAAATTTATTTCAATTGCTTCTTGAAGGCAGCAATGAGATTGAATGGAGCGCAAACAGACTTTTGCTCAAAATACTTTGTTGTCTCAAATATGTGGACTGTTGATATGATTTGGCTATTGCTCTTCAGAGGAAATATTCTCTGTGGTTTCATGTATAAAATGTTGCTTTTGAATTCTTAAAGTGCAATGGAAGTAGCAAAAGGTATTTTCGTTTGATTTGGGATGTCAAGTGAAATTGAATATTTTAAGAAAAAACAATGTAGGACGGGACCTTAAAGGGTAACCAAACCCCTGGTCAGAGCCTGACTCCACCCACTGGCAATATTTGAAAATGCTGAAAAAGTGGGCAGACCCCAGTGGAGATAGAGGGGACGAAATAGATGCTAAAACACTCTATCCTGGTCGTTTTCAATACTCACAATTCCAATTCCTGACTCCCTACAGTGGTTTTGACGACACAAGATGGTTTTTATATTGCCAAGGGCGTAGCTCGCGTGGTGAGCTGAAAGCTGCGTACGTCACGAAGAACCGCTAAAATCCAATAGGAAAATTCAACTGCAGTAGCCACCGTTCAACCTGAAGAGGGCAGCACTAAGACGCTTTTACATGGTGATTTATTCATTTAGAAGACATTAGAGCCTGACCGATAAAGGATTTTGAAGGCCGATACCGATACAAATATTTGTTGGTTTTAAAATCCGATATTCCGATATATCGGCCGATATTTTAAAAAAAAAAAATTTCCAGAAGCGCACAACAAAACATTAACATATTTCCATAACCTTAGTTATTTGTAGTTATTTATGAGTTTTAACTAAAATAATATGATAATGCATTTAAAAAAAAAAACTTGTCACAACAGAACAGAGGAACATCAAAATATATTAAAGTTCTGATAAATAAAATAATAATTAGTCCCTACATTGCCTTATAAGCTACATGCAACCTGGATCAGCAGAATATGTGGCTCGTTATAGCCTACACGAGTGTTGCCAACAGGAACATTGTAGAGTGCCCTCTGGTGGACAAACTATACAACTCCAACACTCATGACATGGTTGGAGTGTTTCAACCGATGGTGTTTCGTCCGTTTTTATTTTATTTTTGAAATATTCATTTATCGGCCATTATAACTGCCGATACCGATAGTTTGGAAAATGCCTATTATCGGCCGATAATATCGGCCTGCCGATAAATCGGTCTGGCTCTAGAAGACATAATAAAAATATTTTATTAAGTACATTCTCATTTTATGTTCCACTAAAGGAAAACAGTAATGCGAGTTGTACACAACATAGGGGTGAGTAAATGATGACAGAACATTACTTTTTAGGTCAATTATTCCTTTAAGCCCCCTGTGTTCCAGATAATGTCTCCAGTAATCTCACTTAAGTCTCCTCTAGAGCTTCAGAAGAGATCTCAACAAAGTCACACACTGTGCTCAGACTTTAAAGATTTCAAAATGAACTCAACGAACCCATTTCTCATTCAATTCTTCAAAGACCAGATTATCAGAGTTATGTGATCCAAATTAATTTCATAGCTTTTTGCTCCTGTCTGCCAACAATCGTCCCATTCATTCGTATAGTTCCGAAAGAGTTTTAAGAGAATCATCTGATACAAAACGGATACATAACCAAGAACTCAATTAAGATTCTAAAGCTTAAAAAAGGTAACCTCTGAGGAATAAAAAAAAGGTAGTGATTATCTGATTAGAGACAATATGTGTATCACACAACTGGCACGCAAGGTTTTATGGATTTGTTGCTAATCTAGAGAGCAATAAAGGCCAATTCCATAAAAGTCATGGCAGTTTATAGTGCCTTACCTCATACTGGACTCAACTAATGTGTGATTGAAGGGAAACGAGTGACTATCTCGGCACCCAGAGACACCACAGCTTTTCCTTATACTCTGCATTTGTGTGATGTATTCCAATTTGGAGCGCCAAACTTTAATTCAGACTCAGCTCTGGGCTGCAGAGCACATGTGCTCATGATGTCATCACTGCGGTAATTGGAAGGGGCACACTGTGCACTTACTGATGACTGACTGTATTTTGCGGTGTTGGAGATCAGTGAGCGAGCTGAGTTAATGTGTGTATGAGGAGGTACGTCTTGGCTTCGGGGCCGTGACTCTACAGAGAGCTTGTGGTAGCAGTTACAGCCTCTCAGCTCAGGAAGGATTTAGGCTCCAGCCTTTAGTCTCGAAATGCAGTTCAAAAGAAACTATGATGGATGTTTAGCATTCGTGTTTTTGTTCGGTTACTTGCTGATGGCCTACCACAGAGATGTTAGAGGTTTCATAAAAAAGAGTGTGTGTGTGTGTGTGTGTGTGGATAAAAGAAGTCAGCTAAATAACTTATCGTTGAAGAAGCTTTTTTACGGCTATTATTTAATATGTTTCATAATTATATTAAAGTCAGTTATGTTTTGTTTTTGTTTTTTTTTAAATTCATTAAATTGATCAATAGTGAAAGTAAAGACATTTACAATGTTTCAAACAATTTATTTCAAATATATATATATATATATATATATATATATATATACTGTATATATATACACACAGTCATGGTCAAAATTGATGGCACCCCTGATAAATATGGTCAAAACTGACTGTAAAAAAATAAATCTGCATTGTTTACCCTTTTGATCTTTCATTTTAAAAAATGCTAAATTCTAACCTTTCATTGAAGTAAAATAATTGAAAGTGGGGTTATGAAATAAATGTTGTTGTTTTTTTCTCCAAAACATGTTGGCCACAATTATTGGCACCCCTAGAATATTTAGAATGAGTAAAAAATCTCTGAAGGATATTCCCATTAATATTAACCTTTTTTAGTACACCAGGGTCACTAGGAACATGAAATTGTCCAGCTATGACTTCTTATTTCACAGGAGTTTAAATATGAGGAAGCACAAAGGCCAAATTCGTTTAAATCATCCATCACAATGGATAAAACCAAAGAATATAGTTCTGATGTGCATCAAAACATTGTTGACCATCACAAAATAGAAAGTGGCTGTAAGAAAACAGCTAAAGAATTGAAAATCCCCATTTTGACCATCAGGCCAATAATTAAGAAATTCCAATCAACTAAAGATGTTAGGAATCAGCCAGGAAGATGATGTGTGTCTACATTGTCTTACGGTGAGGGTGAAAGTTTAAGTAGCCAAAACTCTTCAAGGATCACAGATGGAGAATTGCAGAGATTAGTTGAGTCTGATTTTTCTGCTGGAGGTCCTGGACTTCTTACTCAGATACATGGCATTGTGGATTCTATCAAATATCAACAGATAAAAAATCAAAACCTGACGCCTTCTGCTAGAAATCTTATAATGGGCCATGGTTGGATCTTCCATCAGGACAACGATCCAAAACAAACATCAAAATCAACACAAAAATTTGTTACGGAGCACAAAATAAAGCTTCTGCCATGCAGCGGCAAGCAGCAAGTCAGCACAGTAGAATGATTTCTGAAGGACCATGTGGCACTGAAGACTGATAATGATAAGCTTTGCCGAATTTTTATTTGCATTCATATTTAAAATTTTTATTATTATTATTTTTACACAAGCTTCCATACTGTATTGCTTTTAAGATGGTCAAATTCCATTTCAAGTCATCATAAAATAGGTAATTTCAATGATATATTAACCGCTGAACTAGAAAATCTGTTTCTAATTTTAATTTCAGAAATCAGGTCACCTTAGAATAGATTGCGTTTTGGATGCAGTTTTCCCTCCCAGCATGCAAATGCATGCCAGCCCGGTCTTTTCAGGCGAGTTTTGATAGCCACTGTTAATAAAATCAGAAGAGTGGGAAAAAAGGTGAAAAAGAAAAAATCCTGTAAGAGCCTTGCACAATCATCTCTCAGGTTTATCCAACGCTAGTGTGTGAAAATACCTCATCTCATTTGACCCCTCACTTAGAAGTCATAAATTAATCAGTAAGCGTGACTATTTCTATTTCCTTCATGCCCGTTCTCGGCCAGCAGAGCATTGGGTGAGAAAAAGAGACACAAGTGCTACCAGACCTGTGGCTTACATTCTTACCAGAAAGTCAGAAAACAGGAAAATGTCATTTCTTTCCATGTTTTCCATCTATTATTAGAATGCCATCATTCACAGTTAAGAAGATGGACAGATAGGTGCGATATCTCAATGGGTAAATGCAACACCAATGCTCGAAGAGCACGCGTCACCGCGTATAGGGAGCATGAGGATAACCCACGGGCCTGTGACAGCGTGTGAGTGATGATGTCACCATCAAGAAGGAAGGATGAGGGGTGTCAATCCTTTTCCCTCTCATTTATCTTTAAATGGCCGTCAAAGGGAAGCAGCGAGACCTCAGTCAATGGAAAACGACTTCCAATCCAATACCAACCGTCAGGAGATGATGACTACGTTTGCAGTCGACTATTGTCACAAAAGGCGGCAGCTCTCAAGATGAATGTGGAGACACATGACATATTTCAATGATGTATTCTAACTTTAATATGAGCCTGTATATTTTCCGAGTATAGTGTTCTTATTATGTTTTAGAGCGAGGAAATTCAAGAAGCACATAATGAAAAAGCCTCGAGATTTTTGAGACGCTTCCCTTGTGGTAATCCAATCAAACAGTTTTCCCCCCTCCTTTCTAAATATTTACATATCAAGAGCAGGAATACAGTTTTCTTTGGCATGGAACAATATTTATACCCCAGAATAATGAACTAGTGTTGCTTTTCTTCAAAGTAAGAGGATTCAGATCATTTTCATATCAACACCGAGTTGTTTAAGAGGAAAACACATCTTCACTTCCCAAGAGTGCTCACTGTCTCTCTCTGAGATCTGACTGTGGAATATCAAGACGATGAAAATAGAACAGTCTATCTTGACCTCTCCAGAGGAGCAGGACCTGAGGGAGAGAAGGAAGTTCGGAACAGTGTTTGTTGCATCTAAACCTCTGGAAAAGGCTAAAGCTAACCCACCCATAAAGAAAAATCACAAATGAGATCTTTTTTAATATCTCAATTGTTTCTCTAAAACAAGATTAAACTTTTTTTTTAATCTGGCAAGTAAAATAAAATGGCAATCTCGTTTTTTCAGAACAAGATATCAACATTGACATCTTCCAATCCATGAACTCAAACATTCCTCACCAAACTCTTTCTTTTTTTTAATTGAAAATTATTTGTTTTCTTAAGTCCAACAAGCAGTTTGCTAACTTCCACTCAATTTAGACACCCAATCATATCATAAGCATTTCATTTTGTTCATTTTTCTATTTATCACTTTATAACCACAAAATACAACTTACAGCTTACGTATTAGGGCTGGGTATTGACACAAATTTCACAATTCGATTCGATTTCGATTCACAAGCTTGCAATTCGATTCGATTCCGATTCAATATCGATTATTTTGGATATCACTTACAATAAATGGCAAATTTCCTCAAGGAAATCAAATCTCTTAGCTAATGCTGTAAACTATGGGAGTCTAGTTGTAGCCTACTAGGCTTCATTACCCTAAAATGAAAGTAATAAACTGTTTTGTAGCTATATACAAACACTTAAATTACACTTTTATTTATTTTTATAATAAGAAGATTATATTAAATATAAACATTACAATGGTGGCTGTCATGTCAGCAACATCCTCTCTAGAGTTATTTTTTTCTTGCAGACTAACGAGTTTATGTGGGTTTTCTGAGGTAAATATGACGACACATGACATTGATTACAAGCTGTTTAACTGACGTATTTCCACGGCTGAAACGATTGAGCGAATCAATGTGACATGATATGGATTTCGATAAGTTGTACTCTATCTTTTAACACACTTTCAGATGCTCGTTCATGTTTATTTCGCGCTGTGACTGGTATTATTAAGCTGGTAGAGAGATCAGCGCTGCTGCTTCTCTTGAGCTGCGCCAGAGCGCCAAAACGTTATTTGTTTTTGAATTTGAATTTGAAAAAAGAAAATGGACGTAATTTGAAAATTGAGACTTTGTTTCATATCAATAGTACCAAAGAACAAAGATTATTACGATTTTTTGGATGTGTGCAGCCGTGATACAACCTTCCATTCATTCAAATGAAACAGGATGACTAATCGATTCAAGAATCGATATCGGTTCTTAAAAATGAGAATCGATTAATATCGAGAAATCGATATTTATTACCCAGCCCTATTACGTATATGATCCAAACTATACATTTTGTCATCCGTTCCACCAAGCAATGCCATTTTATAAGATAACCAAATGGCTAAAATAACCATTTAAATGCATAATCAATCCAAAGTGTAAAAAATAAAAAAAAAGATAATAGTTACCATCAGTATAAAAAAACTGCAAAGTTTGTTAGGACAGGAGAGACCAAGATGAGGTCATGAGGACTCATCTACAACTCTTTCCAGCTAATAAGACCGCCATATATTCGATCCACTACTCATGGGACTGGTCAGGACGGAGCGAGAGAGACAGACTCCCAGCACTCCGCTCTCCCACGATTTGTATATAAATAAAAACAATAGCAATTTACAGTGAAAGCGTGGAGGGAGGGAGTAGACCTTCCGAGAGCAGAAAGAGCCAATGGGAAAGTGGAAGTGGAGAGCGCATGAGAACAGAGAGAACTAATCCGTCTTGTGTTGTTTAATTTGACAGATTTAGAGGAAACGTCTGCAGTCAAAACGATATTATTAGAGGACACGACCTCTTGCGATAGAAAAAAGGATCTGTTGTGGGTATGGCAAGGGAAAATAAGGAGGATTTTTTTGGAATGGGATTAAAGAAATGCTGACAGAGATGGAGAGGCTAGAGGCTTGGCATGCGTCTCTGATCCAGCCAATGAGATGGCACGAGCGCTGGTTCATTTGCGAGTTTACTGGGTCACTGGCACAGCTGTGCGCGGGGAGGGCCGTTAAAGCAGTGTCTGGAGGTACCAGTGAGTGTCTGATTGGGAGAAGCCTGTGCTAGACTGCTTCGCAATTTTTGGCTGCGCAGGAGAGAGGTGTGTAAGCAGAAACAGAGCCAGGGAAAGACAAAGAGCATAATTCTAACTGATGTGCATATGTGTGTGTGTGTGTTTGCATGAAAGGAGGAGACAGAAAAAGAGCTGGGTATTGCATCAGAATTCAGAGTAATGGTCAATGAGGTGAAAAAGCAATTCAGGTCTACCGAAAGGTTACGCAAACACATTGTCCAAGACTGAAATGTACAAGCATAATAATGGACTGTTTGGAAATATTCTGCCATGCAATGACCTTCAGCTTCAGCCAATATCCTCACACATGGGTTTAGAGGCTGAACACTGTTTTAATGTCTTGTTTATAAGCTACAGATACATTTTTCTCATGTAGTTAGAGTGTAGAGAAGTGGTGAGGTTGTTTTGTCTACATTATCATTACTTTACAAATTTATAGAAGCTATGGAGAGATATATGGTGTGACACATGCAGGGCTTGACATTATCGATACTGAAATACACTTTCTCGCTCTTTCAGCTCTCCGAAAGCAAGTTACACACAATCCCCGTCCACTCACTTGCTTGTTTAATGTGCTCCGGATGAATATTGGTAGCGTTACAGGGCTTGAATATTGCTGTGGGATTGCACGTATTGTGCTTAATTTTACTAATTTGCACAGATTTTGACCACTTGGTACTAAATTGTGTTCTTTTTTTGCTGCTTATTGCGCTTAAACGTTCAAATGCACACAAAATAATGTCAGAATACCGGTTTTGGCGAGTTATCCCGAGTTAACGAAATAAAAACAGAAAGTAAAAATGTGCATACAGTCTGTAAATAGAAAATAGTAAATACAAATAGTACATATGAAATAGTACAGTTTGCTCTATTGTCATTACATGAACACAGGGCTCCAGATTGAGACTTAAAGGGATACTCCACTTTTTTGGAAATAACCAGACAGTTTCTGGTCTCATTGACTTCCAAAGTAGGAAAAAAAATGTACTATGGAAGATAATGAGACCAGAAACTGTCTGGTTACTGATATTCTTCTAAATATCAGAAAATCAGCTGAATGGATTCGAAAATGGTAAAACCCAACTGTTCAACTCTGGGGGAGTTGTAAAATGAGCCTATTTCCAAAAAAGTGGAGTATCCCTTTAAATGGTCAATAAAAATAAAAAGTCAATAGTCATGCATTTATACATGGTTTCGTTATTTATAATCTCATGATGTGCTGTTAGTTAATTACAGCTTTAGAGTTCACGTCAGCATGAGTTGAAATGTTGGATTCATAAACAATGACTCTTATAAACAGCCTCTTTTCCAGAGAAGCGGTCTGTTCGGAGACGTAACGGAGTTCACTACTGACTCTCTCATTGAACCGCGAGTTCTTTTTTGGTTGTGTCCAATTTTATAGGAACTGGGAACCTCTAATTAAAATTAAAGATGCATATTCCCAAGAGTTTTGTAGTAATACATTTTATTCAATAATAGTAAAACAAAACAAATATAAATCATAAACAAATTATTAATTGTAATGTTGAATCGATTATAAAGGAAAAAGGTTTTTGCATGTAAAACTGTGAACCATAAATCAACAATATTTGATTTTTGTTCTAGAAAACAAAGTGACATTTAAATGGCACACATACAGTCAGTCTCGCCACGACTATCAAATGAAACTTGACCATCTTTATTAAGCAATTCTGTAAAAAAATATATATCGTTTTTTAGTATTTAAATAGTATTTTTTTAGTCGTCCTGCCTCATCATGTTGCATATTTAATACAGAAAATGCCGTCCAAAAAACATATTGGAAGTAAACATGGTTAATTTGCATTTTAAATTCAATACCAGTCCAATTAAATGAGAAAAAAAAAAATATTTCCAGATTATTCATCACATTGCAAATGGATATCAAGTTGAGCATCCATTATGCAATACAGTATTCAGCAGAGAGTGATATGCTATTCTGAATAATAACCGTTTACTTTAAAACATATATCCTCCCAATTTGACTTCCAGGAGCCAACCAATCAGAAGCGCTCAAACAGGCCACTGAAGACATTGTGTACAACAAAAGGTTTAACACACTGCGGTTTAGTTTAAATAACAACCTAGACTAATGCAAGCTTTGCAACATCAAAAGGTAAGTTAGAAGAATGAACAAAGCAAGAAAGTGGTCAATAGTCGAGAAGTGGTGCTAGAAAATACAGACTTATGGTGGCAGTGAGCCCAGAGCATGTGAATAGCCAGGCACAATTAGGCAATTTGTCATTAATTAGAGAACACCGTCATGGCTGGTTCCTCATTAAGTTGTGAGCGGACAGCCTAACTGAGCAGCATTCTTGTGTCTGGAGAAGCTTTGAAAAATGAAAAGCCAAGGAAGTGTGGGCTATAAGGAGCAAGACATAGAGAGATCCTAATATTGGTCTTGTGCTGTACAGGAATATTAGAATCTCTCTATTTTTTGCTCCTTATAGACTACCCTTCTTAATGAGGTAGACTTGACTCTCCTTTCCCAGCTGAGATCAGTAGGCGAGCACAATAATGCTGGCTCCCGTCTGCTCCTGTCAGCAGGGGGCAACCATAAGGATCAATCTCACCACATCAGTCCAACCCTTCATCCTTCTCATGGGCTCTCACTCACTAGCTCTGCTATATCACTAGAAAGGAGAAATGTTCATCATATCACTAATGTAAAAGTAATAACTGCATTTCTCGTTACAAAAGTGCCTTGGGGTGCAGAAATAATGATGTGCAGAGAGTCGAAGTGCTTCCAAGCAGTTGGTATTCCGACATGCATAGTTAGAATAGTGCAACGTTTTATTTTGTCACCATTCTTGGTCGAGTCACACGACTCGTGTAACTGTATTTAAATAGGGAAAACGTGGAGGTGTTTGGTCGCTTTTCTGCTTGGATCCTAATGATAGAACTGGGCTAAGTTAAATGCTATCAAAGTGTCTCACGCGCCAGAGCGATTAAGTGCACGCACTGAGGTCCCGTCCACACTAGGGTTGGGTATCGAGAATTGAGTATCGATTGGAACCGGGACTAACTTTTCGTTTTTCCCGGAATCGTTCAAAAGTTAAAATTTCGATTCCTAGTTTCGCTATTCACAGTCCGCCGAGTGGAAGAAGAAACCGCTGAACAACACCAATGAAGAAGCGTCTATCGGAAGTGTTGGCATAACCGTGCGAGTCGAACATGAGTAGCTCACGTCGGCGGTCCAAAGTGTGGCTTCACTTTTCTAAAAATAACGAAATTTCGATTTTTGTTTCGAAATGAAATCTGACAAAATGAGTTTTTTTATGACAGGAGTATTTCCTTCAGAAAGGATTATTTCCTTCGTTGGTTAGCAAGATTAGCTAAACTTTTTTGACCCTGCCTCTTAAAAGAATGCGAATCGAATGTGAGGAAGTAATGTATGCCGTAAAGCAGTCGAATTTTGAAGTTCTTTTATTTTTTTGTGCTCTGGTTCCTACCCGCTCCGCCGAAGTTACATAGTAACAGTAAAAGCGATATAGACCACGTCAGGCTACGGCAAACCTGCCATTCAACCTATTGTAAGTGGAAAAATATTATAAAGGTTGACAAAACTACAGAGTGCTGCTTTAATATGACAAAAAAAAACAAAACAAAAAACGGTGACCCTTTAATTTGGCCACTATAGATTTGCAATAAACAAGTGAACAAATACAAAGAAATATTTTATTTATTTCTAAAAGAAATATAAATAAATGTATTTGAATTTCACTAATTGATTTCTAAATATAATGTATTTATTTCTAAAAATAAAATATATATTTAAACAAGTAAACATTTTTAAAAATTATTTAATGTTTATATATATATATATATACACACACTGTAAAAAATATTTTCAAAATCTTAACATTTTTTCTTTTGTCAAATCAACTTAAATAACTTATTTAGTTCAAATAACGTATTATTTTGAGTTTCTGATGATTAAATCAAACTCCTTCATTGTATTAACTCACTTTTTCCATTTCAATCAACTTAAAATTAAGGCAACCGGTTTACTTAATTTTTTAAGTTAAACCAACAAATTTTTTTGTTTGATTTATTTCTAAAACTAAATAATTGAGATTAAATGGATAAATGTTTCAATAAACTTTTCATTAGACTACAAAAAAGCAGCCCAAACTACACATTTCAATCTCACACCTGTTACTATTTACACGCTTGGAGTGACTGTTAGATTCTGGTCAGTTGTTTCTACTTCTACTTGCGTTTAACCACAGGGTCATCCCCTGTGCTCAGCTAAACAGGAAGTTGAGTTTGTGAGAGCAGGGGGCCAAGGCTTGAGGTTACCTTCATGGCGTGCTGCAGATCTCAGCATCTGCTGTTGCCTTTCCTGTTTTGACGGCTACTGTCTTGCTCACTCCAAATAATGCTTTTGGCACCAGCGCACCCTTAACTGCCCCACTCAGACCTCATATCGCTCCACACAAAAAGAGGAACTGACATAAAACGTACATCCGCTCTCTCTCCCTCACAACTCCCCAAACACACTGACAAACAAGGAACTCACCCTTCTCCAAACAGGCTTGGGAGAGGAGACGCGTCTGCCTGTTCTGTTTGTTTGTTTGATTGGGTGAATCTACTCCCAGTCTGGGACAAATATCACTTTTGAAAGGCTGATACTGACTTATGGTTTGTCCGTTAACTTATAAGGCATGCCCAACATAAAGACATTTATCTTCACTGAATGAACGCAATGTTCTTCTTTCTAGGGCCACTGTGGCCTTTTCAGCTGGAATGAGAATCAGTAATTGTGTGGTGAGATGTCCAAATAACAGCCTCTGTCCTACATGTTTCTTTGGCTGTAGAATGGTAAAAGATATGTGCTGGATAGGAAATTTTGAACTTATGTAAGTGTATTGGATCTTGGCTCATCCTTTTATTTAACTATGGAAAAGTTCCTTTTCATGTTATATTATGTTTCATTATATTACAAAAATAAAATAAATACATAAATATTATATCATTAATATGATAATTATGAAAGTCAACTTAATACTACTATCTAGGGTCCACGATAAACAAAAGGAAATCTAGTTGAAAACACAGGTCAAGTTCTCTCTCTCACACACATTTATGTACACAAATATATTATATAAACAAAATTAGGTCAGATACGATTAATCGCAATTAATCAATTTGACAGCATAAATATACAAACTTTAATGGATTTTTTGGTAATATTTATGAATATTATTAATGCAAATATTTATAGATTTTTGTAAATAATTGAGAATATATACATGAATGCATTTATTGATTTATAAACAATAAATAAATAAAACCATGTTTCAAATACTGGTATCTTTTTCAGAAGAGTATGACTACACGAAAGTAGCCCAAACTACACGTGCTTGTCATCACCTGTAACTATTTCATTTAGAAATTTTATTTTATTTTATAAAATATATTTTTATTTATTTTATTTAAATATTTTTAAATTAAAAAAAAAAATATATATATATATATATATATTTATTTAAATATTTTATAAATATTTTATATTTATTTCATTTTATAAAAATATGACATTTTGACATTTTATTTATTTTATTTAAATATTTTTAAATGTATATATATATTATATATATATATATATTTAAATATTTTATAAATATTTTTTACAAATATTTTAGATTTATTTCATTTTTTTAAAAATATGACATTTTGGGGAAGTCGCATAATTAAAATATTGAATTATTCAATATTTATCGGCTTATTGTTCTTGATACACATCCATGATGGCCTTCAAATCATATATATCCTGCTTCATGTTTCCCCACTGCATCGTTGCAACACAAGACGCTGTTGCTTGCATCATATGACTTTTTTTTTCCTATTATAAAAATAAACTATTATCAACTAGACAAAAAGGCATGTAATTTATTTATCTTACGCCAATTCACTCATGTGGTCATATTGTCTTAAATAAATCTGCATACATACAGTATACACATATCTGTGTGTTGTTTAAATACTTTTTTTTAATAGATTTGTTTATAGGCACTATAAATGAGTCCATATGTAAACAGTATATAAAAGGAGGAAGGAAACATTAACATTAAACAAAGGTTTTCATGCGGATATTGCGTGAGTGTATGTCCTTAAATGCATGTGCTTGTACAATATATGGATATGCAATAATGAGTGTGTGTGTGACTGATGCTTCTGAGCGGTTGTGATCTCTCTCGCTAACTCCCAACCATCTTAGTCAGCAAAGCTTTGCATTGGTTAAGTGTCTGCTTACAGAAATTACAAACCCCAAAAAGATAAAAGTCTTAAAATCGGTATAAATCCATCTGAGGGAGGGAGTGTCGGGAGGACGGGATGGAGGGGATTTGGATATGGCACAGAATTTACTCAGCAAAATACCTAACAGCGTATATCAGCATGAAGTGGAGTGGGGCGGCTATGGAGCGGGATAGAGGTATTGTGTCAGTCACATCATGGCAGGCGAAATGCTACAGATGAAAATACTTAACTGGGAAGAAAAATCTTCAGGAATCCAGTATATTTCCTCAATCAAAGTGGTTGGGTTGCTATGGACATGTGGGTGACTGGTGTTTTAATGAATAGCACAGTTGCTAACAAGCACATTATTAATCTTTAGCTTTTTAACTGAAGGAATGGCACTCTGACTACCAAGAAATACACGCTAAACTTTGATCATTATTGTTTGCGGGGCTTCCAAATTGTCCTAAATAATCTTTAAAACATGCCTGCCTTTGATGTTGAACATTCTGATGAGCAGATGGAAACACAAACTTAAGTGCAGACTGATGAAAGCTAAATATGCTAGCTTAAAGCGATGGTTCACCAAGAAAAAAAATAAAGTGAACTGTCGCTTGCCCTCGTGTTGTTCCAAACCTGTGATTTTCTCTCATGTCGAACTCAAATATGATTGAGGACTGAATCACAGGAAAACTAATGTAAAAATCACCATAGAAATATCATAAACATTGCCTTGAATCACATTCTGAGACTTTTGAAGCCATAACATGCTTTCTTCAGGAATTTTGTCATTATTCAAGTCAAGTCACCTTTACTTGTATTGTGCTTTATACAATACAGATTGTTTCAAAGCAGTTTTACAGCGCTAAACAGGAAAATATAATGAATGATGCTAACAGACTTCAATTATGCCGTAAACCAGCTCTAGACAATAGTGCCATTATTCATCTGAAGTCAGTGAAGTGTTGATTCAGTTCAATAACTGTGAAAAGTTTAGCAATTATGAAACGTGTTTAATTCAGCTAGAAAGCAGCTCTGCAGAAAACAGTGATGTCATTATCCAGTTCTCATCCAATCGTGCCGGGGCAGTCAAATCAGTTGTTAAAAGAATAAAATGAAAAGCCTTTAAATTAGTCATTATGATGTCGACCGAAACCTATCTGACTTTCTTCTGTGAACAACATAAGATACTTTCAAGAACAGTAGTGGTTAACATTGACCACTGACACTGAATTATGGACAAAAACATTTCTCAAAATATTTTCTTCTTTATGGAATGACATGCCAAGTTAAATTTTGGGGTGAACTATCCCTTTAAGAAGTTTCCAGTAGATCCCATATGTTTTAGAGTGGGCTATTGCAGAATTTTTCTTTTGTAAGATTGTCAATGAAATTCTCACATTTCATAAATACAGTAAGTGCTCCTAAGGCTTTTTTTTATTCAAAAGCCTTTCTGTTAGATATGATAAGAAGGAGATCTCACGAACAAAACAAGAAAATAAAAACCTCCCTAGCTATGAAAAAAACAATCCATAATTCATAGTCTTCTGTCTAGTCTGGGGGCAAAAGTCATAGTTGCATCTATTATTGATCATACTTATGTTATTAATTCACAATACGAGCTTGAGGAAGAGCTAGACGTGAGATCTGACAGTTTCTGCTGTGCATGGTGATCTTCAGAGTACAGCATTATATGCTGTTTTTAAGAAACTCTTACAGTACATGACAGAGCAATGAGTGCTATTCAGTTTTTAAAATGTTATTAAAAACTGTATCCGTCACTGTTCACCTAAATGGTGTAACAAAACATACAAATTATAACAAAGCACTTCAAAAATCTGTGATACAAATCCTGTTATTGTTTTACTCCAAAAGATTCATCACCTGATTGAGCTGTCAGAATGTTTCAGACTGAATCGTAAACTGATTCATACTGTTTCGCCAAAATGTTTGACTAATTCATTGTAAACAATCGACTCATCTGATTCACACATGAATCACTCTAACACCAGGTTTCATTGTTCATTGTATTTCATGTAACATAGTACAGAATTTCAATGTCTAAATCATATAGTACAATAGAGGAGAATATGGGCGCATATAAAATCAAGATGTTTTTTCCTCCTTGAGTATGAGACATTGATTTTATACAGCAGCCCAAACTAAGAAAACATCAAATTTGCTGCAAATTCTGATATTTATATTCAGTGTTGGGGTGCAATTAAATTAAATTAAATTAGAGTGCAATTAAATGCAATTAAATATCAGTTGTCACTCTATACAGTATCTCTATGGAAGCTTGTTTCCGCCATAGAATGAGAAATATAAAAGGTAATTGAGACTATTTATCTCACAATTCTGACTTTTTTCTCACAATTGTGAGTTTACTTCTCACAATTCTGACATTATTTCTCAGAATTGCAAGATGGAAAGTCAGAATTGCGAGATATAAAGTCAGAATTGCGTGATATAAAGTCAGAATTGCGAGATATAAAGTCAGAATTGCGTGATATAAAGTCAGAATTGCGAGATATAAACTCAGAATTGCTTGATATAAAGTCGCAATTGCGTGTTATAAAGTCAGAATTGTGAGATTTAAAATAGTCTTTTTTCCCCTTAGAATTGGCCTGATAAGTCGCAGTTGCGAGTTTATATCTCACAATTCTGAGAAAAGATGTCAGAATTTCGACATATAAACTCGCAATTATGTGTTAAAAAGTCAGAATTGGGTGACGTAAACTCGCAATTGCGACGTTTTATCACGCAATTCTGACTTTTTATCTCGCAATTCTGAGAAATAAAGTCAGAATTGTGAGATAAAAAGTCACAATTATTTTTTTTTATTTTTGTTATTCAGTAGCGGAAACAAGCTTCCATAGTATCTCCCATAATATGTCTTTGTAAGATTATTGAAATGCTTAACTTCATGATCAAAGCTTTGTACTTGTATTGCTGGGGTCAACACTTAATACAACGATTATTGAGATATATGATTATTGAGATATATGTACATTTAAATAACCCTCAAATGCCTGTTGATACTCACATTTTCAGCATTTTTTTAATTATGTATGGATAATCAAGTTGCTTCAGTCAAATGCATTCTCATTTACTTTGAATGGGTGGTGTCATGCTTTGCCGAAATCATATGTGGGTTCCGCTGCATTACGTCACTGGTGTTGCTTGCGGCAGAAGTTGAAAAATGTTAAACTTTTTTCTTTCTTTTTTAAGCGCCAACGCAGGCGTCAGCCAATCAGATCGCCTATACAAATACCCTAGCACAAGCCAAATGTGTTCAATTTGTATCATATATAATACAATAGGCTTCAAATAGTAGCTTTGCTACTGTATTGAAAAATAGCCACACTACTACCTCACTATTGAGAAATGTAGTTAAACTAATAGCGTCAGTAATCTGTAGCAATGCCACGGCCCATTGCCTGGATGTGGATGGAGCTGTAACACACACGTGTCTCTGGAGAGCGGTTGAATTTCAGAGTCTGTCACTGGTTCTTCCTGTGGGGGAGGTCAAAGGGGAAAGAGCCAACACAGGGTAACTCAGCGGCCCCTGAACAAAAGAATAGATGGCAGGAGAGAGAGAGACGCGAGAGAAATGGTGGGAGTCCCATACATCAGCCTTTCTCCAGGCCAGCAGGATGCCCCCCGTTCACGATTTGTTACCGCCAGGAAGAAACAGCCCTGTCATTGTGAGCAAGTAGGTCAGTGGACCCCAAGCCGCTGAGAGAACACAAATCAGTCTAAGATAGCCCAGAAGAGCACGGAGGACAATGAAAACATTCGTTTTGAACAAGTATCATTGTTTGACTGCATCAAACAAAGTTAATGCTCCACAAAACCAATAGAGGCATTCTGTTGCTAAAAGGATGAAAATGTAAAACCTTACAGTAGTTTTGGCATAATGCTGTCATGTTATTTAGGATTTTGTTTAAAAAAAAACTGCTTATAGCTAAAAATTACTTTTAGTCACCAAGTCAAGTCATGTGTGACAAAGTCGTACTTCAAGTTGAACCAAAATACAGATAAATAAAAGAGGAAATGATCAGTGACGGTCCATAAAGACCTTCATTACTGTGTGTTAGGGTCAATAATTTAAATATCAAATAATTGGTCTTTTTTATAAGGCATGTTTAGATTGTACACTGCCATATGGTGTGACTCTACAAAAAACATAATGATGGTAATTCATGATATTTGTAATATATATATATATATTTTTACCTTGGAAAATGTTTAAAAACTTGATTAAAAAGGGAATTTCAACACACATTCAAAGTATAAAGAAACTATGTTGTTACTTTTTACTTGCATACACCACATATCTTTTAAGTCATTAAATTGAAACTTCCTGAAAAGATAATTAAAGGTTTTTTCAACATAAGTACAAATAGTATATTTATAAGATCTTGGCACATGTGCTTTAACTAGATTTTCTTTATGTCAAGACACTCTTAATCATCCCCCACTCGCATGCAATTAGGGCTGTAATCACAAAAGACTACATTTAGATAATTGGTTCACACAATCACTGATTTTATATATATATATATATATATATATATTTATATATAATTAAAAATAAAAATATATAAAATTTAATAATATTATATATACATGTATATATATATATATATATATATATATATATATATATAATTAATAATATTATATTAAAATTAAATTATAAAAATTAATTATATAAATTTTAATTACATAATTTAATTTAATTATATAAAATTATATTTAATAATATAAAATTTAATTAATTATATATATATATATATATATATATATATATATATATATATATGAAGAGTTCAGATGCAAAAGCCTCTAAATGCCATTTGAAATTTTCTTCTAAAATGATCATTTTTATCAAGCTTGTATATTTAAGTTCAGTAATTTCACTTAAATGACAATTAGTAGGTAATCTTCATTGCAATTTAAGTGAAATTACTGAATTTAAATATACAAGCTTGATAAAAATGATCATTCTAGAACAAAATTTCAAATGGCATTTAGAGGCTTTTGCATCTGAACTCTTCATATATACACATATATTTTTTTTTTTTTATGGTTGATTCTTAAATTTCATTCCTCAAATATGTAGTTACAATTACCCTTGTATACCAATTCAAAACAAAGATGTCCTGCCTGTATGCAATGATCAATAGTAATGACAGAGCCTGAAGCCACCATAAGATAAAACAAGTATAACTGACGGGCAAATGTGTTTATCGCCGCTGGTTACATATGCACTTCAGTGTGCATTGTGTTTACAATTGTCCTAAAAGGGCATAGCCAAAAGGGTTAATGCACATTGGACCCCAAACACACACAGCATAAGACAGACATCTACGCAAACACCCACGCAGGGGGCCTAGCATCTGGCTAAGCTATCAACGCTCTTGTAACGTCTCTCGTCAGTTTACGGGTCCTGTTTTTCTAAGTTAGTGCTCACTGCGGTGCTTTAAATATGCAGCTGAAGAGGCCAGATCCCCATCTCTGACCTCAATACGGCCTGCTATACACTCTTATCACAACACACGCAACCAAACGCAAAAGGAAATAGAGAGCAAAATACTCAATGACCACTGGGCGCAGGACTGTGTAAACCACTGAAGCAACTTGGCAGCAGTATGTGCCGAGATAATTTGGACATCAAGCCGAAAGCAGACTAGCGCTTGTACCAGAAACAAGGTCAGCATGACAGGTTACAGAAGTGTGGGAAAAGCATGCCGTTCGGCCGTCGGGCTTGATTACTCACTCGCTACTTCTGAAGGAGTCAGGTCCAGTTTCTCAACAGGCTCGGTTTAAGAGCGACCAAAGTCATCTGTCTGTCACTGCCGGTTTCCAGTCACACAGACAGGCAAACAATGAGGAGGAAGTCATGAAATGAACCACAGCCTCTGGTTTCTGTTGTGTCTCGGAAAGGCCTCAGCTCCCACTCAAGAATCTGCGGCATGGACAAAAGAGAGAAGGTCAAAGATGATTCCGGAAACAACAAGGTTCTGGCCCAGACTCAGAGCGTGTGTAAAAACCCCGTCCTACTGTTATTTTAAGCTATCAGGAACGCATTCCTTCCAAGCTCTGGTTTTTCAAACACTTAGACAATCAGCCAGAAGGCTAGGCAGGGAGAAAGACCTGTGTGTTGTCGACCAAGCTATACTTTTAGAGACTAAACTGGTAACGCTTCCTTTAAAGGGTACCTATTTTGGGTTTTTGAAAATTGCCCTTCATGTAGTGTTTAACATAGATCTAAGTGAACGAAAACATCCTGCAAAGTTTTAAACATGAAAGTTCATCGTATGCAAAGTTGTTATCTCTCAAAAACAAGAGTCGACTCTGAGTCGCTGATATGAATCGTTGGAAGAACGATGCTTTTCCTTTGTCTGGTTGACGTCAACTTGACAAGTTATTTGAATAAGAAACGCCCACTTATTGCGCTCGGAGACGCTAGGGAAAACCGGAGCTCCAGGGGTGGCGGGCAAATCTGAAACTGGCCCAGGACGGGCCACCCTGCCTGGGCTGGCCAGGGAGGTCTGAGAGCATGGAGGTTTGGACCCACCGCACCTTTTTGGACTTTGTCGTTTTTCGAGATCTGGGCTTCGGAAAACAATCATGTCGACGAGACGCTGTGTTTTGAAGTGCGACGCAAAAGCGAACTTTTTTAACCAGCCAAGTATTTGACTAAGTGGCTGGAGTTCATATATACAAGTACTGCTATACCACACAAGTATAGCCCAAACCTTGTTCTGTGTTCGCCTCATTTTGAAGATGATTGCTTCACAAACCTAAACGCTATAAAGTATGGATTCGTGAGCCGGCTCTATAGTAACGATCTGAGGATCTGAGGTGTGTTAAATGAGGGAGACATATGCAGAGCGCTGGGTCTCGAGGACCGGAGTTGAGAACCCATTTAAGGTAATACGAGTTCCGTTTTTCTGCACAGAGAATACCAATCACAACTGACTAGGTCATCTGACCAATCACCGCAGATTAGCGTCACGCAAAGGCGGGTTTTGCAAAAGAACTCGCTAAAACGATTCATATGGGAGTCGGTGGGCAATTCAGGTAAAAATAAATGCATATTATAAGACAACAAAAGTGTTTTTTGTCATTGCATGCTTGTAAAACTGTTGTTGGGGACTCCCAGAACAATATTAGGAACGTTTTAAATGAAATAATAGGTACTCTTTAACAGTACAGTACTTACAGTGTACTTACAGTGTACTTACCTGGAAAGTACTGGCTAATATAAGGTAAGTACATGGAACAGGGGTAGGTTTAGGGGTAGGTTCAGGGTTAGTACTAGTTATTACCCACTAATTGTAGTTACTAAAATAAGTACATAGTATTTACATGGGTAACTGGACTGTAAAAGGAAGCGTTACCACTAAACTCTGGGAGTCTAAGGGTTTTCTTTTTGTCCTTTTCCAAAGGATTGGACGACCCAAAAAATTGAATTCTCTCATAATTCACTCACCCTCAAGCCAGTTTAGTTCTTGCACAAACCACATTAGGAGACATGTTTGAAGAATTTACTGGTTTCTATAGCTATAATTAGTAAATGGGAAGTCTCCAGTAAGATAGCGATGTAATTATGTGTATGACTGTATGACTACTGTTTTAGTGCTAAAACAGGTGTGAGATGTATAAATAGACCATTTTGAGTGGCACACACATTAAGGTGGAGAAAAAGAAAACATAAAAATCAACAGAACTGTGAAATTTATGTCATTCCAAAGGTTGTTTCATGTGGTTAGGAAATACAGGATTCATACAGCATTAGCATACTTCACATTTCAGGACACAAACTGCAGCACACACCCACCCACACACTCATACAGGTCCTTCATTCAGGCCTGTGGAATGTGAGTGTGTCCAGGTGCAGACCGAAAAGACTCGGGACTTTCCCCCTCAGCCCTTCTGATCCCTGTAGCAGAGCTCATGACTCAATATGGACACACACATCAGACGGAGAGAGAGAGAGAGAGAGATGGCCACTTGCCTAATGAAAATTTTCCCACCTCTTCCCTATCAGCAATTGCTAAGTTTACCCACAAGTCACTGACAAGTGCTCTCTGAGGACTCAGTAGCAGGAAAGGAAGTGTGAAAAAGCCACTCTGGTAATTATTTATGAACATACCCCACATTTACACCTATCAAAATATATCTCAGTGCTTAATAACTGAGGCTATGAATGGACCTTTTGTGCCATACTTTGCTGATCTATGGGATATAGAGTTACACGCCTTTGCAGAGGAATCGAACAGCCAATTGATTCCTTGGAAAACACAAACATTAAATTGGACATACAAAGGCAGGATGTCAAATACATGTGTTTCTGGATGCAGTACAATCTTACTAAAGCCTTAAGATAGTAGTTAGTTACAATGATCCACAACTGGATTAGGAAATTGACCAGATTACCAGCTGGTAGAAACTTGGCTGGAATGATAGACCATTTTAGTCAAGCTGGTTAGGGCCGGTAAACTTTTCTTCTGGCCAGGCTAGAAGACTGTATGGCGCATCAGCTGAGCACCAGCTAGGCAAGACTGGGAGACCAGCTTTATCCGCCTAATCCCTGGTTCAGATTACACAATTTTTTTTGTCTGTTACGATAGTCAATGTGTCAGATTACGCGATTTTGGCTCCTAAAATCTTGTCGTGTCGTGGACAAGACACGTCAGACTACACTTTACTTCCTGACCAGTCATCGCATGCCGTGTTTAACGGCGCGCATGATGTCATCGAGAAGCGAGTGACTTCCTGGATTGCTCGGTAGGGTTGGGTATCGTTTGAATTTGAACGATTCTGATTCCGATTCCTTGTTTCGATTCCGGTTCCTAACGATTCTCGATTCCCATTCTTTTAAGAGGCAGGGTCTAAAAAAATTTGGCTAACCTTGCTAACCAACGGTCTTTCTGAAGGAAATACTCCTTCTGTCACAAATACTCCTTTTGTCACAAATTTTGCATTTTGCAGAGATTTCGTTATTTTTAGAAAAGTGAAGCCACACTTTGGACCGCCGACGTAAGCTACTCATGTTCGACTCGCGCGGTTATGCCAACACTTCCGGTAGACGCTTCTTCGTTGGTGTTGTTCAGCGGTTTCTTCTTCCGCTCGGCGGACTGTGAATACCGAAACTAGGAATCGAAATTTTAACTTTTGAACGATTCAGGGAAAAACAAAATGTCAGTCCCGATTCCAATCGATACTCGATTCTCGATACCCAACCCTATTGCTCGGCATTGCTTTTTCAGCGTGAGAAATACACGGTGTGGCGTGTGAGAGTGTGAACTGGCTGAATTGCCATTGCGTGAGACTTGAGAACCCTGTTCGAAGAGGACAGTATGGGCTGTCAATCCTCCAAAGAGAACTTGAGGTAAAATATTGTTTTCTTATATATTTTTACTTCTAGTTTTAACGTTAGCACCATCGTCTCTCTTTCGTTTTGTCTTTTTTGAAAGTTGTAAACGGAAAAGCTTGTGCTCCTATTGGTCAACCTCATACATGTGACGGAACCGTCGTGGACGACCGTTGAAAAAATTAAACATGCTAGTCTTTTTGTGGTGATGTCGTGAAGCATCACAGACGCGACGTAGGTTGTCGCCCACTATACGAGATGATACAATCGAATCTTGCGTCCCGACGCCCGTTGTCGTTTACGAATCCCCACGACACCCTACGTCAAACGGAAACGTGCAAAATCGGGCTAAAATCGTGTAATCTGAACCAGGCTTAAAACCAGCAAACACGTTTGGCTAGTTTAACGTAAGGCTAAACAGTCAACCCACAAGAACACTGTATCCACTGATCGCCGCGGCAATTTAGAGGACAGTCGACAATTCCGCTTCCAAGTTCCAACTGAGGCGACCGCAGAGGAAAAGTTCCTTGGTGTTGCTTTAAGAGGTTATGACATTGTTTTACCAGGAGGGTAGTCCAAAGGTAAAGAGCAGCAAGGACTAACCGTAACTCTAGAGCACATATGCTGAAATTGATCAAAATATGGCAGAACTCTGAGTTCACAGCTGTGCTGACTGTATGAGCTGGGCCAAGCTGGCAGTGGTCAACAGCTGAGGCAGAGCTGGGCACCGAAGCAGCTCTGTGACAGCCCACATTCCCCCAGCTCAACAGCCAAACGCTTCTTTAAAGAGGCCGATTATGCATTCCCAGCCTTCAGCAGTAAAGCAGTCCTTTAAAACGAATGACACTGGATTCTCAGCACTTAACACTGACGTTTCTCCTCATAGATCGTGCCGCCACAGTCAGAGGAGGTCGTTTGAAGCACATTCTCAAAGTTCCTTCACACCACCAGTGAGTGCATTTAAAGAAACCACTTGACCTCATGATCAAGGTAATTAATAAAGCAAGCTTCTAGCAAAGGCACGTTGCGATTAAAAAAAGCACATGCACTGTAAAAAAAATTTCTTTTCATTTTTTCTTTTGTCAAATCAACTTAAATAATTTATTTAGTTCGGATAACTTATTATTTTGAGTTTCTGATGATTAAATCAATCTCCTTCATTGTATTAACTCATTTTTTCCAATTCAATCAACTTAAAATTTTAAGGCAACCAGGTTACTTCATTTTTTAAGTTAAACCAACAATATTTTTTTACTGTGTGCAAATGCTACGCGAGAAAATTGCGCTTTGTGTGCCAACAGTACTTTTCTAATGCGATTTCCATCTAAACAATCCGTCCATCACTGTTAACTGTGTACATCTGCTGTATATCCATTGCTTTAAGTTGCAGTAATCCAGCAAACAGCTGCAAAGGGCTAAAAAAGCCACACGATTTGAAGCTCTTGCCAGCTGCCTGCCATCTTTGAGTTAAACACATCAAAAGTTTTTCATTTAACACTCTGGAGAGGGTGGGGGAGAGGATAGAGATGGTGGGAGAAAGACAAAGAAACAGAGAGAGAGAGAAAATAATGATAATAAATGCAAGCAATGTGTCTTTAAAGGGATACTCCACTTTTTTTGGAAATAGGCCCCCAGAGTTAAACAGTTGAGTTTTACCATTTTCGAATCCATTCAGCTTTAGAAGAATATCAGTAACCAGACAGTTTCTGGTCTCATTGACTTCCATAGTAGGAAAAAAATATACTATGGAAGTCAATGAGACCAGAAACTGTCTGTTTACTTATATTCTTCTAAATATCAGAAAATCGGCAGAATACATCTGAAAATGGTAAAACTCAACTGTTTAACTCTGGGGGAGTTGTAAAATGAGACTATTTCAAAAAAAAAAAAAAAAAAAGTGGAGTATCCCTTTAAGTGTGTGGGGACAGTCAAAGGCCTGTTTTACACCACATGTACAAGCACTAAAGTGAAGCAGCAGCATGACTGCAGTTGTTTTTTCACACTGACAGCATTGCACCTAGCTTTAGTTTGTGAACGAATCACTCATTCACTTGACACTTTCTTTTTCCAAGGCTGAAGGCTCTCAGTTTTGATTTCCTGCCTTTAGAGACTGACTATGAGCCGATAGCATTCAAGGGTGACCCTATCTTCTACAAATTCAAATTGATTCTTAAATTCTAAACATCGTTTTCCTAAATTTTAGTAACACATTGTCGGAACAAAAAAAGGGGAAAGTCAGCTGTGAGGGCAGCACCCGTATATTTTGTTTTTTTAAAACAATATCACACCATTTACGCATTTGTAATTGCACTGTAAATGCATTCATGCCACCTCTGAACTGCATTAAACAGTCAATGTAAATACATCTAAATGCCACTTTAGATGCAGCATCTGACGCGTCTACAAGTGCAAAAATGTCTTTTGTCGTTACTGTTGATTGGCACCCCTGTAGTGTCTTATTCTGATTTAATTTATGGATTACATAGAATAATGAGAGGCAGAATCATGTCAGTTCAATTTGGCGTGTTCCAGCAGCTGAGAAAATTGTGAAGTAAAAGACGAGTCTGCTTTGAGATCATTTGTGGGGAAATGCTAATGATGCTTAAACACACTTTCTAGAGTCTCTTAGCAGGCTATATTTGTATACACACATTTTAATAACAAACCTGAAAACCTGTTTTGGTGTTTGGTTGCGTGAATAATTCAGCGACTCATCATTTATAACACATAAAAAGCCACTCACTTCACACAAAAACTAAATGAATCAGTGAAAAAGCTGAAATCTTTTTAGTTAACGTATTCAAATGATTCAAAACCCCCACTAGTTTCTGTTAATCTACAAGATAGTGTTGTCAAAAATATTGTTATTGTGATACTGAATAATTTGAAACGGTTAAAATACTTATTTTCTGCAGTATAGAGATCAGCTGCGTGTTCTCGCTCTCTCTGACACACACCCGCCTCCTATCACTCACTCGTCTCATGCAACAGCTTGAAAAATTAACCAAATAAAATGCACTAAAACGGTCTAACACATACACATACTAACACATCAAAATGTCCGTCTTGAGTATTCAGGTAAATACATTCAGTATACAACATAAATAGTAAAGAGAAAACCGATGTTGTGTAACAGTATATTGGATCCACGCATATACTCTTAAAGTGACAGCAGCCTAATAAACCTGCTGCTATCTGTTATGTAACTCAAAGAACAAAAGACAAAGAGAAAATCACTTGCTGCACTTGACTTTAATTCTATCCATTGATCTGCATTCAATCTTTACAATGAAAACTATCCAGTGTTATTTTACAGTTGATTATTTTCATTTCTAGATTATTTCTTACCTGAATACTACTGTTAGACCCGACTGAAAATCTCAAAGTCATGTTTGTTTCATTTGACTCTTTATTCGATTGTATTTATTTGTGTTATCATTGGCAATTTGTTTATTTTTCTTATATATATAGATATATATATATTAAAATTATAAAAAAATATATATATATAATTTTATAATTTTGAAATATATATATTAAAATTATAAAAAAATATATATTATATATTTTTATAATTATATGGAAAATGGAATTTGGTATATATATATATTAAAATTATAAAAATATATATAATATATATAATTTTATAATTTTAAAAAATATATATTAAAATTATTAATATATATATATATATATATATATATTAACAAACAATCTAAATGGTGGTATACATGCAGTTTCCCCCTGGTATTGTAAATCAAACATTTTTCAAGGTATCGTCTTAAAGTTGGCAATTCCAGTATCGTGCCAAATTACAGAACAGTATCTCTACAAAAAGAAAAAAAAAGTAAGGTCAGAATATTAAGGATTTCAGCCACAAAAAAATGAAAACTGCTTGAACTTGACTTCAAATCAAATTTACATGAAAGCAACTTTTAGATTCACCATTGGCCAAGCGTTCACATCTATGAGGGTGACAGGAAGTTTGAGGGCACTTTAGGTCCTGAAAGTCTTCTTTAAAAAGACACTGTATTAAAGTTAATGCTAAGAACAGGAAGTCAGGTGATACAAAAAAAAAAAAACACCCGCTCAGTCAATACTCCACAGACAAGCATACGTGAACAGAGAGAGAAAATAGGTTAGTCACAGAACGCTTAGTCAAAGCTTTGAGCTGGGCCGCCACACACAGCGAAATAGATTTGGTTGTGGTTCCTGGCACAATGAGGTCTTTCACATGCTGCCCTGAGGGTGGTCCACTTTGGCCGATCCTATCAAGCGGCCCTCCACAGTGAGATATCTCACCAGTCACCATGACAACAACCTACCAAACACAAGAGTGCTCACACAGGTGCGTCAAGCCACACAGGTGCTTTTGCTCGGAGAATAGCGAGGGGTCATGGGAAACGATAGAAAAAGGGGTTCTAAAGACTGAAAGGCTAGTAAGAAAGCACACATCAAGATTGTACCAGTCTTTATAAATTTACCCACCGCGTTCTGATATCTGTCGCCTCACAGGGGAGCCGATGACTTAACATTTATGTAAAGGTCAGATCTATATGTGAATTACTCACACATACAGTACAAGCGCACAATCACACAAACACACACACACACACACATCTTCAAATAGGACATTCGATTTATCCATGCACAAAAAAAACACTTATTTTTCGTTTCAAATCGTCTCATACGTAAAAGAAGACGGAAACTAGATCTCCACGAGTCAAACTTGAGGCCAGAAAGGGAGAGAAAGGTAAATATTATTTATATAAATATTATTCTTTATATAATATAACATATAATTTTATAAAAATGTAATATGTTATGTGCATTTACAGACTGATCACTGATTTATTCTGCTTTTCCAACACTATCTCACGCCCAATTCGTACGAATTCGACGAATGATTAAAAAGTGTCTAATTCGTACGACCTCACTCGCACGAATTTGTACGATTTGTCTAAACCCACGTGATGGTTAGGTTTAGGGGCGGGGTAAGGGGTAGGTCATTCGTACGAATTCATACGAATTGGCCAATTCGTAAAATACGTACGATTTAGCAAAATCGTACTAATTCGTACGAGTGAGGTCGTATGAATTGTTACGAATTAGCCACTTTTTAATCATTCGTCGAATCCGTACGACTTGGTCGTGAGATCGGGTTGGCTTTTCACAATTAGTCAGAAATAATGTGATAAATCAAACGTATTTATTCTACGGACTGTACTAGTTTTAAAACAGTCGAATATCAAAACTGTAAAATAAATGTTTCGATTTCTTATATCACTTTAACAGGGGCTAAAAAAATACACTGTCAACATACAAAATAAATATTGTCCAGATAATATCTTAATTTGTATTGGCTTCAGTACAGTAACAATATGAATGTCATGCAATACTTTATAAATGTGATTAAAATATCCCTCTTAATATTTTCGCACATTGTATAAATAGGCCTTTATTCATGAAAATATACAGCTGCCTGTGTATTTTAGGAATTGGAGCCCTTGCAAAAAGACCTGGGGGAAGTCTGTCCCAGACCGAAATTAAATTAAATGTAGAACAAATTGAGACTTTTCCTTCCCAACAAACTCTCCACAAGAGTTTTCAAAGTAATCCCATTCCCAACAATGTTTTTAACACCTTTTCGCCAACAGATTTGTCAGAAGTCGGGTTACGAATACAATCTAAACTCATCTCAAATATTTCTCATCAAATTTTCAACCGCAAATACCATTCATCTGAGCCAAGGTTAATTCTTAACTGAGCAATTCATTAATCCCATTAAGCTATGGGAGTGCAACATCAGAGGGATCAAAATGTCTCCTGAGCTCAATGCTACCATGTTTGTTGACGTCTCCTTTTTCTACCAAGTCATCATATGAAACAAGACCTATTCGAAAGGCCGAAATGAAGAAAGCAGAGGGCTTTTGTTACGACCTCTCACAGGAAAAGAACCAGATATAAACGTATGCCTTGCTTAGCATCAAGGGGTAGATGAAACCAGTAGCATGCTGAGAATCGTGCATGTGCTAAAGTGAGAGGAGGTGGGTGTGCTCCTTTCCTTGCGTGTGTGAGGTGGCCAGAAAGTTGTGTATTTTTGTTTAAAGTCGGTGCCCAAGTAAAACATAAAGGCATCATTACTCGCGTGGACCCTCGCTGAAAGAGCAACCTCCCCACTTGAGCACCGAGGCCGCCTTATGGATAACATACGTCTGCGGGGGGAAAAGGGAGGTATAGAGAGCGGCGAAATAAAAATAAAAGCCGCGAATCAATAATCATGTTTGACAACGGCAACTGACTGGAACTGGAAATATTTCAGAGAGGAACGCAACTGTGCGAGATGCAGCAGTTCACGGGGTGTGTTTTGTCAAAGGCGGCCACTGTTACGGCTGCCAAAAGTTGCATTCCACCCCCAGGCTGGATGGCTTTAGGATCTGCACGCAGGCAGGAGGGGGGGGGGGTTGGTGATTTTCATCATACTTCACTAACGCCCTGTGTTTTGATACCGTCAGAATTAATGAGGAACATGTCCACCTTGCACATACATCAAACATTAAGTCCATACATCAAACCACAGGCTAGGAAAATAAATGCTGACTTATACTAGGGTTCCAGTTCTTTCTCGTTTCAGCCCAGAAAGCAAGAAATATCCCCTCAAATATGTGGCTATTTTGAACTTCAAGAGATTTTATAGAGATGTTTTAAACAACTGACTGAAGCTTGAAAGTCTTGAGCCCAGAATGGTGCGCCCTCACGACACTTTATTTTGGCGAATTCCAACACTGCGAGTCAGAAAGTTTGTGTATGTGTTTCTGCCCAGTCAGCCCAATGGCAGAAAGAAATGATGTGCATGCAAGGAATCAGCCAGAGGATTAGACCACACTTTCAACTATGCTGCTCTCCCTCTCTATGGGAGAATACAGAATGTTTCAGAAGAGATCGGGTTGACTTTAAGTCATCGTATACAGTAGGCCAATGTGAGGAGAAATTGTAAAAGCATATGTGTATGTCAGAGTGTGTTTGCATTTCTCATTTATGGGGACAGTTTACACTTTAGATGGGAACTAGTTTTGAAAAAAACTTAAGGGAATTTCTAGGGATGCACCGATATGACAATTTTGGCCGATACCGATAACCGATAATTCTTTATATTTGAAAGCCGATAACCAATATTTTGGCCGATAAATCTAAATCCAAATTTTTAGACAATTTTTGAGAGCCTGATTATAAAAAAAAGTCTCCTTATTGGAGACTTGCGCTGCACATTTTGCACTTTAACTGGATTTTCCTTTTATAAAGTGATTTTAATCATATTTCAAGCAATTTAAAAGCATCATGTTGAACAGTGCGCATCTAAAGTGCCTCAGCTGAAGGAACTAATACATTATTTATCGGCTTTTAGATATCGGCTAACTGTTCATGTTGGGCCGATAACGATAACATTAAATGATCATATATCGGCCGATTATCGATCATATATCGGCCGATGCACGATATATCAGCCACATTATCGGTATCGGATACCGATAATGTGGCCGATATATCGTGCATCCCTAGGAATTTCCACAAAGGAAAAAAAGTGGTTCATTAATAAAGTAAATAATACTAAGGATTAGGATTTACATTTTCCTTTGTGCCATTTACCTTATCTACGCACACATATACGTATTATTCTCATTACTGCTTTTACTTCATGCTTCAACTCTCAATAAGAATTACAAAAACATTGCTTTTGACCTGTATCTGGAAGCTTATTGATATTCCGGTATTTCTAATTACAAGTCAGCCTATTCATTTCCATGTGATTACGTAATCCAGGTAACATATAATCAGTTACTACAAGTAGAGCCAGACCGATATATCGGCAGGCCGATATTATCAGCCGATATTAGGCATTTTCCAAAATATCGGTATCGGCAGTTATAATGGCCGATAAATGAATATTTAAAAAATAAAATAAAAACGGATGAAACACGCTTCAATCATCTCTCCTTGGCCTGTTGTATTAAAAATGTATGTTTTACAATTTGCAGTATGATGTTATCTATTGTTAAATTATGGCTCATCATAGACTAGCTAACCACAAAGCTAGCTAATGCCACTATCATCCGTGGAAGACCGCTAACGTTAACATTAATGAGCTTGGAAACCACAATGAACTTGTTTTGCCTAAATAAAGTAATTAGGGCCAGACCGATATATCGGCCGACCGATATTATCGGCCGATATTAGGCTTTTTCCAAACTATCGGTATCGGCGTTTATAACGGCCGATAAACGAATATTTAAAAAAAAAAACGGATGAAACACCATTCAACCATGTAATGAGTGTTGGAGTTATATTGTTTGTCCACCAGAGGGCACTCTACACCGTCCCCGCTGGCAACACAAGTGTATAACGCGCCACGCATCCTGCAAACTGCTGATCCAGCCAGAGTCAGAGTCCGCGAGATCATCGCATGAAGTGAATGGGAAGTTCATCACGAGACATACATCAGTTCTCTTAACTCAATTAAGCATGACAAAATTTTTGACTATCATGTCCAGTTTTGCAGCTGTTAAATAAGCCGAGAGTGAAGCGGAATAAGCTAGTATGGCTGGCGCTCAGCCAGAGACAGACGCACTCAGTGCTGTCATATATCACAACTATTGAGTGTTTTCAACCACATAATGTTTATTTTAGGTTTCAGACATTTAAATACACATATACACATACTAGCAAAAAAATGATTTTGAGTTTGTAAAATACACACAGCTGTCTATGGAAGAGGCAATAATAATCGACACGTTTTATTCATATCAAATACACATGTGTAAGTAGCTTAACATTTGACCCTATTCTTCTCCCAGTTCACCAGCCACTTACTTTCATGTATTTCGTGAGAAGTGGAGTGGAGGAATTGACGTTATAAATCCAACAGATCCGATTCTCTGAACTGAAAAAGAAACTAAAGTGGCGCCGCCCATTGCGCATACAGCTCAACTAACGCGATCGTTATAAAGATGTCTAAACCACAAAACCCTTCCACTTGACTTGCACATATTTGACAATCGGAATATCAGCGTTTCATGATATAGCTAATACATTTTTGAATATTTTTAATAAAAAAGGAAAAATGACATAAAAGCAGATCAGGTGTGCTGTGTCACGTGACAAGCAATGACGCGTCACCATGGAAACATTAAAGTATTAAAAAAACTCACGCTGGGGGGTCAGTTAGAATATTTTAAACTTACGTGTGAAAGGGTTAATGATAATGTAAATGATGATAATAGTAATAATGTCATCATTATTTTTTGTAATTATTACTGTCAATAATAATAATAATGCTGTTATTAATTCATTACATTTATATAGCGCTTTTCTCTGCACTCAAAGCGCTTTACATAGAGAGGGGAATCTCCTCAACCTTGTGGCTGTAGCAGCAATCATTTTATTTGTATGTTTAAAACTCATAATTAACTATAAATAACTAATGCTAGGGAAATCTGTTAATGTTTTGTTGCGTTTCTGAAAAAAAAATAAAAATAAAAATATATCGGCCGATATATCGGCGTATCGGTTTTTAAAACCCCAAAATATTCGTATCGGTATCGGCCTTCAAAATCCCTTATCGGTCTGGCCCTAAAAGTAATGATTACTGTATTTATAACTAGCATATCTCTAGTTACAGTCCCTGCATTGTAAAATGTAAGTTATACTTGCGAGGAGTGAACATTTAGACATATCTTAGACGTATCTTGTGCAGAAAAGCTTAGCTTTTCTTTTACACGTGTGTGAAATCCAACAATATTTAATAAAAAAAATATCGGCCGATATATCGGAATATCGGATTTTAAAACCCAAAAATATTTGTATCGGTCTCGGCCTTCAAAATCCTTTATCGGTCAGGCACTAACTACAAGCACTGTGTGTGGGTGTTAAGCAGGAAAGAAGGATTTTCCATAGTCTCAGACCATCATCAGTTTTGTATCAGCGAGCTCCATGAACTGATGTCAGATAACTGAGACGAACAAAATGAGCAGTGCTGTGGATCCCAAGGACCAGGAGCAAAAGCCACCGGTAGAGACACTACAATGTCAACATACTCCATCAAAATGACTAATGACCAAGCACCACGTTTCATTATTTTTCATAGATGAAGTCAACATGACTGAGCTAGACTTGTCCAGGCTGAGTAAATACAGCTTGATCTCCAATTAGTCACCTAGAGGAATACAACATGAGTACAAACTGTTCACAGTACAGCACACTGAATCAAAGATGGAACGTGTGGCCGAGTTCCACGAGGTCATAAACCTCATCAATGCTAAAGTAAACTTTGTATTAAGCAGAGCTCGGTTTGTCCCCCGCAAGATATCAGCTATGACTGCACTTCAGAGCACAAGAGACGCAGTTGGCCACTGTGCTGAAAAGCCAAAAGTGATGCATTAGATTTGAATAATAAAAGCACAGTGCATAATTCTCACACCTTTGATTGGTACCTTTTATAAAACCACAAGTCTGCCACATGAATTTAGACACTTAATGAGACAGGATTCTCTTCGGCACACCACAGTTAGAAAGGGATTAATTAAAGAAAAAGACAAGTAAAAAGGGTTAATGGTGCCAACACAGAGATCCTCTAAGAGAAGTCGGCGGAACTGCAGCATTAGGAATACAAATGTTTAAAGCCGACTGAAGAACAACTCCATCCAATACTGTCAGCACACACTCCATGAGAAGCTTTAAAACCAATTAGTGAATATTGATGAAGCAACTGAAGGTATTAGGTGCCACCAATGAATTAAAGGCTATGAGCTTAAGGCCATTATTTCCAAAGTAAAAGGCTACACTGACAAACCACTACAAGCTCTGCACAAAGTGACAGCTTTAGCACTTCCTTTTTACACATACAAATTCTTAATTACTTATTACGAGTAGAGCGCAGATGACTTTGGCTACATTCACAATGGAACGTATGTTTGTATGTGTAATACAGGTCTGTTTTTTTTTCTTTTTTTAACAATGACATTTCACACTGAATGTCATATTAAAGTATATATTATGAAATCTGTTATGTTGGTTGCATATGATTTTGAAAAAAAAAAAAAAAAAAAAAAAAATCGCATCCAAAATAATAGTTTGTGTTTATGTAATATATGGGTGTGTGTGTGGTGTGTATAATTATTTTGTATATATAAATACACACACATGCATGTATATATTTAAGAAATATTTATATACTTATATATTTATATTTTTATACTTATAATGCATGTATATACTTTATATATATTTATACATAATTAATATTATATATAAATATTTGATATATTAAGAACACATTTTTCTTAAATATATACATGCATGTATTTATATATACAAAATAATTATACACACCACACACACATTATATAAACACAAACTTTTATTTTGGATCCGATTAATCGTGATTAATCGTTGCCCATCCCTAGTATTGACTCTACAAATAGTGTAATCAAGTTAAAAATAATGTGTGTGTATATATATATATATATATATAGATAGATAGATAGATAGATAGATAGATAGATAGATAGATAGATAGATAGATAGATAGATAGATAGATAGATAGATAGATAGATAGATAGATAGATAGATAGATAGATAGATAGATAGATAGATAGATAGATAGATAGATAGATAGATACACTCTAAAAAATGCTGGGTTGTTTTAACCCAATTTTGGGTAAAATATGGACAAACCCAGCCATTGGGTTACATTTTTAAATTACATTTTTAACCCAATGGCTGGGTTTGTCCATATTTTACCCAAAATAGGGTTAAAACAACCCAGCATTTTTTAGAGTGTAGATAGATAGATAGATAGATAGATAGATAGATAGATAGATAGATAGATAGATAGATAGATAGATAGATAGATAGATAGATAGATAGATAGATAGATAGATAGATAGATAGATAGATAGATAGATAGATAGATAGATAGATAGATAGATAAATTAATCTTTTTGCATTATTTTCTTGTTATATCTGTAAAGCTGCTTTGAAACCATCTGTATTGTAAAAAGCACTCTATAAATAAATGTGACTTGACAAAAGAAATGTGTCAATTTGGCTTGCTGTGTAAACATAGCCATATTACTGTATACGTAGGGTGTTTAGGGTGTTTTTCCACATAAGGAAAGACATGTCCGCATGTGACATATCTTAAGTCTTAAGACAAGGAATTTCACTGACCCTAAACAAAAGAGTAATAAGTCTTGAATATGTAGTTCTTAATGGCCACCGTGTCTCAGACACTTATTGTATATTGTATAACGGCTCTCTCTCACAGTAATGCACTGTCCCCATTTAACCTTCTTTAGATAATGAAACATAACACACATTTGGTTCTAAGCTGCCTTGAACACCAGCTGACTGGATAAGGGGTCAGGAAAGAGAGGAGAACAATCCACACCCTAAGTAGTGGAGCAGCCTCCTGCAGATTGTGAACTGTCAGTACTGAAACACCCTCCGCCTACTTGCTCTAATGAATCTGCTAGAATTCACAGGCACATTGGCAGATGTTCCAAAGGTCTGCCACTCTCTCATTTGTGCCGCCCACCTCAAAGCTCTCGTTTCAGATCTTGCTCTCATAATCAGAGTCTTCTCATCTTTTCTAAACCACCGCACATTAACTAAAAACTTCTCGTGGGAAAATATCTCTCACCTTCCAGTTTACGCGGCTCAGGCATGGAGGAGTTCTTTGTCAACACGTTGTTCAGAGGTGATTTCTGTAAACTGCGAGTTTAGATCGCAGTGAAGGCCGTTTAGTCTCTCAGTGACTGGGTCTCATGTAGTCCCGGAGCATTATTCAATCCTCTCTGAACCATGTGGAACTGCTTAAACACAAACACAAACACAGTGTGTAAAGCCAATCTCCAACTGTCACAGGACATTGACCTTCATTCAAGTGCAATATACAGTGATTGCTTTCACAGATGTGTTCTGTTCTAACAAAACTTACAAAGAAAGTTTCAGCAACTCATTCCCTTTCGGTTTATCTCTAATTCTCACCTTCTCGCATCCCATAATTTACATTAAATTGTCTATAACTAGCCTTCCAAAGATATTCTGTTCAATTATTTTAGTCAAAATGAAACAATAAAATAAATTATTTCTGCATCTTGCGATAGTTTTTGAGTCACCTGATCCTGTATTATTGCCATCAGTGCCAATAATGAACCTTTATCTTTAATGGCCTTTTCACACCAAGGATGATAACTATAACAGTAAAAACAGGTATAGTTCTAAAAATCGTTAAGGCTATGTTTACACAGAAACGATTTTGAAAAGAAAACACAAAAGTGGCGTTACGTTATCACTTTTTATTCTGCGTTTAGAAAAGCGTTTTTGGTGGGAAATTCACGTGTATATGGTGACGCAAAAGAGTGTGAAATTCAATGTAGTATGCACTCCAGGCGGCTAGGTGGCAATGTGGAGCACTACCAAACAACAACACCAAGTCCACGCACCTGCGTACAACCTTCACTGTCAAGCAGACTTTTGCGTTTTTACCGTTTACACGGGAACACGGCGGTGGAGCGTTTCTAAGATTTCCACTCTGGAAGGTGGTTTCACTTTTTTGCGTTTTTACGTCCCAAAAACGCCGTCGCCGTGTAAACGAAAGGCACATCCGATAAAATATTTGTATGTTTTCACCCACGAGTGTTTTCATGTAAACAGGGCCTAAGTATAAAAGAATAGCCACATCACAACTTATAATAAAAGCACAGGAGGAGGAGATCATTGGAATCACTTTCAGAATGATGAATGATGAAAACGCTGACAGCCAATCAGAATCCACCAGACTTTAAAGAGCTAGAAAATTTAAAGTGACAGACGCCAAGACTGCATTGTGCGCTTAGAATAAACAGAACGTTATCATCTGCTGATGTGGATGTGAATATAGTTATCGTTATAGTTTTAGTTATCATTCTTGCTGTGAATGGGCCTTAGGAGTGTAGGAGCAGGAGAAAATAGCAAAAAATTTCATGACAACACAACCTGACTGATAGAATCAGAGAAACATTTCAACCACGTTCACGTTCTACATGACATTCAATGCAGCAGACAGGATTTTAAAAAAGTTACTTTTATTCCATGGTTTATCCATCAATCATTTATCCATCAATCTATTTGAAATAGTTTTATATTCATGCTAGTAAAGTAAGTACATTATTAATGCACTCTTGTCATTTTGTTCGATATTTCTTTTTTTTTGGTTTTAACTTTTGGTTCAATTTTTAATTACGTTTTTCAGTTTTAGTAATTTCAGCACTTCAACTTTCAGGTCATTTCATACTTTAAGCTGAAACATACTTTTATTACTGAAATCTAATACTCTTTAGACATAACAAGTACAACACTAGTCCATTCCATGCTTGAAGAGCCCTCTAAAATAACTGTACACTTTGTTTGTAAACTAATCAGATACTTACAAAAAGTATGGAGATTACATCTAAAATTAATTTAAAAAGACTAAAGAAAATACCAAAAATATATAGTACACATACAACTGGCATTTTGTAGATCACAGAGATTAAATAGATTAAATTAGTACAGTAATGCATGCTAAAAATGGCACAGGCGAGAAATAAAGCATGAAATCTAGTGAGCCCACAAGCTACAAAACAGCCAAAGTGCCAAACCACAGAAATTTATCTCATTCAGCTCAAATTACATTTTCCACAGGAGTCGACTAATAAGGAAAAAGGAATAACAGAGGAATGAATTCAGGAAAACAGAAGTAATATGTAGGTGTCAGGGTGTGAGCGAGAAGCAGCAATGGAAAACAGGCAAGAGGAGGAAGAGGAGGGGAGGTTATTCTGGGTGGAACAAGGAAGCTTGGATGTTGTGTGCCAATCTGAACCATAAAGGGATTTTCTGATGAGAAAGCAGGAAAGAGGATGGGAAGAGAGAGGATAGGAGACTTCACAGTACAGTAACATCTGTGATGCATTTGCATTGAGCTGCGAATAGAGCACCAGGTTCATGTGCTGGAGAGAAATTCGCTGCTCGGGATATCAATCTACACAGTCAAATTTAAGACTTTTATAGACCTGAACAAATAAAATTAATACCGGACTCTGTACTGTATGTTTATGTTTGATTATCACATTAGCTTACAATGCTTCTGTGTTTCAACCCGGAGATTCTGTACTGAGGATGCATACCAGTGGAAAAAAATGGCAAAATTCCATCAATGGTGGGGAAGCGTTTTTAGGCCCTGCCTGCTGCACTGTAAACAGATTAATGCAACTTTAAAGACTACAGTAGCTAAAAACATGTTAATTGGTTAACAGTAAGTTCCCTTACGTGTTACCATGGTGTTCTGTTTGACATTGTGCACCTTGGCTTCTATATATTACCATTTACCTCAGCTTGTTGAAGAGTCATTTCTACGCTATCTCACGCCCAATTCGTACGAATTCGTACGAGTGATTAAAAAGTGGCTAATTCATACGACCTCACTCGAACGATTTGTCCAAACCCACGTGATGGGTAGGTTTAGGGGCGGGGTCAGGGGTAGGTCATTCGTACGAATTCATACGAATTGGCCACTTCGTAAAATATGTACGATTTAGCAAAAACGTACTAATTCGTACGAGTGAGGTCGTACGAATTGTTACGAATTAGCTACCTCGTAAAATTCATACGAATTCGTACGAGTGATTAAAAAGTGGCTAATTCGTACTAATCCATACGACCTCACTCATACGAATTCGTACGATTTGTCCAAACCCACGTGATGCGTAGGTTTAGGGGCGGGGTCAGGGGTAGGTCATTCGTACGAATTCATACGAATTGTCCACTTCGTAAAATATGTACGATTTAGCAAAAACGTACTAATTCGTACGAGCGAGGTCGTACGAATTGTTCCGAATTAGCCACCTCGTAAAATTCATACGAATTCTCGTGAGATCGGGTTGGTTATTTGTGATTAACCGCCACCTGTGATGTCCTTGTGATTATCTCTTACCATCTATGTTTATATGGTGGTTGTCAGTATAGATGTTAATGATACAAAACAGATTTTAATAGCAGTATGGCCTCGCTAAATCAGCAGAAAGAGGCTGTTGTTGGATTTATGACAATTACTTTTTTAAATTGTAAAATGTACAAGGTTGCTGTGTAAACATTTTACAGAATTATTCTGCAACCACAGATGTGTTTTCGTCGTTGTTGTAAAATTACAAGTATTTTTCTCCTTAGTTAGCCCCCGCATGATAAACATAAGCATTAAATAGAGCAATATATTCAGAAAGGCCTGTCTCAAATCCATTGTAATGCCCTATGGGGAACCAGATGTGCCCTTCAGTCTCTCCAGAAGTGCGAAAGTGTGAAGAACGTAGAGCAGATCCACTTCAAAACAACATAATGAACTCACACGCACAGTCCCTTCAGCATGAGCCCATTCAAACCACACATAAACATGACATAAACTTATACCAGTTGCTCCCAGTCAGAAACCGACAGCTTGTCACATGAGAGTGCTGGAAAACTTCACGAGTGGTGCGGTTGGGCAGAACCCGTGGAGCCCTGCCTGCGCATCCCTACAGTTTAGTACCGTCAGCAAATTCGCACTCAGTTTCGAGACAGTAAAACATCAGGCTTTCTTGGCTGCATGGAGAGCGATAGACGGGGAGTAAGTAAATCAAAGCATATGCTGACAGAATCTCACTCTAATTTCAAAGCCCTCCACCACGATCTTGACAAGGCCCTAAGATACCAAACTATTAAAAAACATAAGGGGGTGCCAAAACAACCGCTGTGATGCTGGGAAGAAAATGAATGCAGCGGATGATGCAGCCGGAGAGCTCTGACTCCAGATTTGAAATTAATTTCTAAAATAATGACCCTTGTACTGAACAGATGCACTACACCGGAAGCCATAGGGAACGAACGCAAGGAAGCGTTTTCGGGTTCATCTCCCTCATCCTAAAGCACGTCTGAGAGCTAGAAGGTGTCTATTTACCTTTCCAATATGGAGACAGAAGTGGGCTCATGAGTTCAAGACAATAGATCTGCCAAGCAGAGTTCGCTCCTCTACTACTACCACCTCACACACACACTATGATTTATGGGTAGTAATTACTTCACTGCCGGTGACATCATCTCACCACGCTTCCCGCACAAAAGTGACTAATTAGCTGTGCTGTCTTCTGATGCCTGCAATGTCTTTTTTTTCTCCTATTTTTTTTGTATGGAAGACAAGGCATGTCAAAACAAGACATTTCAACAACCCAAGGCAACACAGCTATCTCTGTAGCAACCTTTCTAAGCAGGCATACATTATACGCCATGTCTGTCGCTCTCACACACACACATACCCAAACAGAGTGTCTCTAAACCCCAGCAGACGGCCTCTAAACTGTTTACTTGGAGAACAAATGCAGTGATGGGTAGAAGTTTCCAGTTGATCCCCTTGTCAGTTTCAAAAAAGACAAAGGATGTGTTTGAAATCGCTCTATATACCCTTAGTGCACTATTTGCAACCAATTGTTTGCAACCAAAACATAGTGGACATGATCAAGGGCACTTATAATGCGACTCGATAATGAGTGTATAACCGATGCACAGAATACACCATTCACTGTGAGAGAGATATCCAGGGTCCAAATTCTAATGGACGTATCTATGCTGCCTTCAAAGATCGTTGGGAGACAGGAAATTAAGCTAACTATTGGATACCTCCAAAGGTAGCATTTTTATTCTTTCATACACAGCTGTTGCCAAAGTTTGTGTATCATGTTCATAGTCAATGTGACACATTGTCAACTACACGGAGGTCTGACACCTGTAAGAACTAACTCCATACATCCATCAACAAACCAGCATCAAGATAGTTATTTCATTCACGACTCACGAGTGGGGGGAAAATAATCGCTCAATGTAATACAGAACAACAATATGACTTTAAAAGGACCAAGAACACCTGTAATCATCACCACATATTGTACTGAAAAATGTGAAAAAGTGTGATAGCATCAGCGAATATGAGCATCACCGAATTAGCATATTAGCATCTCCGAATGTGATAGCATCACCCCTATCCTCAAATCCCTTCAATGGTTACCAGTCAGATTTCGGATCGATTTTAAGACCTTAATATTCATTTTTAAAATTTTAAACGATCTGGCACAGTCTTACCTCTCTGATCTTATTATTTTGCACCAGCCAGCAAAGAATCTGAGATCGGCAGATAAATTACTGCTCCAAGTGCCACGATCGAGACTCAAGCGGAAAGGTGACCGGGCGTTTTTGATAGCTGGGCCTAGGCTATGGAATAATCTACCGCTCGCCATCCGCTCCATCCCCACGTTGCATTCCTTTAAAACGGCACTGAAAAAGCACTTTTATAGCTTGGCATTTACCTCCGACCCAAGAGAGACCTAAATATTTTAATTTTATGTTGTTGTGTTTTGTATTTTTTCTGTTTGGTTTTATTGTTGTAATTGTGCAGCACTTTGGGCTGCTCTTGAGGCAGTAGAAATGTGCTATATAAGAAACTAAACTAAACTACTGTCCAACTAGTGACCTCAACATGATTTCATGTCCTTGATGCACCATTGAGAATGAAATACTTTGTCTAGCAAGGGAATTGAGGAAAACATGCCAAAATACTTTCTCTGAGTGAAACATTAAGCATTAATAGATTTTCCCTGCAATTTAACTTGCATTTACACTGATATTTATTTATAAAACAACCTTACCACCTTTCCATCTTTCACTTTTCTTTATAAGAACCCTTTTTTTCTTGATTAAAATTATGTTTATTAATTATAATTGATGTCCAAATAATAACCATCAATCATCTTTTAATTATAATGAACTATTTAAAAATAGAATATATAAAATAGGTTGACTGTCTCGTTTAAATGTAATTACTGTGACATGTTAAATGGATGGAAACATAGATAATAATATAATAATGACAATATAGACAGTAATCGAATTATGAAAATTAATACATTGCAGATTGACACTTTTTTTTGCACAACTTGCTAAATAGAATTAGTGAAAAACAATCTACCTGTTGCTAACCTAGTTCTTGAAAAAATCTTGATTAATAGTCGTCAAGATAATAATAAAATAAATAGTATTATAAAGTTTAGGAGAGACCAAAACATGTGGGTTCATTCTTTGTTGATTATTCCTCGTGTCAATAATGATGTTGACTAAACAAATTTCCCCAAAGATGTCCTTAAAATCAAAGGGCAGGCTTATGAAAAGTCATCACGTACTGATATTCCATTCGGTTACTGTGTTCTCATCCCACTATCGTGTGACCAAGTGAAGTTTGTGACCAGTCAGTTCATTACATGATGAACAAAGGAATACTCCACTCCCCCTTTGTGCTCAACTTTGAGAGGAGACGCACCAAAACTCCCGCTAAAATATTGCAAAAGCCTTTACCTATGTCAGGAAGTCATCTTCGGAGATTTTTTTTTTCTAAAACATGTTAAAGTCCATTGATGCGAGATCCTGTTTTGTCGTTGTAATCCAAAAGCGTAAAACTTTCAGCGTTCAGCTGTTTGGCTTGTATTGATGATATTGCCTGCACGTGCTTAGACAGCTCGATAGACCACGCCCCCTTCACCCATGACCCCACCCCCTGTCCAATACCATGCACTTGCAGCATGACACCTACTAACGTTTGTAAATAACTTCATTCAAGCTTGTCTGTTTTTTGTTTGTTTGTTTTTTTAAGTTAGGAAATGTAAAGATAATAAACATCTTACTTTGACATGCTTTAGTCGTAAATTGAGCACTCATGAATAATTTCTTACAGTAACAGCAGATCCAGAGATGTTGATTCTGAAATATATTGAGTCACATTTGTTTCTTCAATTGAATATATAGGTCACTGAGTTCATTGAGGGCTTTTTTGAGTAAATTGCTTATATATGTTTGTAAATATAAATATACGTTCACAAAAGCTATCGGGTTGTATGTGACATGCGTGGACCCACTAGTTTGTGGATCAGTGTAAATATTTCTAAGTGTTTCTAATCTCTGTAAGTGCACTGATACAAACCATCTGTGCTGCCTTCTGCTAGTGCTAAAGAGTTATTTAGTGTGTTGATTGTGATTAATTAATTTTATTAGTAAAAATGTATTATGTATTAGTATATATATATATATATATATAATAAAAAATATATTTTTATTATATAAATTTTATATAATAAATATTTTATATAAATATTTTTTATTATTTAAAAATATATAAATAATAGCAGATTTTTCAATTACCCTCTTCAAAAGTTTACATTATGCTCTTATTTTTTAGACATTTTTTAGACATTTTAGTACTGCCCTTCAGAAGCTACATAAGATGCTACAACTCTGATCATAATATTCAAAACATTTTTTTTTTTTTTTGTGAGATGAGATATGGCTTTTCCGGGCAGTATTACATAAATAAAAATGGTGCAATTTTTATTATCTCTTTTATTTACTTACAAATAAAAGTTTACATTATGCTCTTATTTTTTAGACATTTTTTTTAGAGATTTTAGTACTGCCCTTCAGAAGCTACATAAGATGCTACAACTCTGATCATAATATTCAAAACATTTTTTTTTTAACCCGATCCCCTGTGTGAGTGTGTGTGTGTACATGTTTTTCTATCCGGGTGAGGACCTGAATGCACACAGAGACTCATGGGGACTTATGTCACTGCGGGGTCCTAAATTGAGGTCCCCATGGGTAAACACACATACAAATCTTACAGAATTATTTATTTATTTATTTATTTATTTATTGAAAATGTAAAAATGTAGAATGTTTTCTGTGATGGGTTTAGGGATGGGGCAGTGCAAGGGGATAGAATTTACAGTTTGTACAGTATAAAAGTTTTTACACTTCTCACAAAGATAGTAAACCAGACTGTGTGTATTATTGTACGCACATACACACACATGTTGTATATATATATATATATATATATATATATATATATATATATATTAGGGCTGGGAAAAGATTAATCGCGATTAATCACATCCAAAATAAAAGTTTTTGTGTGTAGTATGTATAATTATTTTGTATACTGTATATAAATACACACACATGCATGTAAACATAATAAATATTTGCATGTATATACTTTATATATATATTTACACAAAATTAATATTATACATAAATATTTAATATATTAATAACATATTTTTCTTAAATATATACATGCACATGTGTGTATTTATATATACAAAGTAATTATACACACTACGCACACATATATTATGGCAACACAAACTTTTATTTTGGATGCGATTAATCGTTTCCCAGCCCTAATATATATATATATATATACAGTATATATGAACTTTGCCTGTGTCATTGACTCCAGATAACAAGTCAGTGCAGCGAGTAACACAGATCTATGAGTTTGCAACCAGCACCCCAACACAATCCATCATCCAAGTCTGCTTGACAGACTGATACATTCATATCTTTACTTTGCACAACTGTGGTATTCAAACGGCTTCCTGTCTCTTTTCTCATTTGGGGGATGTAAACAGATTAAGGCAAAAATCTTTCGAGGGCCCCCCTCCCCATTCCCGACACAAACCAGTGCACCCAGAAGGAATTAATTGGTTTCAGCAGTCATCCCTTCTGAACAATCCACTTGAGCGCCCCCAATGTAGCCTCCCGGCAGAGACATCTCATCTGTCTCGCACTCCTCCCCCACAGAGCCGACGTCTAGACCCTCTTGCTGCAGTGTGTGCATCCATGCTCACACTTGACTAGGGCATTAGGTTCACACCCTGCACTATCAGTTGGGATGATGCTAGATAATGACTCAGGCCGAGTTGCTGAGACACTCAGCTCTTGAGACACTGACAAACCATCTGATCTATTTTTTTCCCCTCATGTAAACATGCCACATGGCCGACATGTAACGTGATTATTGCATGTTTGCGATGTCTGGATGATCTCTGTAAGACGCGCACTCACCCGCCTGGGTCTTATTGCGGACAACCGGGGAGGGAGGGGTGAATGGATGGATGTTTACTGAGGACTAGAGAATTGAAACAGTGGCGTAATGTTATTATGCGACGATTCCCAGTCCCTCTAGGTTGCAACATGCCCGTCAGTCACTACATACGTCTCATTTAGAGTGACGTGCAGAAACAGAGCAGTGGTATTGATAAATAATCATATTTATTCTCAGCTTTTGAGCTTAATATTTTATACTGGAATGTTTTTAAAGCATATTTTTAGACTATGGAAACAAACTAGGGTGTTCAGTGTTGGCGTAGTTCCTGTGTTTTGCCTTTGTGGGGCAGTGCTTCTCTCAGAAATGAACACGCATGTTGTGGTGCAGAACGATTCTTTGGATTCATGTTGACATGTTAAATGTAAGGACAGATTGTATTAGGGAAATCAGAAAGGGAAACAGTCTTGCAACTGAGGTTCAGTTCCAGCTGATTTTATTTCCTTCTTGGAAAAAGACAAAGTTCTGTACAGAGGTCTGACAGGCAGTGACTTGACACAATTGGCTGGCTTTTGAGTTCACTACTCAAATGTTGAGATATGGTATGGCAAGACAAAACAATATTGTACACAGCATATTGCACAAAATGAAACAATAAAACATATCTATATATTCCAAAAGTCATGAACAACACTCTTAAACATAGGGATGTATAAAGATATATGTTCTCGTTCCTGTCATGATATATCATCGTCGGACATAAACACGCAATCTTTTACTTATTTTACAGTCAATGTACATAGAAGTCTTCATGTTGATCCTCTGCCTTAAACACAACTGCTCTACATAAACCTGAATTGAGAAATACAAAATGCTATTCGCCATGCCATAATATACTAAAACAATTAGCTACATTTAGCCAACAAGTAGAAAAGATTAAATATCCTTGTACAATTATGGAGTGAAGATGTACTTCATTGTTCATGAATTATAGGCATTTCGACCGTATCTGTAATTCCATCCAGTGGTTAAAACCGAAACGCGTCACTATAAAAGCACAAAGAAGTCGGTATTCAAAAGGTACGGCGTCCCAAAACGAGGACACGGTAAAACGCAGCCGTCGCTGCAGCTACATACAACCTCATTCAGCGCGCGCATCGTAGGCTAATGATGATTGGTCGTTGAAATGTAGATACTGTCTCTTTAAGAAGCCTGTGGATTGACACTGTAAACATGTTTAGGGGGCAGATTCTGGAGACAACCCAACCCCCTGGCTTTAAAAATCGGAAATCCAAACAGCGATATTCACCGATTGACACCCCCTCGATAGATTTTGTACAAAAATACACTCAGAAAATAATGAAACATTTAATCTCCGTTCCATGTGAGAAAGTCATCAATTAAATAAGACGAAACAAAACTAGCCCTTCCGCGAGAAAGACGGACATGTGCATGTGTAGCCTATACACACAACAGACTGACTAGAACACAACTGACTGAGGGGAGCAATGTTTGGCCGTTATAAATACATCGATATAAAAATGCCAGCGCTTCAAAGTTACTTGTTGCGAGGATGAAAAAAGTAAAAGGCAGAGAAAGAGAGAGAGAGAGAGAACGCTCCTCGGATGAATTTTGGTCCTGATTTGTAGTGTAAAGAGTCGAATATCATCTGAGTTGCGTCTGAATCCTGATGTCATGACGACAGAAAAGCTGGTGATAGTGATTGTTTCGTTTTTGCGTCTGCCATTCGGTCTCAATGAATCAACACCAGTTACGCTTCTCAACAGCCTTTCGTGGTTAAATCGTAATGAAAGCATGCGATTCTGGTCTAACAAACGACTCTGGTAAACAACCTCAAGCGCGAGCACCTCCATTCAGTACCTCCAGCAAAAAAAAAAACAAGCATTTTTTTTCTCTTTAAAAACGTCCCTTTTTAAGTCGAAGAGGGCGCACAACTCGCCACCGCGCAACGCCTTCCTCTGCGTCCAAAGCGCGCCTCCTTCCAGCACCAAACGAGCAAGCTAAGCACTTTCATCTGCACTCTTGTCAGTGGATAATGAGAGCCCACAGTATCTGATGCATGATAAACAAGAGGAATCATGTCGTTGATTCGTCTTCCGACTCATCTCGGAGGATGTCTGCAGTCCTCCAGTCAATCAGACTCGTTATTAGCGCTCAATAAGTGAACACCAAGTTTGATATTGTCGATTCGAGCCAGTCCCCTGATATCATCTCGCTCACCTCTGGAGTGCAGTAGTCGGGGAACTCAAAGTGCGAGCCGGAGCCAGACTCAAAGTTGAACTCCAAATCTCTGTCCAGAGGCGCTGTGCCAAACGTGCTTAAGCTGTCAAAGCCGGGACTGGGGTCCGCCAGCTCGTCCTCGAACTCCTCATCCGAGGAGGACGACTGCGAGGAGGACGAGTGCGAGGCGGAGGGCGTCGGAGACGGCGCGCGGGTGTACTTGAAGCGCGCGGCGGGCTCCGCGTCTTCTTTCCCGCTTGCCAGCCCGTCATCGTACAGGCTCAGCGGGTCGCTGGATTCCGCCGAGCTGCTCAGAGTGGGACTGGCCGGCACAGCGACGGAGGGCGGGCTGCTGTCAGAGCTGCATCCCCCGAACACATGCCCGCGCTTTGCTGGCTTCTCGGGGATTTGTTTGGCGGCCGAGACGGACCTGGACTTGTAGAGCGCGTGGTGGTCTGCAGGGACGGAGTGGGCGGTCAGCTCGAGCGGCGTGGACTTTCTGTGCGTCCTGCTGAACGATTTCGAGCTCTTTTTGGATGCAGACTTCGCGCCGGGGCTGCCACTCACGCGCTCCCCCTTCTCTCCAGTCTTCCCGCTGGATGACTTCACCTTCTTCCGAGGTCGATATTTGTAGTCAGGGTAGTCTGCCATGTGCTTGAGCCGCAGACGCTCGGCCTCGCGGATGAAGGGGATCTTGTCGCTGTCCTTCAAAAGTTTCCAGCGCTTGCCGAGTCTCTTGGAGATCTCCGCGTTGTGCATGTCCGGCGACTGTTCCATAATCTTGCGCCTCTCTATCTGCGACCAAACCATGAACGCGTTCATTGGCCTCTTGATGTGCCCCGATGGGGTTTTGCACCAGGCGATGTCCATTTTATCCCCAGCTGAGTTTGGGGAGCCGGGGGTCTGAGACGCGTCCATGTCTAGGTCCATCTCCCCCGAATCAATAGAATCGCCGGGGAGCACGTCGCTGCTGCTGCTGCTGATGTGCGTTTGCTCCACCATAGCCAGGTCTGTGTCCATGCGCTACAAACAGTCTCAACTTTTAATTGCGCACGAAAATCCTACACGTGCTGCAGCTCGAGACGCGTATTTCTTCTTCACTCTTGTGTGGAATAAAATTTAGTCAGTCTGGACACAAAGTTGACTCTCTCTTGGTTCAGCACTCCGTCCACTAAGCGCATATCCCTGTCAAGTCCCGGCAACGTCGTCAAATTCAACAGTCTGCCGTTCAACTGCCGGTTCGACTGAAAACGAACCCAGAGTGCGCTCTGGACGCGAAGTATCTGAAGCCGTTTAATGGAAACGGACAAGTGTCTTCATCATAGTTTGTCGTATGACCATGCGGTAGGTTTAGGCGACTGCACTTTTTCATGCTCTGAACTTCCTATCACCCTTCACAACTTTCAATACTTCTGCTTAACCGCCTCGCAAGGATTTATCCTTTTCCGAAGGTATAAAGGAAAGAGATTCCAGCCAATCAGCTGCTGTCACTAGCCTATCCACGGCCAAAGCCACACCTCGTCGCCGTTCATTGGCTGAATATAGTATCTAATAATAATCGGCGCGTGCAATGAGAAGCTTTCTGTCTGACCTCATTCCATCTACACTGCAAACTTAGTTTTTAAAGGCACATTATGCACTCCCCCTTTCCTAGATCGCACGCTGAATTTGGCAAGGGTGTAAGTTGGGATAAGCAATTCTGATGTTCGATTATGAGCGATAACACGGATTAAAATGTGCTAAGATCGTTAAACCCAGCTTTCCACAATCAGGTGTTTACTTTTTTCTTGCGGGTATTGCATGAATCATAGAGGGACTTCAATTTATTGTTTTACTTATGATATTTAATAGCGAATGTTCTAATAAAAACAACAACAACAAATAATAATCGCTCATCCATTAATATTCAGCATTCACAGCACCGCGCGTTATTTATTTATACACAAAGACAGCGCGCGCCCACATGCCACGCGCTTCTCCATTCAAAGGCAGCATGTTCTTGTTTGTGTTGTTAGCTCGCGCTCCAGTTATAGGGTTGCACAAAATAAAATATTGATAAACGTGTTTTATGGTTGGTTTTATGTCTATTTCCTACACAGCCCATTTCATATTCTTCCAAATGTTGTATTTCTAGCTATAGGCTACTTGAATGAATCTGATACCAGAATGCACACAGCAAACAGTCAAATGCAAGAGGTGAAGAAAGCGTTCGGCAACATGACTCTGTTTAAACTGCATTCGTTCATGCCTCCAGATGGCGTACTAGAGCCAACGTAGGAGCGAAAACAATTGTTATTCCACACAGAAAGTGTCTGCTCTGAATAACTGTTTAACTCGATAAAAACAGATCTGAATATGCATTACGTAATCAAGTCAGCTATCATGGATAGAACATCACAACAAAAGCCAAGTGTCTCAAGTCACATTATTGTGAGATGGGAAGATTCAGGTCCACTATCTCTGCTAAGCAGACAGTGACTTCCTAAACCCCGAATCATTATAACTGAAATCAATTTCAGTGACCTCATAGCTAAAGTATTAGTTAAAGAAAAAGGTTAACCATTTACCACACCAAGTGTACACCGTGTGCATGAGATTTTCTAAGGCAATTCTGTGCCCATTTGATTTTGAATACAGTAATCAAACACCTTTGACTGTTTAAACAGGTGTGCTGGGGAGAATGCACACTAGTTTACCTTATCGTGTCTCATTACAGGGACAGATGGCCGCCCTGCTACACTTACCATTATTTACTTTAGCAGTTACACCTCACCATGCCACACAACTGCTATTTTCTCCAGGTGAGTCAAAGGTGAGTGCTGTTGCATGCCAGAATCGATTGTTTTACTTTGTCGAAAACTTAAAAACTTTGTTTCAATTTGCTTATCTCGACAACCACAGCAAGTGTAGGCCTATTATATCAATAGGTGTGCTATTTAAGTCACTACAGGCAGAAACGTTTGTTCAGGGTCAGTTATGAGGTTTTTGTGCTATTTGACTTTTTATGTCAAGGAAACATCCATAATACACTTATAAGTGATAACGGTGGTAATATACACTCACAGGCCTGGTTTCACAGACAGGGTTTAGATTATTAAGCCTGCATGGATTAGGCCTCAGTTCAATTAAAGTTTAAGTCAAATTAGACAAAAACATTATGTGCATTTTGAGACAAAACAATGGTACTGACTTATTTTAAAATGTGTCAGTGCAAGTTCCTTTAAGTTAAAACAGCTCAAACATGCATTGGGACTAGGCTTAAAGGGATAGTTCACTTTGAAATTAATTAATTTTTGATATGTTTTAGCTTACATCAAGCACATCCAATATTTAGGTGTCTTTGTTTCCACAGTATTTTCAATTTTGATATTTTTTGGTCCGATCATGTCTGTCAGTCATATAATGGAGGTTTATGGGGTCCACCTCAGTCCAAATTAAACATGACAACATTTTTTTTTGCACTTCCGGCGCTTGCTCAGGTCACTTGGACGTGGCTGTGGTTACAAGAGGTAAAAATTATATAAATACTGTTCGTTTTCTCACACAAACCACTCTTTTCGTGTCTTAGGCCATCAATGTGTACTTACATTTACGAGTCATTAAATCATGTTTAATTTGGACTTCTCTGTGCATGCTCTTTGAGGTGGTGACCATAGACCTCCATTATGTGACTGACAGACAAGAACGGTTTGACCTAAAAATATAAAAATTGAAAATACTGCGGAAAAAGACACCTACATCTTGGATGCGCTTGAGATAAGCTAGAACATATCAAAAATTAATTTCCAAGTGAACTATCCCTTTAAGCCTCGTCTGTGAAACCATGGGATGGTGGGCTGTAATAGGGCCGAAGAATCATGACGTCGCTGTCCGATGAAAACCACGTATGTCCATTTTTGGCGATTTTGAGATTTTTTGACTGATAGAATGTCCAGGTTCATTTCCGTGTACAGCATGCGTCACATTATCTAAATGACCAATGAAAAGTTGTGAAATCATGTCATCTGATTTCCACGTATTTCCATTTGCTGTCAAAGCTGTCCATCACGCAGCGTATCTCCCATAGGCAGTATAGTATCTCCCCGCCCTGTGGAGGCATCTCGCCGGTCTCGTCTCTGAGACCCCTACACCTGGTATTAAAATGCGATCTGTATCCAGATAAGTTATCCGGATAATAAAAAAGGCATGTTAATGCAAGGTATACGTTATGATCGAATTGTGATCGGATCTGCCTGACCATCTGGAGGTAGTCTGGCTCGCATTGTGTTCGGATCTTTACTAGTAAACGCAATCTGGTTGTTGAAACCACATATGTAGGCCTATATTTTACTTTTCCCAAAAATGCTAAAAAAATAAACGAGTGAGAGCGTGTTATATAGGCTATATGACACGTTATAGTCAGATATGACGGCGCTACGGCGACACGCATCACCGCAGATGAGCAGCTGAGCGAAACTGAAAGTAAGTCCCAGACGCAATCATCTTCACAATCACACAATCATCTTCAAGTAAAGAAACGAAGTGATCTTACCAGGGCAGGCTGTTGCCGAGCTCTTATTGATGTATGTCTTTGATTTTGAAATTAGCTGATGATAAAATTCAGCTCATATCTGTAATAAAATGCTGTTCATATCTGACAAAATTACGGTAAGATTGTGTAAATAAAGTATCAGTCTAGCATCGCCATGTCAGTGTATGATTCACTGTCTCTTCATAGTTTGCAAGAGACATAACTGAGCGTAGCCTATTCATCTGTCAATGTGAAACGCGATTTGGTCATTCTAATTAATGATCGGAAGAACGCGTATCGACCACCGTTACTATACAATATGCACGTATGTCCATTTAAACTCGATTTTGGGTCAAATATGGATTATATCATGACACTGGCAAGAATATGGTTACATTTAAAGATGTTGTGCCAAGCATGACAAAGCTGCGTTCAGCTGTTTTTGAAATAACATGTTTTTTTCACTTCCTGAAAAGTAACCGTTTTGGACGTACGTGGTTTTCATCGGGCAGCGACGATGATCATAACCTTTATATCCATACTGAAATATCAGATGGCCAGACAGTGTTTTATTGTTTTAAATCGTTGAAATGTTGGTGTCCCATGTCCCAGGAAACTTTATACATTTTTAAATTAAATATGTGATATGAATAAGTATTCATAAACAGCTGTTGAGATATTATTCCCAATTGAAACAAACAGAGGCCTAGATCCATAAACAGGTTTTCTTACTTCAGGTCTTTACAAGCAGATTGCACTTTGAATCTATAGATTTCAATTATATCTTTAAAGGCTGTTTTCTCAAAATTAGTATTATTATTATTTTTTTTTTTTTATTCAGCAGCACTTACATATACTTAACAGTTTCATTAACATCTGCATTTGCCCGTTTTTATACATTTTATTCTTAAATACAAGGTGATTTTTTGCTGTTAACAGTATTTTCCTATGTAAGAGATATCCAAAATCCCCTCTAAAACCTTTGACTATAATACGCCAACAATTCCGAACCTGCCCGTCTCTATTTACGGTTGAGATTTCTGTTCTGGAAATGTATGCAAATGAGTGCATATGCGATGAGATCATTTGCATACTTAAACATCAAATTTCAAAAAACCTGTTATACCACCTTTTTGTTTTGCCGTTCTTAACAACTGGCGAAGTGTGGTGATATCTTTTAAATCCTTATTCACCAGGGCTGTCTTTTTAAGAAAACAAAATCACCTACATGAGCGATTGCCACTGGAAAAAAAAAAAAGGATCAGAGATGGACAAATCCACTCACAATGAGAGCATTTGATCTCATAGGCTGAAACGAGAGACTTTAGTGATGGTCTGGCGGCACGGCGCACCGACGGCTGCCTGCTTAATTCACTCATTCACTCCCCACTACCACGGCGTTCAATCCAAACCCCGCTCCTCAAGCTCGACTTAGCGTTGCCATGGAAATCCTGACTGTTTGCTCTCAAAACACATTCAGACAAGAAAGTACATGATCTTGCTAGTCTTAGCCCAGCGGAGCTGAACCACGCAGTCTACAAGGACACGGGAACGTTCTCATCAATCTGCCTGTCGATCTCTTCTCTGCCTCCAAACCCACACACAAACAAATATGAATGGATTTGCATAGATGTCAATCTGATGGCTCGGGTTTTAGACAAGCGGCCAACGGACTAGATCTGGGTTTATGAAAATGAGCTTATCCTGCAGTTGCCAGGAAGATGAATTGGGGCAGGGAACAGTGCAGACAGTGTGTACACCGAGGTCAGAGTGATAGCTGGAGCCGTTGTGACACGGTCTGGGGGAGCGTGCCTTCGAGTTATTCATTACATTCTTTCTGTCCCATCATTGCCTTCCTCATTACCAGGCTAATTTCTCCAGCCCCTCTGTGCCGCTGCCGTCGCACAATGGAGTCTTTGTGATCTTGAGATTGCAACTGTTCAACTGATATATAACTGCAACCAAGAAGGTCCTCCTCTTAGCTTTTAAAGTCACGTATCCCATCTGTAATGCTTTAAGTTCTCATAACTTAAACTCTTAACTTCTGCAAAAAAAGGTCACCCAAATGTCTGTCCCTTCCTTTCGTTCGATAAGCTTGCTTGTGGTGAGGTCACCCATTGCACCATAGAGCCAAAACGGTTCCAGCCAATTGTCCAGCTCAGCAGAAGACTGAGAACACAAGTTCAGGAGTGAACGGCTGATGGCTTATCTTTCACAAGGGTTTATTTCCCCATTGCGGGCAATAAATCAGGAACGGCGCCCGAAGGCACGCCTCCTTTTTCAGGTTTCACGTGTTTCTAACGTTCACCAGTGCAACTCAATACAAGAGCTCCCAAGAACAGCAACGTTTATCTTGATAGCATCACTTCATCAGCACAACTGTTCTCAAAAGTGGTTTCATGTTAATTATGAGCTGATGTGTTTTCTCGATAAAGAGTCCATTGAAAAACCGAACGGAATTTGTTTGGATAGATTCCAGTCAGGTTCATTTGTTTAAAGTGTTACCAACCGTTATGAACTGAGGTGATGCTTTAATTACAGACCAACCCATATCTGTTCATCAAGACTATTTCAATTCATTTATTTTCATATGCATGTTATTTATTAAGTGGGTGAAACCTTTCAAGTTATATTTCACCCTAAAATATTGTTGGTTTAACTTAAAAAAAAGTGAGTAACCTGGTTGCCTTAAAATTTTTAAGTTGATTGAATTGGGAAAAGTGAGTTAATACAATGAAGGAGATTGATTTAATCATTAGAAACTCGAAATAATAAGTTACCTCAACTAAATATGTTAAGATGATTTGACAAAAGAAAAAATGTTGTGATAACAAATCTTGAAAATATTTTTTTTGCAGAAAAGGAAAGCAACAAAGCCTGTTTTACAACAGGTTTGAATTTTGACAATGACAATTAAACACCCCCACATGATTCTCATTAGTGTAATGTAATATAACAATTACCTTCTTATTGTTTTAATGTGGGAAAACATATTTGCATATTATTTGTGAAGCCTTTTATATCATAATGTTTATTTAAAGAAATAAATAAACTCTCAATGTGCTTAAGTGGTAAAAACAATGTATTACTGTAATGGGAGCATAATGATAATCACCTTTATGAATAAAGTTTATCCTTTCTTGAAGGAAGAAAAAAATGTCTGAATCTATTATGATAATTCATTTCATTTAAATAATTTCACAGTGGAAAAAGGTTGTGTCTTAAGATTCGTCTTTGTTATTTATGTAAAATCTGAAAATTTTACATTTGAAAATGTATTTTTTTGAAAGTGCATCCATCAAGCATCCATATATGATGGACAATATAATGTACAATTCTGCTACATATATATATATATATATATATATATATCACTTTTGTGTATCTGAGAGCTTAAACTCGATCTCTTTTTTAGTAAACACAAGAGGTTTTACTCAAGGTTATGAATAGAGCTTGTGCTGCTCTGGAAGCAACAAAAAGTGTTTTGATGAGCAGAGTGCATTCACTTGGTCTTGTTTATGTTTTGCAAGCAACCTTGAGCAGAAGATTTTTCTCTGGGTTATTGTAAGGCTGTGCTTTTAAGTAAAAGGAGAGGGAAATGTTTTGTGGACAGTGAAGCGAGTGAAGAAAGAATGGCTAAATTTATACAGTTATGGAGAGTGAATGGCCACTCTGCATTGAAAGTTACGTAATTTGGTTCAAGGTTTGTACCAAAAGTGGAAAATGTTTAGGTGAATATTGGAACAACATATTCTGTGTGTTTGTGTGTGTGTGTGTTTGCTGTCAGACTCATGTCCATTTTCCTTTCTGTTGGAGTTAGAGAGGACCCATCACTGACTTAACAGGTGCTGTATCATACACTCGCCACACACACATGCATGCACACACACGCACGCATTCACGCACATACATGAAACCCAAACCCACTGACCTTAATTAATCTCAGTCAGGTCTACAAAGATGAGACATATTCAACATATGTTTTGAGTTAAATCAAAAATGAAAGAAAAAAAAGACTCAGTTAAAATGAATGGAGACTGGAACTGTCAAGCTTCACAAATGATGTGAAAGCACTGTAAATTATCATAAAAGTAATCCATAGGACTTGCTCTGCATGACAGAATGAGAGAAGTAACAATGATGGATTCATGAATGAATCATTCCTCTGGAACAGATATTTTCAGTGAATCAGTTGATCCACATTCAGCGCTTGAAATGGAAAAAAATAAATAAATAAATAAAAAGAGTGCCGGTACTCCCGGTGCTCAGTTCAAGGAAGGGAGGGCTGAGGGTACGGGCAACATGTCAGAAGTGCCAGTATGTAAGGAAAACTGATGGTATGCGTACCACAGGAATTTAACAGCAGTTAACAGAAATATTGTTGAATAACAACTTAAATTGGTTGGTTAACACAATATCATGTCTTCAGAGTACTTGGAATATAGCACACGAGTCGGTTGCACTTTATTTTACAGTACGCTACGTTAATATAAGGTAACTACGTGGGTTAACGGTTAGGGTCAGAGTTAGTACCTTGTTAATACCCATGCAATTACTATTATAGGTGTATATTATATTCATGGGTTACAGGACTGTAAAGTAAAGTGCTAACCACTAATCATATGGATCTCTTTATGAATCTACTATGGTGTTTTTGTGTCCCTCTTGAAGCTTGAAAGCTTTTAGGGGAAAAAAAGTGTCCCACTGAAGAAAATATACTTTAAGTGAAAGTTTGCTTTTGTTTATTTGTCGTTCTAAAATACTTGATTATTTTATTCATTTATTAGGTTATTCAATATTACATTTCAAGTTAAAATATTTCAAATGTACTAAATTGTAACTTGATCATTACAAATGTGTAATTACTGGCATACAAGTTCAATAGAAATGACAAAGTATATTTTAGTTCACCATAAATGCTCGTCAGTACATTCGACAGTACACTTTAACGATTTTTAGAAGTAATTAAATCGCATATAAAGATTTACTTAAGTCTTACTTAAGTGAGCAGTTCAGCTAATGGGCTCTATGCACGGCGGTATTTCCGGTGAAGGTGTAGGGATGCTCGATAACTTCCGCCGATCGTAGAGTCCAATGCAATACCGAGAATTTATATTGAATTTTATACTCCATGGTTATACTAAAGGAACGTTAGTCACAAAAACAGATAAAACAGACACCCCTCGTTGTGTTTATGCTTATTTTTTAAATTATATTAAATAAACAAAACTATATATGAAATTACATCTAAACGTATGTACGTTTCGTTTCAATGACGGGAGGACAGAAAATTTTGAAGACTCTGCCATAATCCCGTTTTCCTCTGTTTTCTTTAATCTCCACAACCGGAAATGGACGAGCATCCTTGCGTCAAATGCGGAACTTATGCGTGCATGTAGCCCGTTGCATTTAAAGGGATACTCCACTTTTTTTGGAAATAAGCTCATTTTACCACTCCCCCAGAGTTAAACAGTTGAGTTTTACCGTTTTCAAATCCATTCAGACGATTTTCTGATATCTAGAAGAATATCAGTAACCAGACCGTTTCTGGTCTCATTGACTTCCATAGTAGGAAAAATATCAATGAGGAAAGTCAGGAAAGTCAACTAAGGAAGTCAATGAGACCAGAAACTGTCTGGTTACTGATATTCAACTAAATATCAAAAAAAAAAAATCGACTGAATACATTCGAAAACGGTAAAACCCAACTGTTTAACTCTGGGGGAGTGGTAAAATGAGCCTATTTCCAAAAAAAGTGGAGTATCCCTTTAATATAAATGTATTATTGATGTATATGGCAATTATTAAGTGTTCATAAAAATAACATTCATTTCACACTTAAGTATATTATTTTAGAGTTTATAATTTCCAAAATAAGTATTCTTTAAGTTTGTTAAAGTCTACTTTTTCAAAGGGGACATAGATATCCCTTTAATAAACACATATACCCAAGAGAAAGAGAGTGTGAGACTAGTGAAGAGTATAGTGAAGGGAGAAGGAATAGAGAACAGTGTTTTTCTTGGACTCCGAACAATTATTGCTTTCACAATTTGCAGACAGCAGGGCATCAGCACTGGAGATAGAGAAAGCAGATCACGTACCGGCTGCCTTTCCAGATTCTCTCCCTTAACCGTCTCAACCATATGGATTTTAGAACAAAGACGTTACGTTTATGCTAATCACAATAGCCATGTGCAGACAAAGGGCTCCAAAGGTTGTACCTGTACCATGATAAAGACACTGAGAATGCCAGGCATATGAGAGCGTGTTGTTTCATAAGAGGAGACTGTGACATTTAAAGGACGAGAGGCTGAAAATTGGTAACTTGGAAGCCATTTTCATTTCATTGATGCACTTCAAAGAGAAAGCAGAGGAGAGGATGTTTGGAAGTGAGACAAAGGGAGGGAAAAAAAATGATTACAAATTAAGGTGGATGAAGCGCATTGCTTCCATCTCTCGCTCTCATATAATTTCCCTTTCTCGTGTTTATTATTCTATAGTGCCGCTGCTACTCCCCGGGAGCGGAGACAAGTATAGCAGAGTGTTAAGACGGGGTTTTTCGTGCGGCACGGCACACCGAAAAACTTTCCCGGCATCCCTTCCGCTCGACGAAACGATGACGCGTGATTCTGCTGACACAAGTCATCTGATTGCTGTGTCACGGCATGGTTTTAGGCGAGTGGCAGCGCTCTGGCTACAGACGTAGAGTCTTTTTTTTTCCTCCCAGACGCACTGCGGCACAGCCAGACAACTAGAGTGGAGGCACAGGAGCTCGCAGCTGCAGTCTACTGGCTTGTTTTGGGGAGGCAGAGGAGCCGAGCACTTCCTCTCAAAACACCGCCGTTCTGCTTCTCTCCGCCGCTGAGGGATCGTTTTCATCGGGGCAGAGCAATCAAAGAGAGTAGAGCCAAGAAAGAAGAGTCAAACAACTTGGAATTACGCTCCGTCTCATATCATGTGCCGACGGAAAAATTTGGAGAAGCGAGCCCGGATCAAACATTTTTTTTTTTTTGGAGCTGCCGATGCCATTGTCTGTATGTGCAGGCTAAAAAGTCGACGAGAAAGACTTGGATTCCAGTGCGTCACCGGGCCGTCCCATCCCGAGACGTCCAGTCAGCCGGGCCCGCCTGCATTCCCATTCGCGGCGACCGGCCAAAGTGGCCGTTCTGCTCCATGGATAAAGTGGCTTTCGATCTTAGACTTGTCCAAAAAAGCAAAGCAGAGCCGAAACAGAAACGGCAACGCAGCAGATGAGCCGAGCTCAGCCAGACAGACGTGTTGACCTAAATCAGCCCCAGTCATGTCTGGACGCAGCCAGAGCAAGGCAGACGGAGAGAGGGAGAGAAAGCGATCCTACAAGTACATATACTCTCACTATGGTAGGTTTAGATGCCTGTAGTTTGTTTGCTGATGCTGTTCTTAGCTGAGATTAGCTTGTCTGTGGCTGTGCTTCTATCTTTGTGCCATAGGGATGGAGATAAACGAAGGAGGCTGTGCGGGGAGGGGGAGACTGTGTTCTCTCTCTCTCTCTCTCCCTCTTTTTCGGCACTGCTTTATTTCGTTCTATTAGCTGGTGTTCACATTCAGCGCATCTCCGTTTATCTCCACCATTGCTGCAGAGCGAAACATAGAGTCGTTGTCCCCCTCAACCCTGTTTGCACTTTTGGGTTCAGGTAAGACATTCACTTATTCGTCTTCGGCAGCCAAATATGTGAACCCCTTGGTTTGAGTGCGTGTGGGTGGGCGGGCGGTTTTTGTGCATTGCATTTTTATTCGCTCCTGGTAAATCCGAGGCACATTAAAACGCAATATCGTGAACAACAAGAGCACATTCCCCTCCTCCCATGTGCAGACTTCAAGGGAATATTACGGGGTACACTGGAGGTGCACGTTTCTGTTGAACTGAAGGACAGCTAGTAACATTACTCAGATACGCCTCGGATGGTAGTTTAATCGCAGTATATTGTGCCTTTTAAAAGTAAAATCAATTTTAACAGTGTCAGTGAGGTAAAGTAAGTGGAAGTGTATAACGTTGTATTTGCTTCTGGCAACAAGTATGACAATACATGCAACGTCTAAATGTTTTCCTTGGCACAAATCATCAGGAACGCAATGCTGGTCACGGGGGGAAACAGAAGACTGATATCTCGAACATCTCCACTCGGGATTCCTCCTGCTAGCAAATCACTTACTAGCCATTGCTTGGAAAAGTACAACTTTACAGTTTTATTCACATCCACGAGTGCTCTCACACGCAACTCGGAGAGGTATTTCTCTGTTAGGCTCTCAGGTAAAAGTTGGCACAAGTGTCATGTTACATTTCGCTACTGTGAGATATGTAACCTTGTATAAATGCGTTTTTGTCAAATACAGTGGCAACACGTATTCTTGTGTACATATTCACGTATTCAGTGGCAACACGGTGCCAGAACAGGGGCATAAAGTAATGTCACCCATGCAGGTAGAATAACTTGAACTATGTTTTAGATGGCGGAACACTTAAAGGGATACTCCACTTTTTTGGAAATAGGCTCATTTTACCACTCCCCCAGAGTTAAACAGTTGGGTTTTACCGTTTTCTAATGTATTTAGCCAATTTTTTGATATTTAGAAAAATATCAGTAACCAGATAGTTTCTGGTCTCATTGACTTCCATAGTATATATTTTTTTTCCTTCAATGGAAGTCAATGAGACCAGAAACTGTCTGGTTACTGATATTTTTCTAAATATCAAAAAATTGGCTAAATACATTAGAAAACGGTAAAACCCAACTGTTTAACTCTGGGGGAGTGGTAAAATGAGCCTATTTCCAAAAAAAGTGGAGTATCCCTTTAATGTAATATATGTAATATTACAATTACGAACAGTATTACGAACAGTATTACGAACAGTATTACGAACAGCATTTATTGTTTACTTCAGTTCAAAATACATGGATGAGTAGTCTATATAGATTATGTCAAGCAAATCTGTATGCTAATTCTTACTGATGCATTTATAGTGATTAATTTAAGATGAGTAATGACCTCTCAGATTTACTGTACTCTGATCTCCGTCAAACTCTCTTAATAGTGCTAGTTCTGCCACTGGCAAACATGGTAGGAGAGGCTATTCTTTTTTATTAAAGTCAATAATGTTATCCCTTAAAGCTCATCTTTGACCACCAAAATTACATATTTAAATGTTTTTTTTCCTTGAAAAAAGTGCCTTCATGCTTTAAAATAGCTTGAATCTAACTCTACACTCTTGCCCCATTTAATATACGTGGTTCTGTGAATATTTGCAAATTGGCCCCGCCTCCACTCACTCACACCTGATCCACTTGTTGACGATCACATGGTGATGTGATTGGTAACAAGGTAGTTTGTGACGTTAGAAACAACAGCGGTTTCAAAGCGCGCTTTTGTCACTGTCTTTTGGTTCTTTGGTGCAGTTTTTACAGAGAACAGAGAAAACACTCCGCAATGGTGTTGACTTATGAATTTGCTCATGGTTTGTCTCAAAGCATGTTAAAGGGATACTCCATTTTTTTTTTTCCTTTTCGTATTAAACTATGTTATTCCCTTAACTAAAACGAGTTGATACATACCTCTCTCGTCAATCGCTCTGGCGCGTAAGACACTTTGATAGCACTTAACTAGCCCAGTTCATTCAATACGGGCCAAGCAGAGAAGCGACCGAACACCTCCACGTTTTCCCTATTTAAATGCAGTTACACGAGTAGAGTAAATCGACCAAGAATGGTGACACAAAATAAAACGTTGCACTTTTCTAAAGTAAAGTGGATAACTATTGTATAGCGGAATACCACAGCAAGTACTTAGGAGCACATCGACTCGGCGTAGTAATATCATAACTCGTGAAAAGTCCGGAGTGATATCACTGCGGCGAGTCCATTGATATATGCACAGAGAGGAAGTGCTCCCAAGCACTTTGCTATAGTATTCTGCCATACATAGTTATCCACTTTACACGCTTAGAAAAGCGCAACTACTCGTGTAACTGTATTTAAATAGGGAAAACGTGGAGGTGTTCAGTCGCTTCTCTGCTATTGAATGAACTGAGCTAGTTAAGTGCGATCAAAGTGTCTCGCCCGCCAGAGCGATTGAGAGCACGCACTGAAACGAGAGAGGTATGCATCAACTCTTCTTGATGAGAAAAACGATGGAGTATCCCTTTATAAACATCACATAGACATATAAACAACGTTAAATGCTCAATTTTCACCATAGGGGGGCTTTAAGAATTATAAAGTGTGCATTAATCTGTATCAACAGAGCAGTTTTATTAATTAATGATATCTAATTGCTTGTATGGTTTTCTGTATGTCGTGAAATGCTATTATTTTGTTTAGGATTAAGAAAAGGGGAAATAAACCTTGCAATTCCTTTTTGGATACCTTGTCAACCTTATACATTTCAGTTTTACTATATTTTCTAGAATTATTTTACATTCCTTAAAGCTAACATGCCATACTTAGACTTACATTAGAAAGAGCCACTGTTTGTCATACAGTACAGTTTATTAGATTGGCTTGTAACATTTGTAAGTCGAGGATTAAAAAAAAAAAAGTGGTAGTTTTGCAACTGCAATGTTTTGACAATGTATTGAAATCTAATGGACTTTATTAATCGCTAATGAGTGTATTTCACTATTTTACTTCAAATTACCCACATTTTTGCTTCAGCGCCCCTGTTCAGGTGGGGAAGTCCGTATCCCCGCTTGACACTCGCAGTGAAGTTTGTGGTTATAGCATCTCTGTCACTGCAATCAACACCAGTCATTTGTGGTGGATGAGTTTAAGTTTCCCTAACGAATATGAATAATTCAATGCCGCTCCTCTCGGTGCCAACTTTCACCCAGGATTCAGTGGCATCGCATCAGTTACATTGTCATGGACCGTGCCAAGCATCCAGTTGACCGTTCGTTTTTCCCCCAACATCAAAACGACAGTTAGATCATATTAGCTATGTCAGCAGTTTCCTTAAATGACTCTTAAGTGCTTGCATCATGGAATCTTAAGTACTCTCACAAGTGTATTGTGTTATATCAGGATTACAGTACGCATTCAATCTGTTGCTTTTCATACCAGAAAGTGGGTCACACATCTCAGCTCGTTCCAGACCCTACTCATCTCCATATGTTTCCTCAATCTACTTTCATTTGCCAGCTCATTCCGAAACATTAGTTATTATATCCCTATCCCTCTTTGCTTACTTAATACAGTGCATTTGAGCATCAGCTTTGATGCTTGGTTATTTTCTGAAGCCTCCTTTGTTCTGAACTGCCTTCAATCATTGTTAAATGACTGAGCCCACATCCCATCCACCCGCTGCAGAAAACAGCACACATCTGAATGCACTTGAGGTCGTTAGATTAACTGAGAATTTTCAAGCAGTAAATAGCTTTACCCCATTATCCAAAGGTTTCCTGAAGGATTCATTATGCTATGGATTATTTTCAAAACTAAAAAGTAGCAAACACTTGTAAAGGGTATTGAGTTCTCTCAGTCTGTAAACACCATACATTCATAAGGTGCACTCCGTGCTTAAAGGGATACTCCACTTTTTTTAGGAAATGGGCTCATTTTACCACTCCCCCAGAGTTAAACAGTTGAGTTTTACCGTTTTCAAATCCATTCAGACGATTTTTTTATATTTAGAAGAATATCAGTAACCAGACCGTTTCTGGTCTCATTGACTTCCATAGTAGGAAAAAAATATACTATGGAAGTCAATGGGACCAGAAACGGTCTGGTTACTGATATTCTTCTAAATATCTTAAAATCGGCTGAATGGATTTGAAAACGGTAAAACTCAACTGTTTAACTCTGGGGGAGTGGTAAAATGAGCCCATTTCCAAAAAAAAGTGGAGTATCCCTTTAATAGAAACTTCTTAATTCAGTCAGAATTTCGGTATAGTCCTCTAAAGATACATTTTCATTTTTGTGGTATTGACTACATAGCCTGGAGTTGCCAGTAATGTGTCACTGATTATGTTTTCTAATTGACGGCAGACTGCCCTGATCCATATGGGTCAGTGCAACCCGATCTCACGACCAAATCGTACGAATTCGACGAATGATTAAAAAGCGGCTAACTCGTAACAATTCATACGACCTCACTCGTACGGATTTCGCTAAATCGTACATATTTTACGAATTGGCCAATTCGTATGAATTCGTACGAATGACCTACCCCTTACCCCGCCCCTAAACCTACCCATCACGTGGGTTTAGACAAATTAGACACTTTTTAATCACTCGTCAAATTCGTACGAATTAGTCGTGAGATAGCGTAGGTCAGTGACACGCAACCTGCGAAATCACGGAAAACACACCACCATAAAGATCACATGTAATCACAAGCTGTCATCAAAACTAGGGACAAATATTTTCAAATGCAATGTAGCGCATAAACACACATTTGCTAAATTGCATTTCAGCATGCAACTTATTTGAATATTTATATCTAAAATCACAGCGCGACGTTTATATCTATGCATGTTTTTGCCTGGTCGTGCTGTTCCCATCAGTTCAGTGTCTTTTGAATGCATAAATAAGCAGGAGTATCGCACTGACTAGTTTTGTTATTGTCTTCATTACACACTGACAGTAAGCAAATGCGTGGAATGCACTTCAGGGCACTTTTCATGCCTTCATTATGGCCGTGTAATATTCAGCCGAGTTCATGTCCATTTTTAAAGCTGGCATGGGGTGTATTGTGCCTCGGTGTTTTGCTGCGGTCACTGGGCTTGTTATTTCCCCTGAGCTTTCTCTTTTATAACCACCTGAAGCTAACTCGCCACAATATCTGAATCAAAATTGAATTACGCATGTACACAGACTGTTTTTATTAAAAACCATGGCTTGTAACACTGTTGGAAATCTAGTTCAGATGTTTAATGTAGTCATTAAGCATGCTAATTATACGGTTCTCTTGAATACTTGATTCTGATTGGTAAAATATTTGTTGCGTTATGACCCCTAAACTACATAGCTGTGCTAGTTTCATGGCTACTGTAGCATTTTGTGGTCTCTTTTTTCTCATATATTAAAATAATTGACTTTAAGTAGCTGTGTAATAAGCTCTCTTTGTCACATTAAAGGGGTGGTGATTATGATTTTACTTTTTAAATTTTAAACACAGTGTATTGCTGTTTGAGCATAAACTGCAAAGTTATGTACACTCAAAGCAAAGGGAGATGTTTTGTTTTAAAGAATCACTTTTTAAGGACTACAACAAATGACTGGTAGGGACTACAATGAGCTTCAGTGACATCACTTTACCAGCATTCATCAACTAACCATTCAGAAATGCCCTGTTGCATTCTACACGTCACTTCTTCTTGTCTCTCTCCATCTTTGTCCGACTTTTTTTTTTACTAAAAGTTCTTGAAATTTTTAGTGCGTGAGGTAATCTGAGCTGGTAACACGATATATAAAAAAATCCTTGGAGTATTTTGAGCTAAAACTTCACACTCATTTGCCTCTTGTGAAACCCTTTTAAGGGTTTATTTTTATAGTGATCCACTAAATGTGCATCATCCTTTACCTGTGTTGTTTTAGCATTATGTACTTTTATAGTTTTTATTAGGGGCCAAGCACAGATGGTGCGTAGGCACCTTTTGTACTGTATCTGTTACTGTTCTTATAAATCTTCTTCTTTTTGTGCTCTTGAGCCCATAGAACAGCTTGTGGGAAAATTATGAAATTTGGCACACAGATGACATCCTCATCATTAACCACAGCAAATTTGGAGTTGCTGACTCCAATTAACTGTATCCATTTGCACTAGTTTATGCTAATAACTTTTGGGCTAGAAACAAAAACCGAGGCTTTATCTCGGAAATGCTTAGGTGTATTGAGAGTACTTGGTACATTTAATCACAAGCATGAACTGAGCATAGACAGTATAAGAAGTGGACATCTCATTGGAACTCAATTGAGACAAGTGAAGCCCACTTCCCTTCCTGACGCGCAGACTCAAACCGACTCAAACAGAGCTTGACGACGTAGATGTGACGTGAGCGACCTGACTGTCTTCTAGTGGCTGTGGCATGAGAAATCTGAATCATTCCCTTCCGAAACTTGCAGAGGCGGAGAGTGTGAGTAGGAGCTGTCCATGAGCTAGGAGCAGGAGAAACTTTTGCTAGCTATTCTGATTAATTATTTTGTCATTTTGCCTCCACGTTTCCCCGATTGCCCGCGAGCTTCTCCTCCTGTCCATATAATCTCTTTACTTTGCGACAGAGAGTCGCGTGGTTATGGCGCAATCGTTAGCCTACTTTTACAAAAAACTGCTTCTACGGGGCCATAACATACGCTATGGAGCATTTTATACATTGTTCGTGTTTCTTTAGAAATAAATAAAGGACGAATAAGGTCTTCAAACGCCTCAGATGTAAAGTTATTCACTGTCAAAGTGACGCCAAAATGAATGGGAGTCAATGGAAATGCTAACTCAAGTGAAGTTCTGCTACAAGATGGCGGCAACCGGTCAATGGATTACCCCCTTGGAACTGAGGCTACTTGCAACATTTTGGCACAGAACCACCTACTGGTCAGGGGATATAAAAATGACTATTTTTGCGTATAACTTCTGAATTGTTTGTCCAAAAATCATAAAACTCTTTTGATTCAGTGCAGCATACCAAGTCGAATGCAACCAAATTATCTCATATCAGCCATTTTGAAAATGTTCCATTTCGAAATTGCTGTATTTTACAAACAAAATAACAAAAATTGTTGTTTTTGGCACTGTGGCCTGAAGGTACATAATAAAGTTTACTCATAAACATATCTCTCACAATGTGTCTCATAAAGCCACATTGCGGTCAAAAAATATAATGTGTGTGTATTTATATATATACGAAATAATAATACACAGTGCATCCACATATATTATGTAAACACAAACTTTTATTTTGGATGCGATTAATCACGATTAACCGTTTGACAGCCCTATTTGGTACATTGACTCCAAACTTTGGACACCTCACACTGACTACACCACATCAATTTGTTAACAGCGCCACCTATTGGCAAAAATGATAAGCTATTAAATCGTATTTATGATTTTTCAGGCATTTTGCTTAAAACAATTCAATATTGTCCTCAATTTCTCATTGTTGTAGCTGGTCTGATGCTCCCAGGCATGCTTGCATTACTCATTGTGCCTTTTTGAGTCTACTATTGATTGTTCTAAACCAAGCTCCATTTGACACCAATTACAACTGATAACAAATGATAACCTCAGCTTCATATCTGAACCCGAATTGCCATTTAGGGGTTTATTTTGGTTTATAATGACCTGCTGACAGCAAGTTTTCCCTGACATATCAAGAGCAGATACGGCATAAAAAAAAACTAGTTTTGTTACAGCTGACTATAAACTCCTTCACAGTTGCCTCCCAGAAATGCTGTTTATATAAATAGATAAGTTGATACAGCTCAACACAGCATGCCTGCATAAACACGATTCCGTTTTCTCCAGAATAGCTCTCCGCAGAGTTTGCTTGGCGTTGCTTCGCACACTTTATGATCCAGTACGAGGCATTTGGGCCTGAGATGTGAGCAGTGTTTCCTGTGAGGATCCTTTGGCTGTACTGTGCAATCTGCCGCTCACCCCTGACAGCAGTCCACACACACACACACACACACACCAGCATCATTACCCATTCCCACTGAAGCCGAGCTCCGCTCTGTTTGTGTTTATGTGTTTACAGTAAACGGCGGGATAAAAGGCATGCTGAAGTGAGTTGGTCAGACAGGCCTTGCCAAACCCACAGGCTGTTCTGCTGCTTTGCTACCGCTGTGGTGTTTTGATGTGCGCTACTGCAGATGCAGTTTTTGGGCGATCACCAACAAGCTACCGTACACGAGGAGACTCTGGTAAAGTAAGGGATATCTTTCAAGGTTAGTGTCAAATCCCAAGGGCACCATGATGCAGCTGTTCCTTTAGCACAATGTCAGTTTGTCAGGCCACGAGGCATCTGTCCCTGCTTGCTATGCCAAAAGCAGTTCAACAGAAGTGTGGATGCCCTTGAGAACAAGAAGTATGCATGATTGCATTGAATGTGTACTTGTAGTGTACTTCAATTTGAAAAAGTGTCCTAAAAACATACTTGTAGATCACGTAATATTGAAATAAAGATAGAATAAAAAGGTCTCTTAAGTGTACTTAAAGAGAGTAGACTTTCATGAGTTTTTCTTAAGATACTTGCTATACAAATTAAAAGTTGTACTTTAAATGACACTTTTTGTCATGACCTTCATGCTTATTATGCTGTTTTCAGACAATTTACAGCATACAAATTCATAAGAAATCACCACCTTATGAAAAAAAGCAATTTCCCAATACAAGGCAAGTGAAGTAATCATGAAATTACATGTAAAAATGTACTTACTGTAAGTCAAGTCCATCTAATTTAATGTAATATAAATTTAAACATAATACATTTTAATTTTTAAAGTGATAGTTCATCCAAAAATTTAGATTATGTCATAATATAGAGCCCTTTTGTGCCAATGTCACAGTTACGTCACGGCGCTAGCTGGAGGCAAAACAAAGTGAAAACTGGAGGCGGCCAATACAAACCAGCACAGATTCGGCAACATAATAAGGAGCTTAAATTATTGTTACTGTTATTAAATGTCATCTTGTTGTGTTGTTTGGTGCAAGAATTGATTAAAAATTAATGAATTTTTATTTCTAGAAAATATTCCCATCATTAAAATCGCACCGTAACGACACTCTTTACATTGTCGTCGTCTCGGCAGAACTGCGGATCGTACACACAAGTCTTGTACAGGGCCATTCAGCACATAGTTATAGGCATCCAAAGATTTATATCTGGTCGGCCAATATGGTTCCGTTCATTAAAATAACTTTTGGAAATAACAAACACGGTCCTGGACACCTTACACATTAAAATAAAATCGGATTTTCTTTAGTCATTGTTAAAAAACACGCTAACAATGTTTGCTAACTAGCGGCCAGAGGGATCGCTCTGCCTCCACCTAAGCTCCGCCCACAAAAAAACGTCATGTTTACCAACTGAAAAGGGGTCTATACTCACCCTCAAGTTCTTCTAAACCTGTATGAGGTTCTTTTTTCTGTTGAAAACAAGGAAAGAATGCTAGTAACCAGGCAGTAGACGGTAGCCATTGACCTCCATAGTATTTCTTCTATTATGGAAGTCAATGGCTACAGTCGACTCTCTGATCTGATCTGCAGAAGAAAGAAACTCAGGAAAAACTAACCTTTAAGTGTCCAAAAACATTTAACACTATATTATTTCTGTTATAAGTACTCCTTTTAAAAAAGTACGCTATTGTGTAGTTGTTTTTCACAAGGTTGGACATGTCCCAACATGCCCTTTGTTTGAGAAGGACAGTCAAATCCTTCCTTACCCAAGGAAACAACCACGCTGCCTTATATTTATCAATATCAGTGCACTACTATTCTTATGAGTGTTGATATTCACCATCGGGATGAAAACATGAAAGCACTCAGACAAACTCACACCACGTCCTTTGGCTTACACAACAAGTACATAATGAGACGAAGGTATTAGTCAGTTGTCTAACAGATACTGGCTGCTCCCACGCTATGTGTCGTGTTATTGTGTTCCACCAGTGGCCTGCAGCGCACGAATAAACACTACACCAGACTGATGGAAAGACTCCAACTCCATAAGAACAACATGTACAAACAGGGACAGAGAGCAGAGTCAATAAATCTGAGAGGCTTCGGAGATTTTTCAGGCAAGATGAGCAAAATAAGGCCACGTTTGGCACCTGTTTACTTTGAGAAACCTCACTTTTCTTTTAAATTTCGAGTATTTATTTAGAGCTTGCGGTACGTAAGACCTAAACAGCATGAAAGAGAAACAGCGATGCTGTAATCAAAGTGCTTTCCGGCCAGTGGGGCCTATGAGAGTCTATCTCACTGCTTGTTGTTTATGTGTTGATCCGCCTGGAGGTGGTTCACGATCAAACTGAACTCAAAAGCAGTCTCTTCTGCTTGATCTGACCATGCAGTACATGAAGCCCAGCTCTACTGGAGCAGAATGAATGGAGCTGCAGGGCCAAACTTCCTCCCTGCTCTCCATCAATGACGAGAAAGACAAAATGTTTTCTGCAACACGAGTTCTGCTCGCACAAGCAACGCATAAGTCACCCGTAATGACTCTGCATATAAACACATACTGACACCCACAGACATACAGTCCATGTTGTTAACTGATGTAAAAGTATGTAAGTGATACATAGTGGGTCCATTTATACTGTCTGAGTGATTTACGTGCCGCATACAAGAAATTTGTTTATTATTGTCGTTTAAAAATTGACGATGACGGACGGTTCTTTTTCATATTCAAACATTTTTCTTCTTTATTTCAGAAAGAAAATCCTGCTCCGGCATGCCACAAGTCATGGGAGAAGACAAGGCTTTGGAAGGAGAAGGAAACCCATGGTTTTTTATTTCTGTCCACAGAGAAGTACAGTATGTGAATGCATATTCATTATGTTTCTCCAAGAGAACATATTTCAAACATGTAGCTTGCCAAGGTAAGACACGTTATATAAAGTAGTTAAACTCTATATAGTAGAAGCAAGCAATTGAGAAAAAGTAGCTAAATTGGAGATAGTTCACCCAACTATTTCAACTATCATGACCTGATGCCTAAACAAACAAACGAAGCGTAGTGTAGCTCATGTGGTCGAATGTGTTTTAACAACCACAAAAGGCCGCCTTATCGCCACCTACTGACCTGATGCGTAAACTTTATTGGAAGCGCACCTAGCCAGATGGGATTTAAAGGGATACTCCACTTTTTTTGGAAACAGGCTTATTTTACCACTCCCCCAGAGTTAAACAGTTGGGTTTGACCGTTTTTGAATGTATTCAGCCAATTTTCTGATATTTAGAAGAATATTAGTTAACAGACAGTTTCTGTTCTCATTGACTTCCATAGTATTTTTTTTCCAACTATGGAAGTCAATGAGACCAGAAACTGTCTGGTTACTGATATTCTTCTAAATATCAGAAAATCGGCTGAATGAATTAAAAAACGGTAAAACTCAACAGGTTAACTCTGGGGGAGTTGTAAAATGAGCCTATTTCCAAAAAAAGTGGAGTATTCCTTTAAACTTTGTTGGCTAAAGACAGAAATTTGGTTTAAAAAACGTGCCAAGCACAATATTTTCTCACATTTTCTGATTTCGAACACACACTCACAGCGTTAGGCATCATTTTACGACTATCTGAGAAACGAAAGGTGCTGCTTTCCTTATGTTTTCCGTCGTCTCCGTCAAAGCTGAATTTTCAGCTGCCATTACTTAAGTCACATGATCTTGTAGAAATCATTCTAATTAGGGCGGTGAAATGATTAAACGCGATTAATTGCATTCAAAATAAAAGTTTGTGTTTACATAATATATGTGTGCGCAGTGTGTATAATTATTTTGTATATATAAATACACATGCATGCATGTTTATTTAAGAAAAATGTGTTCTGAATATATCAAATATTTATATTCATATATAATATTAAAAATGTATAAATATATTAGGGCTGTCAAACGATTAATCGCAATTAATCGCATCCAAAATAAAAGTCTGTGTTTACATAATATATGTGGGTGGACACTGTATAAGAATTATATATATATATATATATATATATATATATATATATATATATATATATATATATATATATATATACACACACATGCTTGTATATATTTAAGAAATATTTTCATGTGTATACTGTATATAAAATTATATATAGTTTATATTATATATAAATATAGATATTTTATATATAAATAATATTTTTTTCTTAAATATACATGCATGTGTGTATTTACATATATACAAAATAATTATACACAATCCACCCACATTTAATATGTAAACACAAACTTTTATTTTGGATGCGATAAATCGCGAGTAATCATTTGACAGCCCTAATATATATATAAAGTATACACATGCAAATATTTCTTAAATATATACATGCATGTGTGTGTATTTAGATATACAAAATAATTATACACACTACACACACATATATTACGTAAACACAAACTTTTATTTTGGATGCGATTAATCGCGATTAATCGTTTCACAGCCCTAATTCTAATATACTGATTTAGTGCTCAATAAGTATTTCTTATTAATTAACCATATGTATATATACTTTGATGATGAGAAATTAGATCAGTTTAATGCATCTTTCTCCTGAATAAAATTATTAAAAAAAAAAAAAAATCAGACCCCAAACCTTTGAACAATTAGTATACATTTTAATAAATAAAACTAAAAACGGTAATACAGAAACAGCAGCATTTACAAATCCCTGAATTATTATTATTATTGCATTCACTTCCCAACACAGGTTGAATAATAAGAATAAACTGTTGAACAGCATGACTAGCTGGTCACGTATACAGCCACAAGATCTCTGATCTGGATAAAATACAGTTTAATGTACAACAACGTCTGTTTGAAAGAACGTATTGTCACTGTGGAATAAATAAATAGATATGTCGTGGAACACTCATCCTGAACATTCCCTATGCTGGTGTATTTTTCCCTCTCTAACACAAATAACCCTACCTGTCACTTCCAACCAGAAGATTTTAAAGACAGCGCACAATTTTCAATAATGTTCCGCGGGTCCTAGAGGAGCTCAATTACTCCAGGCCTACAGAGGCCACTAAATCAGCATTTCAAAGTGAAACTCCCTTCCACAAAGACCTTTGAATTGAAATAGAAAAGTTTCTCCTTCCCAGCCGTTTGGGCTCAACTCTGATTGACCTCGCTCAATCTGTGCCTCTCTGTTGTAAAGAACAGGCATAAAATAAGGCAGAGTTAATAGAGTTTAGGACTAAAAGCCAAACCGCACTGGAATAGGAAGGAGATGGAAAGAGTCAAGGGAGGGAGAGGAACTGAGGCCGAGAGAGACTGAGCAAAGGGACGAAAGAGAGATCCCTAAGGGAGGGAGATTGGGTCCGGGCTGCCTGAGGAGATTCCCGGCTCTAATTGGCCGAATGCCTTCACTCGGCGTTCCCACTATGCCTTGCGTTGCAATGACTTTCTCTAAAGTCTCAACGGACTCCTCAAGGTTACCGTCACTCTTCAGCGTTATCGCTGCACTCTAAGCTACTGTAGCAAATCTGCTTTTGGCCTAGCGATTATGGACTACTGAGAATAGCTGAATGTTCAAAATGTTCAAAACACACACACATACAGCTTTTCATCAACTTTAACACTCATATACTTCACCGAGAACCACGATAAAACAGGCACAGGGTGACTATCTGATGAAATCGGATTAGAGTAAAATATTGACGGTGAACAATAACTAGATTTCCTCGTGTATATGTGTGTGTTCGTGTGTTTCTTTATGGCATTAAAGGCTGAAAAGCACGCCTTTGAATCCAAAAGTGTTCGAGGTGTCTTTTCAGTTCCAATCCAATGGAGAAATCCTCTTTTTTTGCTTTCCTTCCTGCTAACCGAATAACCTCTTGTGTATCAAAGTGGAATCAAATAAAGAAAACATCTCTACTTTCATTTTGCCCATGTCTTTTCTTCTGGAAAGCCACAGGTATTAACCAAGTGAAGATATTTTGTGATATTAAAATGGCGTTTTTTTTTCTCAATCGTAGCCACAATTGCATTACTGTTGCGGCAAGATATTTGGTGCCGTGTTTGCATGTGTAATCTGAAACAGATTGATAAGAAGCAGAGGTGTGCACGAACTAATAAATCAACCCCCTTGACCCAAATCTATGCTTTGATCCCATGGTGACGGGAAAATATGCATAAATCCCTCTTCATATCCAACCTCATATAGCAATTCCGACATCGCTCTGATGAGCAGACGTGCAGATTTTCAGGACGCGCTATCTATAATATGATGGAAATAACAGTGTTGAAACATTTATGAATGCTTACAGAAAGAACAAAGTCTGAATTCCGTGCGTGTTGGCAGTTTTCCAGAACAATATTTAGCCAGGAGCCATCTTCCTTTCTCAAAAGTGAAGTTTTGGTCAGCATTATTATCAATTATGCAGTATTCACCTTCTGCTGGAAATTCATTAGGAGATCAATAAAAATCACTTATGTCCAGCAGCAAAATCATTATGTATGTGCCAGAAATCCTTAAGCAGCTCAAGAAACATTTTCAAAGGAATATTGATTTAAAAGCTGGCTGGAATTCAGCTATACGAGTGTTGCACTCTACACTTTCAATGGATTACTTCAGTGTGGCCTCGTACAGTATCCCTACTTAGGGCATTTTGAAAAAAGCCTTGCATGTTTATTGTAAATGTAAGCAATTACTATAAGGGAGAGTACAAGAGAATCCCGTGTACTTGTTTTTGAATATAGAGATTACTAATGGAACTGCTTTTAGAAACAGAAAATGTGCTCACACTGTATAGTTCACTAAACAAACAGTCATCTTCAAAGTAACATTGCGTATAATGATAGGAAGTCCATTTTTTAACTGTTCTCATGGAAAGTGTATTTTTCTATAAATGCCAAGTTAAATATGATAAAAATATCAATTATTTGTTTGTTATACCGTATATACATACTCACAATAGTACTTAAAGAGTTTGGTAAGCTTTTTACACGTTTTAGAAAGAAGTCTCTTGGGCTATGTTTACACGGAAACGAGTGGCGTTGCGTTATCACTTTTTATAGGCTCTATGCACGATCGCTTCCATATTTGTCTCAGCACGCCCACTCACTTCCGGTGCTGAGTCAGTCTATGGTCATAAGCCGGTTTTGCGTTAGGTGGAGATAGTGTCAAATTACACTTGCTGTTTATAAAAACGTCCTCCGGTTAACGTGAATGATGTTAACAACACTGTGAGGCAGTTAGCTGTCACGCAAGAGTAAAAAAGAGAAGTTATTAAATTATATATTTCGAGCCAAATCAACAACTTTGAGTGTTAGTATTCTCTCATATCGTACGAAATTCGACTAGCGAATCAGCGTTTCTAAAATCGTTGTCTCCGTTTCTGAGAAAACGGATTTTATTACAGTTTTGCCGCCTATACACTTGGCCTGCAGAACGCGGTTCCGGAAGTAAAGACGCTGACTGAGATTCGTTCGAACACACGTCAGCACGGTTCGTGCATAGAGCCTATTCTGCGTTTAGACGAGCGTTATGAGTGGGAAATCCGCATGCATTTAGCGACGCAAAAGTGTGTGAAATTTGATGTAGTATGCACTCCAGGCGGCTAGGTGGCGATGTGAAGCACTGCCACACAATAACACCAAGTCCACGCGCCTGCATACAACCAAGCAGACTGAATTTCATGTCTTTATGTTACTTATCCCCTCTTCTCACGAGCATTTTAAAAGCGGGGTTCGTAACATAAACGGGGGCTCGTCCGGGATTTGAACCCGGGACCTCTCACAGAATCAGAACCCGAAGCGAGATTCATACCCCTAGACCCCTACCCCTCGACCCTGTCAAGCAGACTTTTGCTTTTTTTACCCTGTACATGGGAACGTGGCGGTGGAGCGTTTTTAAGATTTCCACTTTGCAGGGTGGTTTCACTTTTTTGCGTTTTTAAGCTTCAAAAACGCCATCGCCGTGTAAACGAAAGGCACATCCGATAAAATATTTTTACGTTTTCACTTTTTTTTTGCGTTTTTAAGCCCCCAAAACGCCATCGCCGTGTAAACGAAAGGCACATTGAGAAAGCATTTTTACGTTTTCACACACGGGCGTTCTCGTGTAAACAGGGCCTTATGCTCACCAAACAGTACTATTGATAAATATTATTACAATTTACAATAATTTTTTTTAATTTAAGATATGACTCAAATGTAATTTGTTCCTGTGATGGCAAAGCAACATTTTCAGCAGCCATCAAGCCATTAATAAAATTATACTGTCACCAAACTTTTGAATGGCCGTTTAAATAAAATGTTTAAATAAAATGTTTCATTAATTATTATTTTATTTTTACTTGCTGAAAATCTTAGTGTGCTGTTTAGTGGGATTTTCCCACTGTGATGTGCTACTGACTGACATGTTATCACAGAAGGTCAATGTGTGTTAAATGAACTGAAACTCTGTTCTGGGCAGTAACGGCAGGAAACGTTCAATATACTTTTTCTGTAGCCAATACTTGTATGTGCCAGATATGGATTTTCAAAAATAAACCTACTCTGAGAAATATTCACTAGGGTAAAAAATATCCACTGTGTGATATAAATATCAATAAACTCTTTTTTTTTCCCACTGGTTAAGCTGCTGTATGCAATGTCTGTGCCACTACCTGTACAAAAAGTATAGTAAAAATAATTAAATATGCAGAATTGCAAAAACATTAAGACTGGTTTTACAAACCACACATACATTCTTTCTGCACTTGTTTTATGAATGAGATCCAATGACTGTTTCCAAACATTTCCATTGTCCTGCCTCCGTCTCACACCACTTTTTTGGGAAAAATCCCATTTACAATAGGAAAAGTCACACAAATCAGCTTTAAATACGGCCAAGAGTAAATAAGACCAAATGACCAAACACATCCAGACAATGGATATAGAAAGACAATTCACATAATATAACTCCAATTCATAATGAGTCACTGACACTTGATGGTGGATCTGGTGAAGAAGCTGTCAGTGATAAAAAACATTGATTTTGAAGATGTTTAAGAATATGTTTGAAAATGCAATTATTGAAATTGAGGACAGTGATTATGGTTTAAAACATCTGCTCAAACTGACCCCTTTCAAGCTCCATAAGGTAACAAAATATTGTTTATTTTACTCTTCTATAATCTTAACACTAATATCAAGATAGTTTTATATCGTCGCGGCAGGTAAAGATCTATCCGTGTTAGATATAGATCTGGGTCGCTAAAGACCCGGATATGTTATAATGATTGCTGAAACATTCGTGCATTCATTGCAAGAGTTAATTGTGATTGAAGATTAAATTATTAAAGCTAAAACCATGATGGGAACCTCTAAAAGATTCTTTGAAGATATTTTCTAAGAGTGATGACAAATAAATAACCAGCAACCTCGGCCAAACACTCAGAAGTGATCTCTCTCTCTCTCGCTTTTAACAGCACAACTAGCATGCTTAAATACCGCGTCTCGTGAGTTTACCCATGAATATACTGACATTTGAAAATCCCACATGTGCATTGGGTAATATATTTAGCTGGTTTATATCATTGAAAAGACATAGACGTCATACATGAGGCATGCTTTGACATTTCAGGAAAGCACAATACGAAATATCGTGTAGATCACATTGTTATTTATTTTACAGCTTGCCTGAGGATATTCAATGCATCCTTGACTTAAAGATTAAAAGCAGCACTTATTTTCAGCGTGCATCTCAAATAATAGGCTACTGGGTTCAAACAGAGTGTCATTGAGAGCAGCAAGACCACTCCAGTGTAATTTAATATGAGCTGTAATATACATAATCTGCAATCTTTCATGCTAACCCGCTTTCAGCAGATAATATTAGCATTGAGCAGTTTCCTTGCACATTCCAGGCGATATTATTTCTGACCATAGGCTCATTGGCGGTGGGAGAGGAAGTATTGGTAATGTTTGCTAATATCAAAATAAACAGATTAGAGATTTACAGAATAGCATCGACATAGTTAATGCGCTTATCTAGCGACAGCAACAAACTAGCGTTAAAACCACCAACAACCTTAGCATTTCATGATGGACTGGTCAACAGTAATGCTGTTTATCTCTCAGACCAGCCAATGAAGAGCCAAATATGATCTAAAAACAATTTAGTCATCTTAAACATGAAACCGAATTCACAACTGAACTGCTGTAATGTGACACGTGACATTAGCGAATCTCAATAAGAAAAAAATGTTTTTTTTTTCTGAAATATCCACTGAGGATATATTCCACTGAATATTCACAATACAACCATGAACAAATTATTGACATTAACATGTAAATAAATGTTGTGAATTTCTGATTTTGTTGATTTTGATTTATACTTTAAACTTAAATGAACATACACTATTAATGTTGACAATTTTTGGAGTCTGTGATTTTTTAAATAATTAATATTTAATATTTTATTTAGCAAGGACACATTAAATTGATCAAAAAGTGACAGCGAATACATTTATTATGTTACAAAATATTTCAAATAAATGCTGTTTTTTAAAATCCTGGAAAAGTGTCACAGTTTCTAAAAATCTTTTAAGAAGCACAATTGTTTTCAACATTGATAATAATTAGGGCTGTCAAACGATTAATCGCGATTAATCGCATTCAAAATAAAAGTTTGTGTTTACATAATATATGTGGGTGCACTGTGTATAATTATTTTATATATATAAATACACACACATGCTTGTATATATTTAAGAAATATTTTCATGTATATACTGTATATAGATTTATATATAATTTATATTATATAGAAATATAAATATTTTATATATAAATAATATTTTTTTTCTTAAATATACATGCAAGTGTGAGTATTTGTATATATTCAAAATAATTATACACAGTTCACCCACATGTAAACACAAACTTTTATTTTGGATGCGATTAATCGCGATTAATCGTTTGACAGCCCTAATAATAATAAACTGGTTAACATTATTAAACTAACAATTGGATCAAATACAGCATTTATTAATCTAAGTAAATGTTATAACGAGTTGTATTTGATAATTAAGGCATAATGTACATCCAGCCGGTTGTTATCTCAGAATAGACCTGGACGCGAAGCGGATAACCGTCTAGATGGACTGTACATGATCCCGCTTATTACACGGCTACTGGCCACATAAGTGCAGTAAATAATTAGACACGAAATATTGATCCGAGTTGAAATATTTAATTAGGTCTTTAAACGCAAAGCTTCCGCGAAAAGAGCAGTCGTTGGGGCGGAAAGTTCAAACTAGATGGACATTTAAGAGATACGGTACAGTCATACCACTTACACAGCATTTTGCCACATACATAATTCTTCCTGATTTTTAAAAAACTATATCTCAACGCTGCAAGTTTGCAGATACTGTTCATGCACCAACAACAATATTACACACTATTTAAAATGAAAAAAGTGAAATCGCAATCAACCACCCCTTTAACAAATGAGACCTTATTGTTACCAGAAATCTCTGTCTTGAGCAGTGCATATTAGGACAATACATAAATAAATGTTTAATATTAAGTGCATGTGTTTAAGTATGCATAGGCCCTTAAAATAACCCTACACAGCTTGTAACACAATTGAATATGGAGGCCATGATTGCCTAACCTAATAGGTAGCAAACCATGGTGTTATTCTTGGACTCTCATTCATAATAATTAAAAAAAAAAAGTACCGCTAACAAGAAGCTAAAGCACTGCAGCCAATACATGGCACAGTTTCCAGCCAGCTTTATTACTTAATTACACCTCCTCACAGGGCCATTACCACGGCAACAGGTATCAGGTGGACTCTCCATCCCGCAGTCGTCCAGAGTGCATCATGGGGAATCACAGACAGAGAGTCTTGCACCTCCTGGGACACGTCGCCTTCCTCTGTGGTGTGTGAGGCAGTTGGCACTAATTGGCACTGTTTGTTTCTGGCTGTATGTGAAAGCCTGGGCTTTACTCACCCTAAAACATGTCCCTTCTTTCCGACAGGCTACCTTTATCCCCTCAAACACCTGCCAGCAATGCCTCATTAATACAATGTGGGTGATAATGTGCTATATGGGTTGAATAAGAGATTTGAATGTGGGCAGAAGTGATGAATTATGGGATAAATAGGGTGTGAGATAATGTGTGGGTTATTTCAGCAGGAAGGTAGGGGAGATTGGAGAAGGATGTACTGCACTATTTATGTTCAAATATTGTTACCAGGTTTATCTGCTGTAAATAAAAGTAGTTTGAAATGTACAATGTCTAAAATGTGTACGTTGTGACAACCCACACTACCAGGGTGAGATCGATTGGGTAAGTATATTCTGAATAGGTTGTAACACTATTACAAAACATCAGATTTTCACGTTTAATTGAACTTATTACATGCTGATTCTTAGTAATTATTTGTAAATTGTAGCCCAACTAGTACAATCTAAATAAAAATTGTTTTTATTTGATTTTAGTGTATTTTTATGTCAAACCTGTACACTCCCCATTTCATTTTGTAGACTTTATTTCAAAAAGGTCAACTAATGTTCTCTCCTTTGCTCAGTGACAATTCCTTAGAAAAAAATGTATATAAAATAAAATAAAAAGTAGGCCTATAGTTAAATCAATGACACATATACCAAAATATATATTTTTAAATAAATAAATAAAGTAAAATAAAAATAACTAGTAAACACAATACCAATTATATAAAATAAAAGTGTTACTGCTAATAAAAAAAAGTACCATAGCATTAAAAATAAATGAAATAAAATAAAATAAGAAGTACGGCAAACAAAATAAAAAAGTAAAATAATAATAAAACATAAAAAAATACAAATAAAAAAAATAATGATAATATATATATATATATATATATAATCATTATTTTTTTAATAATAAATAAAATAAATAAATATTATTAAAATGTACATAAAAATACAAATAAAAAAAATAATGATTATATATATATATATATATAATTAAATAAAATTTAAAAAATAATGATTATATATATATATATATATATATATATATATATATTGATATATAATAATAATAATAATAATAATAAATATTAATAAAAAGTATATAAAAATACAAATAAAAAATAATGATATAAAACATAAAAACAATATTAAAAATAAGTAAATAATAATAAAAAAAGAAAAAGTCATTGATGGCATCTATACATTTTATAATACCATCTGAGTGTTGAAAACATGTTTGAAAAGTAAGTCCGATCAGTAGCCTCCTGTAATTAGTAATTCACCACTGAATCATTATAGCTCACCTCTTCCCACTGCCAGGTTTGTTTCAAAGGCCCTCCCATAGACAACATTATCTTTGATTAATTTCAGTTCATCAGCAGGGACGAGCTTGTTAAAGACAGTGAAGATCTCCTGTGCAGTCTGAGATTAAATGGTGCAAGTGTGTGTCTGGAATAAGTGAGCGAACCGCACAGACACACACGGAGGACACAAACTCATCTCTATTTCCTAAACACAGACACAGATCAAACCAGCTCCATCACACCCCCTTTGATGTTCATTATCAGCCCTTAGTCTAATCATACCACCTAGCTGGATACAAGCTTCATCCACAGCATGGAGGAATCCAGACGCAAGCGCACACATGCACAAGGAAACCAGACGTCGAATGCATAAGCATGGAGACTTGAACACACAAGACTCGCTTGCTCAAACACGCCGCGAATCGATACCAGACCAAATATTGGTCGAGCCACCCTAAAAGAAGACTTCAGTTTGCACACACGCACACACTCACATACATTACGCACCAGTTTGCAATAAAAAATAAGGACACCCTTTCGGCTGAATTGCTCTCCCACATTTAAGACCCTCACAGACTTGAGTGGGATCCTGCTTTCTGTGTAATAGCACTTGAAAAGGTCAAAGCTGCTGTATAGTCCAGCAACCTAATTCTGCATTGCCCTTTGCCATGACCAGCTTTAGCATAATGCCCCCAGACACATTTGCTACCTGACTCAAGCAGACAAGCACAAATACAGACACATGTGCAGGCCTCACGCAGAGCCATCCAAACAAACCTAGAGCAAAGAAAACAGCCAAGGTCATCCATACACATCAAGCTCAGCTTCTACAGAAACCCCAGAAAACATTAAAGATGGCTCCTCTGAGAAGGACATGAACCTATTGAACTTGAATATATATATATATATATATATATATATATATATATATATATATATATATATATATATATATATATATATGACAAATGTTCAGTAAAAGGAGGTGCTTGATCTTTAGAAAATGTTGATCATTAGCCTCGTGTAAAAGAAAATACTGTATGAGTTTTGTTTACCATTTTATCATGTTAACCCTGTTATGATAACCCTGTTTTATTATGTAACTCTGCTTATTTAAAGTCGTTTTTTTGTATACTTTTTGTCTTGCAAACAATATTTATATTTTTTGATATGATAAATGTATGTTTTACATGAATGCAATATTTATTACAAATTTCAATGATAATATAAAATGAATGATAAATTATTCTCAATTCTTATCACACAAACACAAACATAAGTATCTTATGCCCACCAAGGCTGTAATATTATGAAATATCATTACATTTTATTTTAGTACATTTTAACATACACTGTTAGACCTTACCAGTTTTTTTACAGTAAAATACTGGCAACACTGTTGCCAGTAATTTACTGTAAAAATGCACTAAAACTCAAGTTAACTAAAAAATACAACTTATTAGTTTTAATGCATTTTTACAACACTGTTGCCAGTAATTTACTGTAAAAATGCACTAAAACTCAAGTTAACTAAAAAATACAACTTATTAGTTTTAATGCATTTTTACAGTAAATTACTGGCAACAGTGTTGCCAGTATTTTACTGTAAAAAACCTGGTAAGGTCTAACAGTGTATTTTATTCCTGAGATGGCAAATCAAAATTTACTCCAAACTTCATTGTCACATGATTCAGAAATCATTCTAATATGCTGATTTGCTGCTCAAGAAACATTTCTTGTTATTACTGGATCAATGATGAAAACATTTGTGCTGCTTAATATTTTTGAGGGACAAAAAAAAATCTGGTTTCTTTGACAAATATGAAGTTTAAAAGAACAGGATTTTGCTGTTATTTTATTATTTTTTTTCCCCAATAGAAATCTTTTGTAAAATTGTAAAGTCCTTATGTTGGTTTCGATCAATTTAATGCATCCTTGCAGAAAGTATTTACATCTTCCAAAACAATATATTAATATTTACTTTTCATGATAGATAAATTTGTATGTTAGAAATTAGTTTAACAAACATATAATTGATCTCACAACAACAACAACAGCATGAAATGCTTTTATAAAAGTCATGGGACACCAGTGCAAGTGCCCTGAAGTGGGCTTCTTGAAACTAGTCAAACACATATAGCTGAAGGCATGAAGGCTGGGTTTATCACTGCGGGAGGAGAGGGCGGCAGATGGCGTACAGCTCCCCTGGCACACACACGCATGATGAGGACGCCTGTTCACACTGATGTGAGGGGACAAGCCAATCACACCTGCTGGCACTACGCCTATCCCATACATCCAGCATCAGAAACACTAGGGACGGCCGTCTCTGCCTTTCTGCCAGCCTGCGCATCACACATAATTTGAAGGAAAGTTGCTGTTGGCAACTTGTGGGGGAGGTCCAACAACAATGTTAATATATTATTCAAGGCAGATTAGTGCTATTAGTTCTTTCGGAAATAATATTAGTAATCACAGTGACACAAAAGCACATGAAGGTAACAGGTGCCGGTAACAGTGATTGCATCATTAACTTTTTGTATGCATATGCCACAATTGTGTCCAGTTGAAGAAGTACATTCTGTACACAGTTAAACTGCTAATTGATTAAAAATAAATAAATAAAAATTTATTAAAAAAAAGATATCTTAACCAAAATGTTTTAAAAATTCCACATAATAAACCAAGGGAATAACACTATACAAAAATAAATAAATAAATAAATAAAACACTGTAAAAAATATTTTCAAGATTTGTTATCACAACATTTTTCTTTTGTCAAATCAACTTAAATAATTTATTTAGTTGAGATAACTTATTATTTTGAGTTTCTGATGATTAAATCATTCTCCTTCATTGTATTAAATCACTTTTTCCAGTTCAATCAACTTAAAATTAAGGCAACCAGGTTACTCACTTTTTTAAGTTAAACCAACAATATTTTTTACAGTGAATAAATAAAAAATAAAACTAAATTAAATTAAATAAAGTAATGAAATAAATATACAGTGTACAATTTGTACGAAGATTCTAAAGAAAAAAAAATACAGAAAATGAAAAGACTTTTGTGAAAAGGAACTTAACTCTGTCAAAATATGTGCCTGAAATGCAAATATAGTTGTTGTTTTTTAACAAAATATATAATTAGGGCCTATATTCATAAAAACTGCCATGAGATCGTCAAAACTAGCTCAATATTTCACAAAAAAACAAAAAAATCATTCAAATACAACAAACTCAAATGCAATATCATGGACCAAAACACCAAATAAGCTCCAATAAACCAGCTAGATTTAGCACAAAATAATACTCCTTTTGCAGTTACACTAACAACATACTCCCAAACAATTAACACAATTTACAACCATATGGTTTATTATCTCCAGGGTCAGCATATGGAGAGCAAAATGGGAGAAGCTTCAACACAAATTTAAACAAAAACAGCTCTTCTCTCACCGTCTGCCTGTCAAACTCAAGCTGCTACGGGGGATAACACTTCTGTGGTACACATGATGCAATTATCAACAGCACTAATGAAAACACTGAATCATTTCATATCCTCTTATAGGATGGAATCCAAGTAAATAACCTAAATAAACACCTCTTACATACATTTGTGTCTCCCGCTGGGTGTTTATGTGTGTGTCTAGTCGAGAAAACAATGAAATTGTATCTAAAACCCATTTATCTTTCCTGGAATTCAAATATACGAGGAATGAATAAATAGTGCTCAGCATTCAATGATAGACCCGGACTGATATTAATCTGAGACTGTCACTCTGACAGACACGAGTAACAATTTTCTACAATTTATTACACCACCCGTGAGCCCATATATGTCAACTCAATGAGAGGCTGCGTCTCCAGGAAACACACACACGTTGAACTACGGTAAAGCAAGAGGAAGGGGGGTCTGAAGTATATAGGTAGCCACCGTATATAGAGGTAAATTAACTGTGTTCCTGTCACATTACGAGACGGCACAGCACCATGGGGACAGCAGGGCACTGTAATGGTGGAAAAATCGCCCCTTGGCCACGGACACATTGTTTTGAATCATGGTCGAGTGAGATATAATACAGATGGGTGAAAATAATGGAATGATAAAGGTGGAAACACACAAAAAGGACAGGTTTAATGCACAAAAAAAACACGAAAGACAGAAAAATGCTTTATGAACGTGGCATGAGATCAGAATAACTTTCACTCCCATGCAGTACAGTTCAACGACAATAAGAAAAAATTAAACCCATTTTTTTAAATGCTCAAAATGCTGTCTATTACTACACAAAATACAAAAATAACTTGTGAAACAGGAGTACTCGATAGCTTAATTTTAAAAAGAGTACTTATTACAGAAAAAATAGGCCTAATTTATAAGAATATGGCGTGAAATGAATTGAATGTGTTCAGATATTTAATTGCATGCTATTTACAAAAAAAGGAAGAAAATGTATTACATATTTTTTTTGTAAATGCATTTTGTTCAAAGTAAGATTTTTTTTGACCCACTTAAGCAGGACTAAGCAGAACTATGTTTTCAGTGATGTATAAAGAACTTACTGTCACAAGCTTGTCTCAAACTCAGGTCTCTGTTGTGGAGAGTTGAATGTTCTACCACAGGAGGTAGTGTTGGACTCAAACGAAACACTCATGGCAATACTCCAGGCAAAGTAGATTCATTAAAAAAAGGTAAAAATCCAACAAAAGTTCTTCTCAGAAAGAGGTATGAGTAGAAGATATAATGCAAACAATAACAGGAGAAAAATAAAATAACTCCACGAGGGGAGAAAAACTAACTCAAATAACTAAGAATAGCTTGGTAATTTAGATTTTGCTTGGGTTCACATAGCCGAGACTCAAAAACCGAGTGAGGAACACAGTGAAAAAAACACACCTAAAATATGGGAAACAAGGCACAGGTGACCTGCATAATAGCTCACAAGGACGCCCGAGGAAGAACTAAGGCAGAGGGGAACATGGGTGACCTCTAGAGGCCCGGAGAAGGACAACAAGAGGAAGGATACTGACACTTACTTAATAAACCATTATGTTTTTATTACCTTAGAATGAGACATTTAGATCTACATAACTGCGGGACATATCGTGACCTCATGTTTCTACTGTAGCCGACAGTGGACAAACAGCGCTATAGTTGTCACTGTTCACAAATTCATTGTTTTCACTGAATTCGCTGTTACAATCATGCCTTTGGGCTCACGCGGAGGTATCGAGTTTAAACAAGGCTTTATGCTTTGACCAGCTCAGCCACAGTAACAGCTCATATTAGCCAGCTAAACTTTTACTAGAAAAAAAAAACTTTTACTAGAACTTTTTTAGAAAAAAAAAATACATATGGATGGATGGATGGATGGATGGATGGATGGATGGATGGATGGATGGATGGATGGATGGATGGATGGATGGATGGATGGATGGATGGATGGATAGATAGATAGCCTTTATCTCACAGCACGGGTGGAGATTCCTCTATATTGGACGGCTTTATCAACACTACCTCTCTGAGGACGGACCTGGTTAATATACATGAGAAAGATGAAGACATCGCAGTCAGATTTCATCTACAGTAGCTTCCCTTTTACTAATGCAATGCTGAAGCCACGGGGCCTTTTGACCCTGGTCCATACCACACACACACACACACACACACATCATGCGTGGCATTTCCCCTCAGACTTGGACACGACAGTCTGTTCAGGGGAGCCAATTCAGTCCCATCCACTTTCATTTAGCTTGGTTGGGTAAACAGAAATGAGCATTTCCTCTCTCCTACACAACAGAGAATGAATATAGACATGAAGAGATAGATTCATTTATCCTCTTAATGGAGAGAGACACTGGTTTGCAGTGTCAGTGCTTCTACATTCTGTGTCCAAACGAAATCAGTTGGGAAAATGTGCGCTGGAAGATGCTATCTCGTGTGTTCTCCTTTGAGAGTTTGTTTATGCCGGTGTAGAGAAATCAAACGGACACAAATGGACTCCCAAACCACCGCACCAAAGACGTCTGACAAAGTCATTTCACAAGAAGAGAACTGATAACAGTTTCAAATCATGAGAAGGAAAGTGACAACAGCAAACTTTGGAGTCAGCGGCTCAGTTATTTAAGCTCAAGTGGTCTCGTACAAGAGAGCAGCTGCAACAAATACAAAGAGGCATGAAAAAATCTGATGTCCTTTTCAAGGTGGAGGATGAATATAGCCTGTATTGGAGCTTGGTGGTCTCCAAACAGATAATAAGCTGACATTTTGACACAAGGTCCCAGGGCTGCTTGTCTAAATGGACATCCATTTGATCAAATGCCAGGAAGGAGATGCCTGGAATAGTAATGCACCGATTAGACTTCGCCTTTGCCCTGAGCACCGATAAAGGTCAGAGACGGTGGTGCATTTAGGTGCAAGTCAGTAACTGATTTTCAAATACAGAAACATTCGGTATTTATACACATGGCAGAAGCATCTGCAGGTCCAACATTATGTTTCACAAAAGGCCCACAATGAAAAGAGATGTGCTCAGACAGACAGATCTAAGTCCTATGTCAGAGGGTCAAATTTCAGCTAATTACATTTATTAAAACATTTAAATATAATAATTTTCAATTGCATGTAATGTAATTTACTGGTAACCAAACGGTTCAAGGTCCAAAAGACAGTTTCAGTGCGGACTTAAAACTGTTCAAAGGGCTTTAAACGATTCCAGACGATGAATAAGGGTCTCATCAAGTGAAGTGATCAGTCATTAAAAAAAAAATAACAAAGTTTTATAAGCTCAAATGCTCGCCTTGCTCTCCTTTTCGAACTCGTTCATCGAAATGAATGAATCTTTTTTAGAGTCATTTGGTTCATTCAACGAATATACTTTTTATAACTCTTAAAAAAATACTTTTTCACAAAACGTGGGTAATATCAAGTTAGCTTTATTGTAGTAATAATCACTACGGTAATGGTGTCTTAGCTGAAACTCTTTACCAGTAGATGTTTGTATGGTATCAAGATAGCAGCATGTAGGCAATCATTTCTAAAAGATGGGTCTGGGACTACTAGCACTTCAGTGGTTTACCCATTATGAAGGTTTATCCTGCTAGCATAGGCAGCCTCTGTCGTTTAACCCCTGCAGCAATAAAGAGAGCATTAAACAGCATAGCATTAGATGGGATTTTTGAGAAACCATCATAGCATTTTTCAACAGAGGTTGACCTACTGCTGCAAATGTGCAAATGTATTTCCACCTATCAAAACTCTAACCAAATTATCTGGCCTCATTATGCTAAGCTCCCCAAAGACCAACTATTAGCTGCAGTAGATCTTTCAAATTTATATTTTTTTTTCAGAATGGCTAAAGCTTATGCACAACTGCCCAGAGGAATGTTTTACTGCTCAGAGGTTGCTTAAGCTTTGAATATTCCATGAAGTTCTTGGTTATGTATCAATTTGGTTTCAAATGTTTCTCCCAAACACACAGCTGTCACGGTGGCTTGCAGGAAGGCAGACGAAGAACATCATTTCAAATACAATTGAAATGTATTTGGGTGGAGATACATTTCAAAAGTCTCAATAGACCATTTCACAAGATGTAAACAACACTGGTCCAGAAGCACTTCCTGTTTCAGTTTGTAACTGTTTTCTTTATTTCACATGTAAAGAAAACATCTTAAAGATGTTTGTTTAACTTTTTGATTCAGTTTTAAATGTTCTGTTGGTTGTATTGTATCCCAGCTTTTATGTAGTGTTAAAAAACTGAAACAGGAAGTGCTTCTGGACCAGTGTTGTTTACATCTTGTGAAATGGTCTATAGTCTTAATATCAATAGTCTCAATAGTCTTACTCTTCGAATAACAATCCAGAAGACAGGTGAACAGGTAACTTACACATACCAGGAGGAACTAAATAGCAAACAGTAATTATTAAGACACCGATGATACAGATGAACTAATGATGGTATCCAGGGGGACTAGTGGCGGGAAACTGAACAAAGGAACATGTGACAAATGACAGCTCACTGAAAAGACCACAGTGGTGACAGCAGCTAGGAAGAAAAATCGAAGCAAATGAAAAGTAAGATTTGAGAGACAAACAAATTAAAATGGTTTTGGAAGAACATACTGTATTTACCAGGCACTTTGTTAGGTAATCCTGTTCAAATGCTTGTTAATGCAAATATCTGATCCGATTATTGCATCCAAAATCAAGTACCTCCCTACCATATAGCAGTATGCCAAAAGAGTAGTATGTTCAAATAGTATTCAAAAACAGTAGACGGAAAGAGCAGTATGTTCAAATAGTGGTAAAAAACGGTAGGCCTAGTCGAAAAGTATCTACTACTTCCGCAGAGATTCTGAAGTGCACATTCGATGGACCCTTTACTATCCCATGAGGCCATGGGAGAGGATGGCAGTGAAGTGACACAACTGATGCTGGTAGGTCACATGATAATGACAACATGGCAGATGTACGGATTTCATTTGTACTACACATATTCATTCTATATAGCACATACTTTTTGAACGGTTTTGAAGTAAATTCAAATTCAATTGCAATACCTACTTATACAATATGTGATTTCAGACTCAGCGACTGTCATGTTTGATCTGAGCATCAGAATTGGAAGGAAAAGAGATTTAAGCGACTCTGAAAGTGGCATGGTTGTTGGTGCCAGACAGGCTGGTCGGGGTATTTCAGAAACTGCTGATCCACTGGGATTTTCACACATAACCATCTCTAGAGTTTACAGAGAATGGTCCGACTCCGAAAAAGAGAAAATTTCCAGTGAGCGCCAGTTCAGTGGGTGAAAATGCCTCGTGGATGCCAGAGGTCAGAGGAAACTGGTTCAAACTGATGGCAACAGTCTTGGCATCATCTTCCGATGGCTACTTCCAGCTGGATAACATGCCATGTCACAAAGCTCAAATAATCTCAATGGTTTCTTGAACATGACAATGAGTTCACTATAGTCAAATGGCCATTCAACAGATCTCAGCCCAACAGAGCACCGTTGGGATGTAATGGAAAGGGAGATTCGTATCATGGATGTGCAGGCGACGAATCTACAGCAATGTGTGATGTCAATATGGACCAAAATGTTAAGGAATATTAACAGTACCCTATTGAATCTATGCTACAAAAAATTAAGGCACTTCTGAAGGCAAAATGGGATCCAACCCGATAATAGCAAGATGTATCAGTGGCTGGTGAGTGTATGTACACTCTCAGAGAAAAAAAAGGTCCAAAAGCTCTCACTGGGGCTGTACCAGTTTTTCAAAAAGTACACTTTTGTACCCAAAGGCTGCATATAGGTACCTTAGTGGTACATATTAGCACCTAAAAAGTACATATTACTACCTAAAATGTACATATTAACACCAAAATGTACATATTAACACCAAAATGTACATATTAACACCTAAATGTACATATTACCACCTAAAATGGACATATTAGCTCATGAAATTGACAAATTAGCTCCTGAAATGGACATATTAGCACCTAAAATGTACAAATTAACACTAAAAATGTACATATTACCACCTAAAATGGACATATTAGCTCATGAAATGGACATATTAGCACCTAAAATGTACAAATTAACACTAAAAATGTACATATTAGCACCTAAAATGTACAAATGAACACTAAAAATGTACATATTAGCACCTAAAATGTACAAATGAACACTTAAAATGTACATATTAGCACCTAAATTTTACATATAACTTAAAACGTACATATTAGCACCTAAAATGGACAAGTAAAAGTGTACCTTTTGAAAAGTTACAGCCCCATTGACAGCTTTTGTACCTTTTTTTCTGAGAGTGTATCAACACACTCACCAGCCAGTATTACTTTATTATAAGTCATCTGAGCCATCAGTGGTCTCAAACTCGCTGCCCCCTACTTGACATTTAAGTTAAATGTTAGTGCGCCCATCGTTGCGTGTGCCACATTTAAAAAAAAAAAAGATCCCTTATAGGCTACCATAGATAGTCTTGTGACAGCTTACGGTGGGTTTGTTGTCAATAGTTGTCATAGACAACCGCGAAATACAAACATACTGTGCCGGGAAAAACTGAAAAACTGCTTGCCGCGCGCCTACATTTGAAATAACGAACTTGAGCGCGCAGCCTTTCATAAGCAATTACTGTATAGTGTTAATGATTTGCCACGACAGGATGTTGTGTTAACCTTACAAAAGCATGATATGTGTGAAACCTTTATTGTGTTCTGCATTGAAGCTTTTCAAGGAAATCATATAGGTTTCCTTCTGTCAAGTATAGCATGTAAAAGACAGCTTTTCTTCTTCTTCTTTTTTTGTAGACTGAGTGATCCAAACAGTTCAGAGAGCATGAAGAACGTACAGCCTTCGGGCACGATCTCGAAAAGGCTTTGATTATTGATTCCCGCTTCTTTTAGGGAGGGAAGAGATATATATTGGGAGATCCCATAGATGTTCTTATACATTTGAAAGTGAGATGGAGAGCTTTTGATGTAAAAGCTCACAAGAAGGGTGAACTTCAGATTGCTGCTGACAAAGCGTGTGTTACAAAGAGGATGCAGTCAATTTCAAGAAAGCAAAATTGTAATTTAATGGTAATACGTTCAGTTTGCATCTCATTCATATCAATAGGCTCATCTGTGGGAGGGAGATGGAGATGGTAAAAGACAAACATGAGGAAATGATTGGAGAGGTTGAAAGACAAGAGACACCAAATGGTTCTGTGTCCCAATGCGCTGTGGTCTATTTATAATGGATCAATATGAGGGAGAAGAGGTGGGGCTGGGGTGGGCTTCTGTGGTGTAATAGGGTCTTTGGCAGCTTTCACTTTAATGATGCATGTTTACGTAATTTCTGCCAGTTTATGGAAAATGGCAGCGAGTGCTTTTTTAATTGATGAAGGATGTTGCAACACTTGAGCAACCCCTGCTGTTGCTAGGGATTAGGCAGATATGATCTGAAACGAGGGTGCCCTGTTATGACAGAAAAATAATACATCACATACTGAAAAACAGATTTAGTTTCCCTCTGGCTTTATATAACCAAACATGGCTGCTATCCAAGTCAACTTAGAGGAGATGAAATTCTCTTTAACAAAAGCAAACGTACAATACCAAGCCTCTTAAAGAGGCAGTTCACACAAAAATATGAATTCTGGCACCATTTTCTGCTACTCCTCAACTACACTTTAAAAAAATACGTTAAACTGTTAAAAAACAGTTAAATGATTAAAATGAAGTTTATGTACTACATACTGTGAATAACTGTAATAGATATAACCTTACATTTAAAGCAATTTTACAGTAAAATACCATTAAATTAGCATGTTTTGGAGGTGAAAAATATAAATTGACATTCCCATTCCCATAACATAAGATACAAGGTAATGGAGCCTTTATACATTGTTGTGTTTCTTTAAAATAAACTATGGGCAAATGGAGTCTTTAAACGCCTCAGATGTAAAGTTATTCACGGTCAAAGTGAAGCCTAAATGAATGGGAGTCAATGGAAAGCTAACAGCAGGTGAAGGCGGCCCTGGGAAGACTTTAGTTTCCGGCTGGTGGATTACCCCCTTGAGAAACACTCATTAAAGGGATACTCCACTTTTTTAGTATCAGTATTTATCAGTATTTATCCCAGCCTGTGGAAAAACTTAAAATCTTGATGTTTTTATTTTATTTTTTTAATTTTGTGTATTTAATTTTGTCTATTTAATGTGTATTTTTCAATTCTTATTATTGTTCTACATTGTACTGGACTATCATTATATGTATATGTATACTATATACTATGTATACTGTCTACAAACGCATACAACTGTATAGAAAAAAATAAATAAAACATTTTAGTGGAATCATATCAAGGATCCTCAGATACAATCTTCCCTATGCGAGAGATCCATTCCTAAATTATAAAACACACCCATAGAAAAAAAAAGTGAGAAAAAATAGCATCATAAGCAATATAAAGTCATCGCTCCAAAGTAAAGTTAGATAATTAGCTTTCATATTGTCAAATATAAAAAGCAAAGTACATTTTAACAATATTATCAGGATTATTGAAATATTTACTTAAATAGATAACGCTTAAATAATGAGCTTAATTGCTGCTTTAAAGACCAAACTGCCACAAAAAAGCAGATTTAATTTTAATTACTTATTGTAAAAAGCAATGGCTGTAAAATGAATTAATTCATTTCAGTTCATCCCATGATTTTCAAACAGATTTCAGAGATAAAAGCATAATAATGTCAAATTTTGCAAATGCGTTAAAATGATTAACAATGACATCCCTACAAACACCTTTGGTAAAATCTTTTTATCTTTCCAATTCCCTTTGCGGCCGCCAAAGGTTCTTGGAGCCATTTAGAAAAACCACAGCTTTAAATGAACAAATGGTGGCCTTTAACTTTAGAAAGCAACATAAAGCATAAATAAACACGCATTAAACGTGACCTCGCAGTGGTGCGTTTCAATACACCTGTTCGACTCTTTAAACATTGACTGCTCTGTCTCTTTTGTCCGACAACATGTCTTTGACTATATACGCAGTGCAGGGAGCCTGAAATGATTGGCTTTTCTTTGAGTGCCTCCCTTCTCTCTATTTATCAATGAATCTGTCTAACGTCCAAGAGCTGCTGACGTTTAAAATCAAATGAGTGAAGTCAAGGGACTGTTGGGGGGCAGAAACAGCCAGACGGTGCTATGAGGTGGAGATCCTTTAACGCCATAGGGTTAGATGCATCTTCCTCCTCCCCTTTCTGTTCCTCAGCACACAGCCGGTTCAAAAACCTATTTGTTCAGCTCAGCCGGCATCTCGTTACTCAGGACTGATGCAATAGGATGCAACCCGGCTAGCTCGCTCCATAACTCCCTCCCCTCTTCCCTCCCTCCACCGACCTTCTCTTTCTCCTCTCGGCTCACTCATCTCTGGCTTTTTCTGTCGCAGACCATCACTCTGGCTTTTTTTTCCCCCTTCTCTTTGTATCTCTCCATCTGCTTGATTGTCCAAAGTTCACCCTCTCTCTCTCAGCAGATCTCTCTGTCCACCACGCATGGCTGAGGATGCTGTGTTCAGGTGGACCTTTGCAGCTGAACCAGATAAGGCCCATACGGTGTTAGCGAGGGATGCTGGGTACCTACAGTGAGCAATCCTGTTAATGGTGGCCTTTAATTAAACAGCACACCAGGGAGCACCACTGGCCCCTCCATCCCGCCCCAACCCCAGACAAGGTCAAACAGCTCGGAATGATGATATCATATGGATGGAGAACCTGAGACCTTGAAGTTGTTGCAACTTTATGTAAACTGTCTCCTTAATTAGCATAACTGTGGCTATAAAGTGCTACACTTGCTAATACACTTGTTTAACGACAGTTTTAACATTGACGGTAGTAATAAGAAAATGGGAATGTTTTCATGTGTTCCTTCAATACAATTTTTTTTCATTTGGAAGTGAAAAAAGAAACTTATGGTTACACACTCTATATAGAAGGCTCTATATAGAATCTTAAAAGGTATATATTTGGAACCCCTAAAAGGTTCTCACTCTTAAAAAGGGTTCCACTGGGTTCTATATAGAACCCTGGGGTTCCATACTTGGCCAATAGAACCTTTTACCAAAAAATGGTTCCATATAGAACCATTTTGGAGTTCCATATATGAAGCGGTGGATGGTCCAGCACCGCTGTGATGGTATGATACTGTTAATGCTGTACACTCTCAGAAAAAAAGGTACAAAAGCTGTCACTGGGGCTGTACCTTTTCAAAAGGTACACTTTAAGGGTGCATATTGGTACCTTAATGGTACATATTAGCACCTAAAATGAACATATCAACACTTAAACTGTACATATTAGTACCTGAAATGTACATATTAGCACCTAAAATGTACATATCAACACTTAAAATGTACATATTAGTACCTGAAATGTACATATTAGCACCAAAATTGTACATACTAGCACATAAAATATATATATTAGCACATACAATGTACATATTAACACCTAAAATGTACATATCAACACTTAAAATGCACATATTAGTACCTGAAATGTGCATATTAGCACCTGAATTGTACATATTAGCACCAAAAATGTACATATTAGCACATAAAATGTATATATTGGCACATAAAACGTACAAATTAGTACCTAAAATGGACAAAAGTGTACCTTTTGAAAAGGTACAGCCCCAGTGACAGCTTTCGTACCTTTTTTTCTGAGAGTGTACATCAAATTATATACTGTACACTACCTTTCAAAAGTTGGGGTTCAATGAAATTTTCTTTTCCTTTAATGAATTACTATGTTTTTTCAGCAAATATTTAAAAAGTAAAATATTTCTACTTGTAAATTATGTTGTTCTTCGTTCTATTCAACAGTTCACAAAAAAAATATAGAAGCAGTGTTATTTTAAATTGTAATAATATTTCATAATAGTACTGCTTTTACTGTATTTTGTATAAAAATGCAGCCTTGTAATGACAATTACATATAATTAACAGTGTGTTTCATATTTACTACCGCAATGACGGGTTAAAAAGTTGGTTTTGGCGAGGTACAAAAAAAAAATAGCCTGTCCATTTGTATTATAAATTCAACCATAACAGACTGACTATTTCTTCCAAATATCCCATTCTTAGACCTAGAGGATAATATATAACTTTACATTGCACATGTCAAGATGCCCTATACGTGTGGCACATTAGCAGCAAATTGGGACATATCTTACCTTCGTGAACGTGTCACTAAATGGCACACAAATCTCGGAGAGAGTGGAAATTGGACAGTGTTCATGGTGTATCAGATAAAATTGCAGAAAACAGTGACAGAACATTGGCCAAACATTACCCCTGGGATCACATAGAGCAACGAAAACACAGGCTTATCGCTGGCTTTTCAGCCCGAGGACAGACAAACATGTCAAAGATGAAGACATGAACTCACATTGGAATGATGGTACAATCAAGGAAGACAGATTGCTTCAGAATCACCAGGAATAACTTGCTTGATGTGCCTCTCTGTGAAAATCATTTGAGCTGAAATATCGTTTCATAGTCAAGAGGCGTAGGGGTAAATTGTAAATCAGGGAATAATAGAAAAACAAGACCACACAGTGAAACGAGTTTAACGAGTTGTGTAAAGCGTTGCTTTTCTGCTCAATTTTCTATTTCAGGCTTTTTCTCTTCATTACGTTATGGACCTCTGAATGCCCCCGATGAGAATGTAATGTATGCACACAAACACTTTGTACTGAGGACAATATGCAGTTAAGAGAGGGAAGTTGCCTTGGTTACTAAGTATATGCGTTTTATGAGATAGACTAATTGCAAGGTCAGTCCCTGTGGATCAACCTGGGGTTAAGTGCCACGCTCAAGGGCACAGTGGTGACAGGGCATCGCCTTCATTCTCTCAACTAGTGGGGTCCTGGACAGCAAAATAATGATAAGTGCGAGGAATAAAATGCAACTAATAATCAAACCAAGAAAATAAGTACATATATAAACGTCATGTAACATTTAGATGCCAGACATGTGTATACTCTTCGGCCCTTTGCTATAGAAGTCAAATGACTTTTCTTGTAGAGTAGACTTCAAATTTTTCTGTTATGATCACTTTTCTCATAATCTCAACATAAACATTGTTTTCTCGAGCTCTTGACTTAATTTGCAGATCAAAACACAACGCAGTAGAAGCAATTCCTATATAGTACAATTTTAATTAGTCTATTTTGACTTCTTTTCCAGTATAACAAAATTAGATTTACAGTGAGACAAAATGCTAAATTCAAAAGTTGTAAATTATTGGACTTTGACAAGAAAATACTATTTCAAAAGAGGTTTTCCCTACGCAGTACAAGAGAACATCTCGTATGAGAACTGAAAACAATCTGAAAGTCAAAAGAGCCTAAGGTGACAGCAGTGCTAAAAACAAATATATTGATAAAGGATTTTAAGTCAAAAATTGATTTTAAAGTGCAATACTGCTGCATAGTTTGTTCTTTAATCAGGGACTTAATCAATAACTCAATATCTGTCATTGACACCAGTGCCTCTACTTCCAAATCAATGTCCAATACTAAGTTCATTGTCACAATTGCTACAGTGTTGCTGGACATGTCATTGCCAACTTAAGTCAACAGAAAGATATTTGAGAGATATTGAGGCTGGCAAGAAAAATTAAGATCATGCGAATGTCGAGAAAACAACTTTTGCATTATTCAAATCACAAGAAGGATAGTGATGAAAAATGCCACATAGAGAAACTGAAAAATATTAATACTTAACACACAACATAAATCATATCATATCATGATGTTTGATTTTAAAGACATTTGTATTACTTTTAAATTTTTTATAGTGTGTTGGCTCACCACTTCTGATTCTTGAAGCAAAACCAGCTGAGATCCTGATCTAGTTTATAGGTCTATACTAGATATCAAGCCAATAACCTTTGGGTTACCAACCTTAATCCTTAACCATTGCATTGGCTTCCATCACTACAAAAAGACAGAAAACCAAAGTGCTGTTATATTGCATTTCTAAGGTTTGCGCTTTCAGAGAAACAATTTCTCAAACCGGTCAATGAAAGAATTGTCTGACTGGCCGTTTTATGAGGCTAATATTTCAAGGCTGCACTTACAGGCAAGCAAGGGCTGATTTTCTTTCTTTCTTTCTTTCTTTCTTTCTTTCTTTCTTTCTTTCTTTCTTTCTTTCTTTCTTTCTTTCTTTCTTTCTTTCTTTCTTTCTTTCTTTCTTTCTTTCTTTCTTTCTTTCTTTCTTTCTTTCTTTCTTTCTTTCTTTCTTTCTTTCTTTCTTTCTTTCTTTCTTTCTTTCTTTCTTTCTTTCTTTCTTTCTTTCTTTCTTTGTAAATCAATGTCTATACGTCGTATGGGCTGCAGACTACTGTGCTTATGCTTTGTGATGTTTCCCAAGATGCCATTCTAATTTGTTTTTCTGTACTGTACAGCACATAATGGGGCTGTGTGAGAGGTGTCTCTCCTGTTCATCTGCACTCGTGACAGCTTTTCAGGTTGGGTGCTCCCCATCTCCTCTACATCACTCTTTACTTTTGTTCTTTTTTATGCTGCTTTTTACTCATCTTCCCCTCTCTCCCCTCTTTTATGCCTGATACCTTTCATCCTCATGGTTCCCCCTTGGCTCTTGCATCGTTCGGCTCCCCACCCCCTACCTCTTGCCGGCCCTCTATCTCCTCACATTGTGTCCCATCAGGCGAGTGGGCTTGTGGGTAATGGGTGCGCAAATCCCCCACCACTCACCGCATCTCTCATGTTGGTGAAACCTGTCGGCATGGGAACGCCAGTCTTGATCACCCTTATCAAAGGAAGCCTCGTTCCACTTGCAATGCCTGGAGGTGCTTTAGAAAGGAAAGAGAATCTGTCAAACAGCTTGGATGAGCTCGAGATAGACAGGAACAGAGAAGGTATGCTTTTTACCCCTGGGCTACATACACGAGCCAATCATAACCATGAAATGGGCTGCCATGAAAACAGTATATGGCAAAAAAGTTGGAAATCTCTCATTGTTTTCCAGGGCCGTCTGTCAAACTTCACCAAACTGACAGTTAAAGTTAATTTTTGCCTCATTAATGGCTAGAAACATCTTCCAATTTTGGCAAACACAATGTGGCAAATTCAAAACAGACACTTTGGGAAATGTATTATCCTGCTGGAAGTAGCCATCAGAGGATGGGTACATGGTGGCCATAAAGGGATGGACATGGTCAGAACCAATGTTCAGGTAGGCCGTGGCATTTAAACAATGCCCAATTGGCACTAAGGGGCCTAAAGTGTGCCAAGAAAACATCCCCGACACCATTACACCACCACCAGCAGCCTGCACAGTGGTAACAAGGCATGATGGATCCATGTTCTCATTCTGTTTACGCCAAATTCTGACTCTACCATCTGAATGTCTCAACAGAAATCGAGACTCATAAAACTAGGCAACATTTTTCCAGTCTTCAACTGTCCAATTTTGGTGAGCTTTTGCAAATTGTATAATCTTTTTCCTATTTGTAGTGGAGATGAGTGGTACCCGGTGTGGTCTTCAACTGTTGTAGCCCATCCGCCTCAAGGTTGTGTGTGTTGTGGCTTCACAAATGCTTTGCTGCATACCTCGGTTGTAACGAGTGGTTATTTCTTGTTCGAGTGGCTTGAATCAGTTGGCCCAATCTCCTCTGACCTCTAGCATCAACAAGCCCACAGGACTGCCGCATAATGGATGTTTTTCCCTTTTCACACCATTCTTTGTAAACCCTAGAAAGGGTTGTGCGTGAAAATCCCAGTAACTGAGCAGACCGGCCCGTCTGGCACCAACAACCATGCCACACTCAAAAATTCTTAAATCACCTTCCCCCCGCCCAATCTGACATTCAGTTTGGAGTTTAGGAGATTGTCTTGACCCTAAATGCATTGAAGCAACTGCCATGTGATGTATTAGATAATTACATTAATGAGAAACTGAACATTTGTTCCTAATAATCCTTTAGGTGAGTGTATATATCACATTAGATTTAAGACTTAAGAATTTACTTCATGATATATAATGTCGCAGTCATGCCAAAGCCTCAATATAAACAGCTCCAAAGTTGACAAGGTGAGGAATTTATGACTAAAAGTAAAACAGCAGTAAAACGGTTCGACTTTGGACGACCCACTGGACTAAAACTTTAAATTACATTTTTTTGGACCTCGGCATCAGCTGTTGGATTAACTTTAGAAATGTGGATATGCCAGGAGTAAGAATAATGTCTTCAGCACACTATGTTCAACAGAAAGGGTTGTCAAAGTAACACGCTCATTTTAATTCAGTGCATATTCAGAGAGAAAGAGAGAGTGAGAGAAAACATAAAATTCTCAATACAAACAAACACAAGACCAAATTAATCACCTCTTAGTGCAATCTTGCTTTGATTAGTACTATGTAATTAAGGTGTCAGGGCGGAAGGGTTTGAGAAAACTCTGACTGATGTCTACAAGTGAGTCTTCTACATCTCAAAATATTTCATCTGCTCACTTCAGGTTGCTCTGCATTTTGAAAATTGATGTCCATGAGGGTGGAATATCTAAGCCTTGCATGCACAGTCTCCTAATGTGAGCTGCCCTTAATATAGACACAGAATTCGTGTGATTTACTTGGCAGTATTGCCAATTTCCAGCAACCCTTTTTCTCTTTTATCACATGTTTGCGACAAGCTAAAGTATATGTCATCAACATCATCCCCTTCGTCATTAATGTCATCTCAGCTATGTGCACAAGAAATCTGCTTGTCTCTGAGGCATATTACATGAGTAAATCAAAAAGCCAGTGACAGCAAGTAGTCAGGCATCATCTGAAAACAACCAATACACATGCCATATTAAACTACATTGGCTTCAGGATTAGTTCCTAAACAACTGTTCGGGAAAACACATTTTCAGATGCTGTCAGAAAGTTCATTACTCCCTGTTGTTCACTGTACCCAGAGGCACTTTTAAAAGGCTATGTATAAAACACTCAGAAAGCCGTAGTTACACCTCTGCCTCGATGGACTCCTAAAATAAGAGGCTTTGGTGCAGTTTGCCAGACATTGACTTACTACAGCCATAATCCCATTGCGAGAGCATTTGGGTTTTAGTCATATATGGGACATTATGTCACACTGTGGTTCAAAAGATTCTTAGGTTTAAAGGTAGAAGGGCGATTTCTGGAAATTTCCATTTGCACATTTAGCATTTTCAGTGCTGAATCTGCAGAATGGATTTAGCTACACTAATCAAATAGGCCAATATATAAAAGCATTCACAGCTAAATTTTAATTGGTAACGCTTCCTTTTACAGTACAGTACTTACAGTATACTTACAGTGTACTTACCTAGAAAGTACTGGCTTATGTAAAGTAAGTGGAACAGGGGTAGGTTTAGGGGTAGGTTCAGGGTTAGTACTAGTTATTACCCAGTAATTGTAGTTACTAAAATAAGTACATAGTATTTACACAGGTAACTGGACTGTAAAAGGAAGCGTTACCTTTTAATTTTGCCATCATTTACTACACTCACCTTCATTTGGAAGAATGTCCTAGCCAATCTTTTCAATGCAACTACCATGAATGGGTACTGGAGCTCTCAAGCTTCTAAAAGTACACAAAGCACCATAAAACTACAATAAATGTGGTTTAAATAACTTGTGTGCTATATTCCAAGTCCTCTGAAGCAGTGGTATTGCTGTTGTTAACTAAGTCTTAATTATTTTTTGAAGCTAAAATGAGTAAAAAATGGATTCAGTAATTGAAATAAAGCTGAAATTAAAATGAGAAAAGGCGTCTTATAGTGAGTAGAGCACTTTTGACAATGCACATGGCACCCTTTAGCGTCAATATAACACGTTTTGGTTATGGGTAGGTTTAGGTCTGGGGTAGGGATAGGGTTAGACCACTAGGAGGTGCCTTCTGGCTCATAAATATCTGCGTCTCATATTCACGCTAAAGGGTACCATGTGCATTGGATGTAGATGAAATGTCAAAAGCGTCAGTATATGACGCCTTGGGATGAGAACGGGCAGGTTACACTGTAAAGCCGCCTTTCCAATGCACACACTGCAGGCGTTGAATCAGAAATCATTAATTTCCAATAGAAAGCAGTACAGGGGTTGCGTGGAGTTGCGATCAGATGCGCATGTGGAAATTTCGAATCCGATTTAAGCTTCGGATGCATTCAAATCGGTTACCTTCTGCGGCTAGACCGTATGCGGCCGGCTGACCGGATGTACGGTATTGTATTCTAATCAAAACCATGAGCGCCATTGAAATGACCAATATTTAACACTTTCAACATAATTCTTTAAACAATGTTTCTGTAAAATGGCAGTTATTAATAATTATAGCAGATTAAATCAATATTTATGTGGATTAGCTATAAAATCTACTGTTTTCATTTTATATGTATTGAGGTTAATTTGTTTTGTGTGGATATATTCATACATAAATGAATGCTTTACATGGGGGAATTGTGTTTTTGTCACTCATCTGTGCATGTCTCATCATATCCGTAAATAGAGAAAATCTGCTTCGGATTGTTTTCATGGTGTTTTTGTACAGTATTACTCAACAGGTGAGTATTATATTGATTGAACAGATAAATAGACATATGTAGCTCTCTTACATGGGTATAGCTACAGTAATATCACAGTCACAGTGGTTAATAGTTCACTAGAGAGGAAGATTAGCAGTAGCAGCATCTGTTTTTCAACCTAATCTATAGTATGACTTCTGAAGACTCAGAACAGTCATATAGACCACTTACATTGATGATTGATAGCTCCAGAGTACAATCAACATAATTGCATCGAAAAGAGCGTCCAGGGCATTTTTCATTTAACGTAAAGAGAAATAAAGTCATACAGGTTTGCAGATACATGAATGTAAATGTAAATGATTTTTCATTTTTGGTTGAACTATCCTACTATTACATGTAGGCCTGACTCAAAATGCATCGATTTAAAAAAAAAAAATGTTGAAGAGTTATAAGGTGTAGCCTGAAATACGCTAAACTATTAGCACTATTATCTAAGGACATTAGTGTGTACTAAAGTGGGGAATTATCTTTGATTCCACAGGACTCTAATTGTGTGTCAGGACTACAAAAGCCATAAACACCTGCTGCACATATGCAAAGTAAAAAACATGTCATGCCATCATCTTCACTGACCTCTCTAGCGTTGCTTTTTCCTGTCCTCGTCCGCGTGCGACCGCACTGTGTGAAAGGCGGTAATTTGATCATTTGACATATGCCGCTGTCAGATGATGTTTTCTTCTGTCTCTCAGAGTGAGTGCCTTGCATTTATCTTCTCGCATGAGCCTGACCTCATCTCTCAACCTGTTGTCTTCTACCCCTTCATAATTACCCGAGCAGGGGGGCATAGCCAGCATTTCACACACCTGCCTCTCAGAGTTTAACAGAGCGTGAATGAGTCTTTAAATGCATGCTATTTAAGTGCACACGTTTACCTCAGGCTTTATTTTGACCATGGCTTCAGTGGCTTTTCTGTGTACCTGTAGCTGAAAAAAAATGCACGGCCTACAGTGAATTCAAAAAGTTTTTGGACACTTTTGGTCACTTAAAATTTAAAACAAACAAAGAAACAAAAAAGTGAATCTGATGGCACAGTTATAAACATCAACACAAGTGGCATTTGCAAACTATATTACAACTGTGTTGTATTATTTGAAAAAAAAAGAAAAAAGTGGCATTTCTTTTTTTTAAATTACAGTTGGTTTGATATATATATATATATATATATATATATATATATTAGGGCTGTCAAACGATTAATCGCGATTAATCGAATCCAAAATAAAAGTTTGTGTTTACATAATATATGTGGGGGCACTGTGTATAATTATTTTGTATATATATAAATACACACACATGCATGATGCATGTATATTTAAGAAAAAAAATATTATTTATAAATAAAATATTTACATTTATACATAATATAAATTATATATAAATCTATATACAGTATATACATGAAAATATTTCTTAAATATATACATGCATGTGTGTGTATTTATATATATATATATATATATATAATAATTATACACAGTGCTCCCACATATATTATGTGTAAACAAACTTTTATTTTGGATGCGATTAATCGCGATTAATCGTTTGACAGCCCTAATATATATATATATATATATATATATATATATATATATATATAAGGCAAAGACCGATTTTAATGTCCAGATACTTTTTGGAGCCACTTCCCATTTTTCAAATGAGTTGAGTTGAGGCTCCAGTGAACCAGAAAACTAAAGCTTATATAATCATGGAAAAAGTAATTATTATGCGCATAAAAATCACTCCATGAGGATATAAACACAAGATTTGGCTGCTAAAGAGCTGGATCTATTAATAATTCAATATTCAGACCTGTTCTGCCTCACGTCGGTTGAAAGCGCAGTCAAATCTATGAAGATAAACAGAATTAGATATGGGGATATAAAGTATATTAGTACCGTGACTTGGCTTAAATACGTACAGACAGGAAACGCCATATTCCTGTGAGAAATCTCCAGCCGATCAGTAGCAGTCCCTGTCCCGAAGGAATGAATGGGTTTTCCATTTGGATGTGATCTCTGTGATTCTGCATTTCTCAGCGCACTAAATTCCCATCAGGCACCACATCTGGACACTGGTTTGTAGCCCTAAGCACAGCTGTGATGTCCCTGTCAGTTCATCCTTGTGTGTGTATGTGTTGCGTCTGCATTGTCTGATTGCGGCGTGATTGGGAGCACCGGTGCACAGGTCGGATTCTTGTTGGTGGAGGTGGCGCTCTGATTCGGCACGGCGGTTCCTGATGTTTCGAAACGATAAAGATGGCTGTAAATGGCAGAATTCGGCTGAATTCAGAATAATGAGTACCGTATTTTCCGCACTATAATGCACACCGGATTATAAGGCGCACCTTAAATGAATGATCTATTTTATAACATTTTTCTTATATAGGGCGCACCGGATTATAAGGCGCATAAGATACTGCACTCTTAGAAGAAAAGGTTCTATACAGGACCTTAAAAGGTTCTAAAGCGCTACGTATTTGGAACCCCTAAAATGCAATGAGTGTGAATGATCACAAAATTCAAGATATGGGGGTTAAAAATGTAATTAATCAATATCACACGAAGAGTGCCATTTCAGTTTTTATCCTTCAAAAATCTGCATGATTAAAATGTGATGTTAAGTTACTACAACAGTTTAATAAACAATAATTTAATTACAACTACAAAATGGTGCAGAATAATGTAATATATGAATGAATAATAGCCTTTAAAGAACCTTTGTGCCAAAAGTGTTCTTTCTTGTCATTATTGAACCTTTTTTAGCATAAAATGTCCTTTGGAGTTGAGTAAAGAACCATATGCTACATATGAAGAGTTTGGTTCCAAAACGCTATAAATCCATTTTGATGAAATTGAGTAAAACTGTGTTTTCTTTAGCAAGAAAATGGGAAGACTAAAAGCGCGATTCAATTAACCAATTGACCCATATATAAGACGCACCGGATTATAAAGCGCACTGTCGTTTTTTTTTTTTTAAATTAAAGACTTTTAAGTGCGCCTTATAGTGCGGAATATACGGTAATAAAGTGCAGTTTTCAATGTAGCGCAATGTAAATGTACTCGTTCTCTCCTCATTTGTGGTGATTCTTTGGAAACTTTTGGAATTCTTTGTAGATGTTAATATATCTCGGAAGAATGTCGGTTGTAAATGTAGATTTTATGTAAAGCGTCTCTATGTTTTTAAATGCCACATTCCAGTATAATGTGCGAGACAACTAGTGTTGTCAAACATATACAGTATAGTAATTTTACTACTATTTTATAGTGCAGTTAAATTATTATTATTATCTCCCTCGTAGCTAGGGCCTGAGGAATTTCAGGGAAAACACTTTATGGTCAAAAGCACAATGTCGCGGCATTTTTCCCTGTGGTATCGAGAACGGTATTAAACATCAATATGTTTCAAGGTGTTGTATCCAAATTACAGGTGGGCTACTTCCCTGAAAATCATTATAGCATTAGCTCAACAACCAATCAATGTGACGATAGGGTTAGACTAACTTGTTGTCTGTCCAATAGCAGAGAAGGATTTTGAAAACCTTTGACAAGTCATTATATTTGCAGTTGTGTTGAAGAAATGACAAGCTGTGTAAGTGTGTTTGTTGTAGTGAAAGCTCAATTTTCGCCATCATTGGGTGCATGGATGGCTTTATGCTTTACACACAAACAGCCCATTTATGCCTGATGCCTGAGGTATTGTGCACATTTCGAAAGCTAGATACATGCCATCTATGTATCCATTGATTTATATTACCCAATGCCAACATTATGAGACACTAGCCAATTCCTGATATAAATTTAGCTTAGCAACTAAGCAGTCAAGTCATATTTCAATTGGCTTTGATACATTAAGAGACAATTACTGGTGGTGTTTGATTCAAATGAAAAAGCGAGGAACCAAAATGTATTTTACAATAACATTCGGCCCCAAAATAAAAAACCTGATAAGCATAAAATCAAATCCAATGCCACTCCACTTTATTGCATTTGGCTCTGTGAAAAAGCTCCATGGGGTTTTGTCTGGGGAAAAAATAAGGAGCCCGCTGTACAAAACTCACAGGCTGCTATACAAGGCCACTCCATGTGCACACATTTGAATGCGAGCCTCAATTTGAGCCACTTACGAATCAAAAGCAGAGAGTCTAGTCTCCAGCAAGGCCAGGAAAGCTCTATGCATCCAAATTGCTTTGAGAGGAAGGGAGCATCTGGTCCATTGAAATCAACTTAATGCATGTTTGCCAAAGGTACCGTCTGGCAAAATAGTGCTTTTTTTTTGGTAGAGTCCCCTTCTCTCCCCTCCATTTGCACCCCTCTTCCCTCATTCAGGGCTTTGGAAGGGTTATATGAAAAGGCATGTAGGCTGATGAAAATGAAGCTTTTATATCGAGAGATGAAGTTGCAGCGAACAAAAATCGAATAGTCACGATCTATCAAAGGACTCGGATCTGCAGGCCTCGCAGATGGACAAAGTGTGACCTTGCGTTTCAGGGACTGTACTGAAAAACCTGTGTGAACCAGACTGAGGTCAGGTTTCAGGACAAAGGTCAATGCTGAATCAAAATCATTCCCTGAAGGTATAATGTGTTACACTGATCCGTCTGAATGACTTTCTTGCCCTGTTGTTAATCTTTGCCGCTCTGTTGAGAATGAGTACATGTTTCCACCTAATATCGATCACATCCAACACCTGAGTGTACAACAGCCAGTAAAAACACAACAGAACGTCAATTTCCAAAAGTGTATGTCCAGTATGCACACACACACACACACCCACTCGTACGTTCTTCCTGAGCTGACCTCAAAGGCAGGGCAGAGCGCAGCTTGAAACTGGTTGCTCTTGGCAGGACACAGGGAGTCCAGGCAGGGTGAGCCAGTCTCGCTGAGCCTGCTGCTCCAACAATAACGCTGTGTGTTTGGTTTGGCCTTGGTCTATCCCCCCCTTAATTTAAGACTTAAATCCCCACGGCCATCCAGCATGTGGCGGGGAGAGCTCTGATAGTGCCGCTAAGAAGGGACTCCATGCCACAAGGGCTGATGGAAGATGTAGTCATTCAGGACACAAACTTGTGAGTTACGCTGAGGCCACGAAGCAAATAAACTTGGGCTGTGTTACTTGTGAAATCTTTTAAATGTGTGCAATATGATCATATTCATTCAAATCAGTAATGCAAAATATGGACAAACCCAGCCATTGGGTTACATTTTTGAATTAAATTTTTTAACCCAATGGCTGGGTTTGTCCATATTTTACCCAAAATTGGGTTAAAACAACCCAGATTTTTTAGAGTGTAAACATTTGTTTAGTGACACAAACTTAAATTATGCAATTAGCCTACATGAAATGTTGGGTTTAGTAAGATTTTTTGAAAGGAAGAAATTACTTTTAAGGATGCATTACGTTGATCAAAACTCTATGTGTAAATACTTATTATAACAAGCAATGGTTACACACTTTATGCGGGCATTTACACGACACAGTTTTCAAAAAAAAAAAAAAAACAAAGAATTTTACACGACAACGATATTTATAATTACTGCCAATGCAGTAATTACACATTTAAGTACTGAGTAGTATTAATTAACTACATGTGCTTACTACAGGGATAGGATTAGGATGAGGGTTTGGTTAAGGGGTTTATTGCATGCAATTAGGCATAATTTATTGTTATTACTAGAGTAACTACATGTAACATGCGTAAAATAAAGTTTTACCCCAAAAATTCTTTAGGCTTTATGCACACAAAAGAACCCTTAAAAAAGTATCATACTTTCCACAAAAATGAAGAATGTTTAGGATTATTTTATGGATCATGTGACACTGAAGACTGAAGTAATGGTGGCCAAATTCAGCTTTGCCATTGCAAGAAAAAAAATACATTTTAAATATATTCAAATAGAAAATAAATTTTTTAGAAAATAATTAGGGCTGGGAAACGATTAATCGCGATTTATCACATCCAAAATAAAAGTTTGTGTTGACATAATATATGTGTGTGTAGTGTGTATAATTATTTTGTACATATATAAATACACACACATGCATGTAAACATTTATGAAATATTTGCATGTATATACTTTATATATATTTAAACAAAATTAATATTATACATAAATATAAATATTTGATATATTAATAACACATTTTTCTTAAATATATACGTGCATATGTGTGTATTTATATGTACAAAATAATTATACACACTACACACACATATATTATGTAAACACAAACTTTTATTTTGGATGCGATTAATCGCGATTAATCATTTCCCAGCCCTAAAAATAATATTTTAATATATATGTATATATAAAATAAAATAATTCTTATTTGTATTAATAATTAAATGTATTGCATATTAAAACCAAAAGAGGCAAAAATAGCAACAGAGGTAAAATGAACTATAAATAATACATGTTGTTTGAAAGTGTATGCATGCTACATCTTCGACTCAAAACTCAAATGTGAAACAGTCTACATGAGAGTAAATACTCTTTTTTTTCCTCCTGTACACACCAACACTAAACACAGTTCACATGTGCATAAAATATCGCTCATCTTCACAACAAATGATTAGAAAACCTGCCTGTTTTCACATGTATTGCTGTGTGGTGTTCATTAAAAAGGAATATAAATGGAAGGTAAGATGATGTTGGAGGCTGCTGACCCCGTGGCCTGTGTGTAATATCCCCAGTGTGTGTCGAACCCCCTCCTCCTCGGGGGAGCAGTCAGATTAGGCAGTGCGGCTCTGCAGAAGGCCTCTAATCACTCCGCATTAGCATAACAAAAGAGGGAGAGCGGCTGGCCAGTGCAGCCGCGCGCCACACAACCCATTACTGGCAGCCTTTATTACAATTATCACGTCCATAGTGCCTGCACTACCGCTGACGGGCAGAGAGTGTGTGTGAGGGGTTTTAGAGGGGCTGTGTAAAGAGTGTGTGTGCATATACAAGTGGCTGGGTGTGAGTGGGAGTGTGTGCAGCTGCGTGTGTAGTTGTGTGTGTGTGTATATTCCATGAGTTCTCGAAAGCCGGCTCTGTGTAATTCTCATCACGTAGTCTCATTCTCTCTTTGTTGGCTTGGCTGGAACGCATGAAAGGGAAGGTTGCGTGCACCTGATTTTGTGCCATCCGCACTGCCTCTCCCACCCCTTGCCGTCTAGATTCCCGTCTGAGCCCCCTTAAACACACACACACACACACACACACACACACAATTCCTGCTCCCCCAAAGCTCTGAGCCCTAGGCTATAGAAATAGGAACACATTAATTATTTTTCAGGGTTGCGATAACAATAAGCGCTGCTCTGGGATGCTAATAATATGATGACTCATAAGTCAGATTATTATAATTAATAATGATTACCGTGACACTCCAAATAACATGCAGCCATCAACCTAATGAGAACATGCATCAACCTATATCTGCCTCGGCTTTTCCGACCGATCGCTGCTGCCTCTCCAGGCATCTATTCTTAGAGGTTACCTAATGCGTCAACAACAAAAAGAGAACAGAAGGGAAAATTCAAATGGATGTTTATTTATATATTTATTATTTCAAATCTGCAGTGGAGGAAAATCAGTGGGGAAAATAACAATCAAAAGCAATAGTCTTGGGACACACTGATATTTCATTTGAAGTTCATGCAATTGGCAGCAGTTGACCCATATACTGCTGTTGTACAGAGCAAAAAATGAAAACTTTGAACATCTAATTATGAATTTCTATGTATTTTCCTCCCTCCCGTATGGGTGAAACAAACTAAGGCCAGAAATAGTAAAAAAAAATATGTTTGGTTCACAGTTTGTTTGCTTTGAAGCGAACTACATAAACTAAAGCTGACCCACATAACCTTCATATAGCCATGACTCTCTGATAAAGCACCTCCCTAATTTCTGGTGACTTTGTGATAACTGCTACCCCGTGTGAAACCGCCTCTGAGACTTAAGCCCGAGTCACTAACCTGTGTGTATTCATGATTGCTTGTTAGTAATTGTGTGTCCAATGGTAATGAAGTCTTTTGTGCCATGTGATTGCACCATCAATCAAAAATACACAGCCCGGATTGCTGCCGGTCCCCGTTCTCGATGCAAAAGGCAACAAAGTGAAACACTCGCGCAAACTCAACATAATCGCATGTCAGCCGGCACAAAGTCAAACGCACACATGCAAACTCAACGTAATCACATGTTAGCTGCCAGAGTGAACTATTAAACAATGATGGGGAATGCTGGTTACCAAGGTTACTTTTCATAAGAACAATCACACTACAAAATGTCATGCGCACGCAGGAACTCAAAAACCTTCATAGTAGAAAGGAGGATTGGCTCCAGATTAAACCGTGCAACATGTAGAAAAAGATCTAGCAGAAAAAAAAATGAAAAGAACATTAAAACGAGTTTATCAAATTTTGATTTTTGTCAAATTGTGTGTGTGTGTGTATATATAGTATTTATTTATTTATTCATTATTTTACAAAGTTATGTTATGCAATTAATTGTGTTTAATCGATTACACATATCCTGCATTCAGACACTTTAACACGGCACCTTTTTCATTTTAGGGCAGTAAGGGTGAGTAAATGATAGAATTTTCATTTTTGGCTGGAGTATCCCTTTAAATTACAAAATGCTCGCTAAAAGAAAAGCCTAGTTTCTACTAGCATGAAGGCATTAGTCTAGACTTGTTTATGATCAATACGAATTCATGGACTAGCATTGCCGGTATGTTCACCAATAAAAGAAATGCTTGACCCGGATGGTGGAAGATATATAGCATGGGGAACAGACGCAAAACATAACTTATTCAGGGTGATTTATCCAAGACAAATATTTTGTTGGTTCTGGAATAACATATATCTTAAGCTAAAATAGCCCCTAAACCTCAGTTCGAACCAATAAATAAATAACCCAAAATCAGAACTAAATTATATACTCTAAAAAATGCTGGGTTGTTTTAATCCAATTTTGGGTAAAATATGGGCAAACCCAGCCATTGGGTTACATTTTAAACTATATTTTTAACCCAATGGCTGGGTTTGTCCATATTTCACCCAAAATTGGGTTAAAACAACCCAGCATTTTTTAGAGTGTATACAGTTTGATAAGCATGTTCTTTCATCCATCACTGTAACTCTGAACCTAACATGAATTTTTTCAAGACCAACCAATCTACATGTTTCCAACTTTAATAAATAAATAAATATATAGAAATAAACATGTAGAATGAGGGCACACATTTATCAACCGCCATCAACCATTCAAAGAACGGTGATTCAGATGCCGGCCAACATCTCTGTATTATGGCACTTGGTGGTGAAGATGGAACTAGTTTACTGCATCAACTTCTTGTCCCTGAGCATGTGATTTCACTCTGGAGTGATGAGCGTGTACACACTCAACAGAAGCACAGCACATGGACAGAGCAGACCTCGCACAAGTACTGCCTGTTCCTCAAACCAAAGAAAACAGCCATGAAAAACAGCCAAGTGGTAAAAGACAACACTGTCATCAGTATAACAGGTGGACAGAACAGAACTGAACAGAGACCAAACAACTGTCCTGTGCACAACTAGAACCTAAATGTTCTCGGCCTTCAGAAGAACTGTTGACAGTGACGCACAACTAATCAGTTCTACATCAAAAACATGATATTTTCATGGAGATGATAGTTTGGCAAAAAATAAATATAATAAAATAAATAAAATCAGACAGGAGTTTTAAGGAGATTTACGCCTGAGTAAAAAAAAAATGAGTCGGCCCAGATTATCTGGAAATGTGAGGCGTTTTCAGATCAAATCGTCTGCCCAACAATATTGAAGATGTTTGATATTTAGGATTTTAAATCGGGATGAGTACAACTATGATTACATCAGTACTTTTATATTAGCCATTGAGAGAGAAGTCTACAAGGAGACAGAAGTGACAGAACGTTTTGAAATGGTGACCGCGTATCAACAAGCAGCTGTACGGGTCCAATGGACAATGGAGATGGAGCAAAGGCTGTGACGAAATGTGGCAAAAACACAAATGCCATCCATTTTCTTTACAGTACATCCGCTTCCCCTGGAGATCTTATCTCAAATAATATTGCTTTAATGTCAAAACCACACAAAATCACATGTGCAGCTGAAATTATGAAATAGAAAGGTAAAGCTAAGAGAAATAAGCTTTAGGCCATTATTCACCAATTCCCAGCCATGAACATGAAAGATGAACAATAAAACAGGTTATTGACCATTGAAAAAAGAATAGCACATTTAAAGGTTTCCTGTAGCTCAAACAGTAGAGCGTTGGCTCTTGCAATGCCAAGGTTCAATTCACAGGGAAAGCAAGAACTGATAAGAATGTATATGAAAATGGTAACACATCGCTTTGGATAAAAGCATCTACCAAATGCGTAAATGTAAACAGCATATGTGATTATTAATCGTTGTTTATAGGGCATGAGACTTGAAAAGGGCCATGATTACCAAATTACCCTCTCTTGTCAAGGCTATAGTGTAGTGTTATAGGCCATGTCAAGTACTTCTACTATACATGCTTGAGTATGTAGTTAGGTGAAATATGATGGCTAAAGGTGAAGATCGACTTCAATGCCTTTCTCAACAATGTAATCTGGATTAGCTATCCCTTAAGAGCCACAGGTATCAAGAACAAAAACGCCTGTGTTTTCTCTCAGTGAGGCATTAAAGAGAAGTTGCATGGTGTGAAATACGCTGAGGGGTTGATAACAATAAATGTCAATGATTAATGCAAAGCTTTATGTGGCGAAAATATCTTGTTTTGTTGTTGTTTTTTCATGTAGATTACAGTAGCAGCACCAAGTTAAGGAGCAGAAACACAGTCTCACAGTATTGTGTATATATGTAAACTGTGGAAGCCCTCCAGGCAGATACACAGCAGGGACCGTGTCCACCGTAGTCACAAACTAATTGTGTGATTGGACAGGCAGGAGCGTTGGGGGAGCGTTTGGGAACATTGGCAGAACGCTATGCCCAGGGCATAAATCTGAGGTTCTGCTCTGAGAGCTTGTGACAGCACTGGCCCACATATCAGCTCCAAGCCCATCAGTCTGAATAATAATCCACGGGGCCTCTTCGGAGTGAGGAGGGGGTTTCATCCTGCACCCCACAGCAGGGGACTTCAGGTTTATATAAACTTCATCTTGATACATTTCAAATAACACAGGATATAATAATAGCAGCAGGAGTCACTGTGTATGTTTGTACCCAGCTAAAGATGAATTCTGAAAGGACATGTTGGTAACATGCTTTGAGAGGCAGACACCTTCTCTCTAATCCAACAACAGATACAAGGTCTCAGACACCCTTCCAGCCGGTACATGAGGCCATGGGGTGTTGCCCTAAAAACTCAGAGCCTTAACGCTCCCCATGGCATTAAAACTGGAGAATAACAAACAGAGGCTGGTGAGATGGGGTGGATGGCAGGAGGTCTCCATCTTAAAATGGACATTAGTGGAAGGAAGATGGATGAGATAACATGCACCCAGCGCTTTCACATCAGTATGCTTTTGCTTGGTTCTTTCGGACTAGGTGAGGCAGAGGCAGTGTTGAAGTTGAGACCAGCTCACTTGAGTCTGAGTCGAGACCGAGACCAAAGGGAGTCGAGTCCGAGTCGAGACCGAGACTAAAGAGAGTCGAGTTCGAGTCGAGACCAAAGAGAGTTGAGTCAGAGTCGAGACCAAAGAGAGTTGAGTCAGAGTCGAGACCGAGACCAAAGGGAGTCGAGTCCGACTCGAGACCGAGACCATAGAGGGTCGAGTCCGAGTCGAGGCCGAGACCATAGAGGGTCGAGTCTGAGTCGAGGCCGAGACAAAAGAGAGTCGAGTCCGAGTCAAGACCAAAGAGAGTCGAGTCCGAGTCGAGACCGAGACCAAAGAGAGTCGAGTCCGAGTCGAGACCGAGACCATAGAGGGTCGAGTCCGAGTCGAGACCGAGACCATAGAGGGTCGAGTCCGAGTCGGGACCGAGACCAAAGAGAGTTGAGTCAGAGTCGAGACAAAAGGGAGTCGAGTCCGACTCGAGACCGAGACCATAGAGGGTCGAGTCCGAGTCGAGGCCGAGACCATAGAGGGTCGAGTCTGAGTCGAGGCCGAGACCAAAGAGAGTCGAGTCCGAGTCGAGACCGAGACCATAGAGGGTCGAGTCCGAGTCGGGATCGAGACCAAAGAGAGCCGAGTCCGAGTCAAGATCGAGACCAAAGAGATTCGAGTCTGAGTCGAGATCGAGACCAAAGAGAATCGAGTCCGAGTCGAGACCAGAGAGGTTGTATAACCTAAGGTTGGGTCTGAAACCTGCATTTGCGCGCCATGAACGTTATAGTCTCAAGTTATCCGCAGTTTCACACAAGAAAGTCAGTAGTTATTGGACGTTTCAATCAAACAATTTAAAGAAATATTAACATACAGCAATAATCATGAAATATTTTGAATGGGACTCGAGTGGACTCGGGAATAAGTCCAGAGTCCTAATATGTTTGAGAACGAGTCAATTCCGAGTCAAAATGCACACGAGTCCATGACAAGGCCGAGACCATTAAAATATGGACACTAGGCAGAGGAGCATGAAGAAAGAAAATGAGTCACCTTCCTTCAGATTTTTAGATCAAACTGTTTCTGCAACACATTCTCATCCCAAGGCGTCATCTACTGTAACTGAGGCATCATCTAACTGAGTTGATCATCAGTCAACATTCGACGTTTTAGGGCACCCTTTAGCGTCAGTTAGATGATGCTATCCTAGGGCGTCATCTAACTGACGCTTTACCTTTAGCATCAGTTAAATGAAGTGGGTAGGTTTAGGTCTGGGGTAGGGTTAGGGTTAGACCACTAGGATAGCGTCATCTAACTGACGCTAAAGGGTGCCCTAAAACGTTGGATGTTGACGGATGGTCAAAAGCGTCAGTTAGATGAACGGGCTGGTTTCTACCTGCTTGGAAGTTTCGAGCTATGCAGAATACATTAACTGGTTCAGGGTAGTTTAATTAGGGTTGGACCTAAACTCTGCCCTCTAGGAATAGAACTGGACACCACTGGTGAAGATGCAATTATTGAGAGAATTGAGAGAAAACATTGATAAAAGAATTAACTGCCTTACACCCCCCAAGAGAACAAAACCACAGCATTTTCTAGGGTTTAGACAACAAGACTGATGTCCATCTTGTTTGTCGTTCACTGTTTGCCCCTATTGTTCTCTTCCTACTGGAACACAAAGCAAAAAGAACGTCCTTAGGCATAGCCCTGCTGTTTACCGTAGGGAGATGACTAATCTGACAGATTACCTTTTTATACATCGCATTTGTATGCTCTCTAATCTATATGCTGCCCTATCAAGGTCCCTTAAAGAGCAAATTCTCAAATTGTGTGTCTCTTCACCAAGGCCATTTTACACATCAGGAATAAGGAGATTACGCTCACATCCTTAAGACCAGACTTGTTAATCTAATCCCTTTATCTGTCTACAATAGGTGGATGGCTTCAGCAAGTGATGTGAGACGAAACACAAGAATCCATTGTGACGATCCGTAGGCCAATTTTTTTTGTGCTAAAACAAATCTCACTGTTAGCCACCACAAACAGATGGGCTCAACTGCAGGTTTAAATACACCATGAGTCCAGATCGGATAGTGTTCGACTTGGCTGGATGCTCTAGTGGTGAACTGGGCTCCAGGTTGGTTGAACACGTTCCAAATGATTATTGCTCAGTTGTCCAAAACTGATCAGGCACTGATATTATTGTTCAGCTGGACTCGCTGTGACATTTAAACATCTGGCACGCTTATGTCAAAGACACATGGTCTCATCAATCAACGTAAGCTCATTCTAGCAATTAATCCAATTCAAAAAAGACGTCACTACTTTTAAAACGCTTGTCCAGTGAATCAAAATAATGGTTCAACGAACATGCAAGAACTGTTATCATAAAGAGGACCCCTGCAGACCCTTGCGTCAAGGTCAATATGTGTCTTATTGACAAGGCAAGGTTGTAAATGTCATGTCAAGTGGTGTGACATTCTTTAATTAATAATTCATGAAATTTTGTGAAAATATTCTTTAAATTATAAATGTATGTATGTCAAGTCACGTTAATTTAAATGGCACTTTACACAATTGTTTCAAAGCAGCTTTACAGAGTTAACAGGAAAATAACGAATTTCGGCTGTATGGGTATGTAGAGGTTCATAGTCGTACCTAAGTGTACATATACCTTCTCTAAGGTACTAATTTGCACCTTTTAGGGGCAATGTACAGTGTTGTGTCCTTATCACTGACCCTCTTATATGTCATTTACTTACATATTGTGTACTTGCAAATATCTATTTAATAATAAAGGCCTGCTGCACAATGGTTCGGGTCCTCTAAGTGAAGAGCTCCTATTGTGTTACGCAAAGGTTTTCAACAGGAATTTAAAGAACATCAAATAATTCTGTATGTCAGAAATGTCTATAGCGAGCAGATTGCCAGTGGAGACTCAGTGTGTCTGTCAGGTCTTCGTTGCCTCCAGACCTTGTGTCCTCACACTCCCTGAGGATGACTCATCTTTTGGCTCCGACCATCAGACAGGACTGGCTGGGTAGAGGCTGTCTATGCCCCAGACATGTGCCACTTCGTCTGGCCCTCTCTTCCACATCACCAGGCAGGGATTAGCTCTGCCGAATGAGGCCACCCCTGCTCCCCACGAAACAGGGAAAGAGGGGGTTGGCTCTCTCCCTTTGCTAAACAAGACCTTTTTTTCTGGCAGGACAACCTCTGCAGAGGGCGGTAGACTTTTTTGGTATATAATTTGGGGAGATAGGTATTTCCCATAGGTAAAGATGCTAGTGGAGAGAGCAGAAGCTCTAGGCCTAGTGTGATTCAATGAGGAGGCAGAGGGCACCTCTACAGCCAGAAAATGATATTTTCAAAAGTAAAGAAAGAAGAGGGTACAGCCAGGTCATATTGGGCCCAGTGGGAATGGCAAAGTGCTTACTATCAGAGCAAACCTGAACTCAACCAACTAATGTGGTGCAATCTTATCTACACTGGTGAAAATAAAATCCCTAGTGGAGTTCAGCGCATTATTCCCAGAGTGGCCGAGGTCTGTACCCCAGCTGTCAAGCATATGTAGTCTTTTAAAATGGACTGTTCTGTGTTGACTGCTTGCGGTGTGAATAATAACTCAGATGGTGTATAACATTATATTCTCTAAATGTACCAGTTTTGAAGGAAGATTTTGTGACAAATATCACAACATATTTTCTCCCACTGGGAACTTACTTGAAACTGATCAAAGTCAGACCTCTTGTACGTCTCTCGAATACAACTTTGTCGTTTAAAGATTCAGCTTCTTGTTTTCTGTCACATTGTCAATGTTATTGTGAAGCTTTACACAACTAATTACAGACTAGGTGTGTCAATTACAGGATCATTGTCAAGATAACAGGAACGAACAGGTTATAGTGAGACACCGGTGCAAATGAAGGATTAAATCTAGGAATGTAAGGGCTACAATTTCATAAATGAAAATAATTACATTTAAGCTTTTTTATTATTTGTGTTGTAAAAAAGTTGCAGAATTGGATAGCAAAAATATAAAATCATATTAAATATCTTCACCATGGTTAATTTATGAATATAAAAAAGAGTATAACCTATACATAATCACATTTTATGTCAATATTTAAACTTTTTTTTTTTTTTTTTGTATTTGAGTAAGATATTTGAGCAAGTTTAAAAGTGCAATTCAGTCATTTCTCTCAAAAAATTTTATCTTCACTGGTGCGCAGTGAATTCTGGGGTGGGGCAAGGCCACAAAGGATCCATCTGTTGTATTCTTCAATTCACAGGAAACAAATTTGGAGGCCGAATTTGATGGAGCTTTCGGAGTTTCAGAATGTTTCGAAAATATTCAAAAGTAATGTTCTTATAATATTTACAAAAAGATAAAATGAAGTTTCAGTATCATTCGTATCACAAAGAAAAAAAAAGTTAAATTCTTTTTAAAAAAACTGGACGTTTTGAATATTCAGGGAACATTAAGAAATAAAGTTTTCCTACCTTTAAAAAAATATTATCAAAATGTTCTTAGAACATGGTTTTGTCAGCTGGTTATGCCGACTAATGTTTACACATTTCTATTTGACCGATCTAGTCACAGACTTAAAAACATAAAAGCCGAGACACTTCGTCTTGTTTTGTGTGCTAGAACATTGCCTTTAATGTCATAAATTAGCTAAACACGAACACTCATGTACTAGTCACAGTCAGACAACACGGCTGCTCCTCCTCAGGTCAAACGACTGTTAGTAAGAGGCTGTCTCAGCGTCTCTGAGGCAGAAGCACTTACCTACAGTACTCTTAGTTATCTAAACCATAAAGAGAGGTCAGCTGAGGATGTATGCACTAAAGAGGACGATGTATACAAGGATTAGACAGATATATGCACACAAATCTGTGAGGGAGTAATAAGATATAGCAAGAGGGAGGGGTCAGAGGAAAGGTTAAAACTGGTGTGGGGTGGAGGACGCTTGGCTGCGTGCCACCCTATCTCTTCCCATGTGGCGTTAAGAGGACGGAGTGTGCTGCTAATCCATCAACAATTCTTGGGGAGAGGAAAGAGAGAGAGACAGAGGAGGTGTAGTAGATAAAGAGACGAGAAGGAGGAAAGGAAACCGGGGGCTTCAAAAGAAATCAGCTATTGATCTCGCAGCTGACACAAATGTGCACTGTGTGTGTGTGTGTGTATAGATTTTGATACTAGGCTACATACAAAAAAAAATTAAAGGTCCAGTTCTTCATGCTTTTTCGAAGCTTTGATTGTGTTTACAGTGTGCAATATAAAATGTGTTCATGTTTCGCGAATCGCGTGTAAAAAACAGTATTTTTCACACTATTTACTTATCTGCACTCTTAAAATACTGGTTTAAACCCAATTTGGGTCAAATATGGACAAACCCAGCAGTTGGGTTAAATTTTCTAATTGCATTTTTAATGCAACATTGGATTTGTCCATATTTGACCCAAAATTGGGTTAAAACAACCCAGCATTTTTTTAAGAGTGTGTATACGGCTGTTTTCACTGTCAAAAAAACGTCCCAATGACTTCCTTGTTCTATGAAGTCCCTCCTTCAGAAAAACGCAACGAGTTCTGATTGCGCCAGCGGTTCTTGTGTTGTGATTGGATTGCAGCTTATCTTAATTGGATATGCATGTGCAGCTGAAGTGTTTCGTCTCTATGGGAGCGCAACAAGACCACGCCCCCTTTTTTGTGTATTCCTCTAGGCGGAGATTAGTCAATAAACTGTTCTAGTAACGTCATTAAAAAGGAAGTGGGGATGTAGTCCAAACAGGGCGTTCGCTGCATGCTTTGAAAGGGGACTTTTGTTAAATAAAATATCTTTTCTTTATTTTACAGGTATTATTTATGCTCTAACAGCAACATTACACTCTAAAAAATGCTGGGTTGTTTTAACCCAATTTTGGGTAAAATATGGACAAACCCAGCCATTGGGTTACATTTTAGATTACATTTTTAACCCAATGGCTGGGTTTGTCCTTATTTTACTCAAAATTTGGTTAAAACAACCCAGCATTTTTAAGAGTGTACACACTAACTAAATTTTGAAAAATGGAATCGTGAAGAATGGGACCTTTAAAGGTGGAGTGTTTAATTAATTGGGTCAATACCATCATGATATACAAAAAATAGTGTTGTTTTGAACACTTCCCCTATCTTCCATTGGTTGGTCAAACAGATAGCCCCACCCCCAAACTCATGTTACATAGTTATGTTACTGTGTCAGGCTATTCGGAGGCCCAAAGAAAATGCACTCTAAAAAAATGCTGGGTTGGTTTAACCCAATTTTGGGTCAAATATGGATAACCCCGGCCATTGGGTTACATTTTTAAATTGCCGTTTTAATCCAACGTTTGGGTTTGTCCATATTTGACCCAAAATTTAGTTAAAACAACCCAACATTTTTTAGAGTGTGAAACTGGAAAACCCAAATTTCATTTCAATTTGTTGCTTTGTTTACCAGGGTATCAATGTATTTCTGCTTTTCTAAGCGCCACATATCACTGCGAGTGACTTTGCATTTTCATTCAGCCTGTTTTTAATTTTTTACACATTGGTCTGAACAGACAAACATGAAAAAATGTAACCAAATTTTCTTGTCAAGTATTTGTGTTCTTATGAAAAGACTATGGAGGACTTAGAAATCACTTTAAGCTGGAACAGGAAAGTATTTTAACTTTAACATTAAGAAAATGCAAAACATCAGAGTGAGGAAAACGGAAGAGTCTAAAATTCAATAAATAACAAACAGATCCTCCTCTGTTTAGTAGCACACTATATTTATGCGGGGTTTCTAGAGTATCTTCAGCAATTATCTGAAATTCGCTGCCATGATTGACATGCAATATAAACAGTGTAATTAACAGTGTCTTAGCAAAGCCAAATTGCTTTTATATTTAGTCAGACCACAGCAAGTCACTCGTCGTGGGTGGGCCTTTTCAGATGACCTTGCATTTGCTACTTAACATGACAGTTTGTGCCTTAAATGGAGGAATGATTTTCAAATCAGTTTAAATCAAGTTCGAGCCATATCTCATCTGACGACGCACATGGATCGAGCCGCATATCAAGACTGCTCTGAAGTAATGAAAGAAACTAAAGTCAAACACATGGAGGACTGAAAGAGGAAAGAGGCGATAAATACGAGATATGCTTGCCTGTGATTTGGTTTAATACAATGGCATACTTTCTATTTTGTCTAAGTGAAGGTCAACGTCTCTTCATGCATTTCTTGCCTTTCAGCGAATCAAGCCAGCCTCTATAAAAAAACACAAATCACAGTAATTTGCTTTTATCCACGGCTGTGTGTGGTTCTTGTCTTGCAATCTCGACAGCAGAATCCCACCCTGCTAAATCTGTAATCTGTAATACGTTCTGCATTAAAGCCATTGACATTTGCCTCCAAGGAGTCAGACCCCTTCCTTCACGCACCGTTCGCCCGTGCCAGATGCGTAGGGAGGCCAGACCCGTTTCTCCGCTGGCCTGATTCAAACTCCTCTCCCTCAGAGCAAGGGGGCTTTATGGAGCACGAAAAACAAATGTGCTCTCGAAGACCCCCTCCAGATGCTTCCCCTGATACTGAGGGCACATGAGCTGCATGTGACCGACATCTGGGGTGATATCATGTAAATTTGACCGCTTTGCTCAATCTGTAATGCAGAGGCCACAACGGCATTAACATATGTCACCATATGGTTGGATGCCTGATGTTGTGAAGGGAAGGAGACATTGGTAGCATTGTTGATTTTCACACAGTTAATTGTTTTAGTCATCAATAGGCTAAAGTTACTATGAAGACGCTGGCTTGTAAACGTGAGCTACGCAATTTTTTGACGTTTGATAAAATAAAGCCCATGGAACTCATATGACATGCTGAAATATATGTCAATGTACAGACATTTCACACGCAACACCGGAGTCTGGCCAAGACAGGGTTCCTACAGGTTTCTTCAAGTTAAATTCAAGTCTTTTTAAGACCTTTTTAAGACCATTTATATAAAAAATAAATACCAATTTCCCGTCCCTACCAGCAAAGAAAAACAAAATCCTTCAACTTGTGTTCATTTATTTTTCAAATGTGGAATGGCTAAAAGATGACAAGTCAAGCAGGTAAAACAAAAACATTTCAGTAGGCCACAAGAAAGTTTGCCGAACAATGTTAAGTTGTGTTTTAACATTAGCTAAACACACACAGGACATCACTTCTGACTGGATCGCTTCAGAACGACAATATCTAACATTTTCATCTAGTTTTTTTTTTTTTCGTTGATGAAAATGTCATAGTTTTTGTCATTCAAAACTAGCGTCTCATTTTTGTCAGTGAAAAAATGTCGTTGAAGAAAAGTTTTCATCCTTATTTTCGTCAATGAAATTAACACTGACATACAGCACAATTTTTAAGACCCACATATCAAAATTCAAGACTTTTTAATGACTTTTTAATGTATTATTTCCAAATTCATAAATTCAATGCTTTTAAGGCTTTTTAAGACCCTGTAGGAACCCTGCAAGAAGTGAAAACTCCTTCCTTCTGCAGAGTTCGGGGGTATCGCTTGTCAACAAACGCACTCGTGAATTCCCTGTTGTAACCATGACAGATTTTACGACAGAAGTAGAAGACAATACTGTTTCCCAACTGTAGGGGGACCCCGAGAGAAAAAATGACAAAATAACAGAATGCTGCTTTAAGTTGAACCAACCCGATCTCACGACCAAATCGTACGAATTCGACGAATGATTAAAAAGTGGCTAATTCGTAACAACTCATACGACCTCACTCGTACGAATTAGTACGATTTTGCTAAATCGTACATATTTTACGAATTGGCCAATTCGTAAATTCGTACGAATTTACGAATTGGCCATTGGCCAAGGGGTAGGTCATTCGTATGAATTCGTACGAATTACCTACCCCTTACCCCGCCCCTAAACCTACCCATCACGTGGGTTTAGACAAATCGTACGAATTCGTACAAGTGAGGTCGTACGAATTAGACACTTTTTAATCATTCGTCGAATTCGGACGAATTGGTCGTGAGATAGCGTAGGTTGAACATAAAAAAAATTAACAGACCAAATAATTAATATAGCCTACAGCAGTGGTTTTCAAGATCAACACATTTGTAAGGGGGCCTCCGGATGTCTTAAAAGGAATACAAATAATATTTCCAGGAGTACGAATCAGGACGTTTTTATTTTATTTATTTTAATTAATATCTCCATGTGCATTTGAATAGATTTTATGAAAATACATTTTTTTTCTAATTATGCATAGCTCTAAAATATTCGATCAGGTACAATTTGCGTGCAAACAACTGTTTCAAAAAGGTTAAGAACCACTGATATTGGATGCTTTGAGTGAATTTAATACTTCAGCGCATTATTAGATGGCAGTTATGTAGCCATAGTTTTCGTTCATATATAAAAGCAGTTTTATGTTCTATAATGGCATACACAGAAATGGAAAGACGTCCACAATGGAAACACAATGAAGAGGAGAAGAATTTTGCAGGCCACTGGGTTCACTTTCTCCGAGCTTTCAGAATTCTTCAGTAGCAGCGCTAGCGCCTCTCCTTCTATTGAAATGTAGACATTGATATATTGGAGGGCTGCCTTTAGAAGTTCATTGCCAAACAGGGTACTAATGAGGGGACCGGCGCCTGAAGCACCACACGCTTTGTGCAGATCTAGAGGATGAAAACATATTCAGGTGTCAATCTCATGCTGATTTAATAAAACTCACAGGAGATGGCTCATTGTTAGCGCCTAGCTCTACATGGACACTCACGCACTGCTGTTTCTCTCCGTTTCCTTTTCTCTCTCGTTCTCTTTTAGACCTGCTTTTATGTCGACGCTGTTTTTACAGTCTATCTCGCTCTTTGTCTCTCCCGAGGAAAGAGGAAGCAATCAGAGGCCTTTTATTAGACCTGGAGGCTACAGGGAAGGGGTGTGGTATGATTTTCCTCATTTCTGTCATAGAAGAGCTCAGCGCCTCAGAAACACAAAGCACCAGAAAACAGCACAGCGGGGTCTGCCTGCAGCAAATGAATAAATAAAGGCACATGAGAGAAGTTCAGTCATCAGAGTTGTTCAGGTATCAGTGACTAAGGGCAGGATGCCACACTTACAACATCCAAATAAACAAAGGAGGCTTTAAAGTCAAAGTGAAATGTCATTTGCCTATTAACTTGTTTTCGTGGGGGAAATAGGATGTTTGCTCACAACATCATAAGGCGGGGCTTGATTTTATCCGCTTGGAATTGACTGGATGTTGAAAAGTGTAGAATTCATCGCAACATTGTCCTACATGGCCTTAATGACATCACCAGAAAAGGACAGTTGTTTCAAAGGAAACATTTTGATTAAATATTGTGTAGACATGCAATTTCTTCGGAATAATGCGCACTGATAAATTGCTCACATGGAATGTGTGTGTGAAATGTTTTCATTTCGTAATTTCAAAAGATGAAAATGTGGCATGAGCTACTGTACAGAAAATGACATTGTGTTCATGCTACTTTTCATCTATTTAACAGAGCTTCGCGTATAATGCTTTTGCATTTATCACGATGTCCTTGGTCGATTCTTTCTTCCCAGAATGACTGGTATTTCAAAAAGATTTATGTTAAATAGACATCACCGAAAAAATCGAAAAAAATCAAGTGCCTTGAAACCTAACACAGGTTTCAAGTTCTAAAGATGAATACTGTATAAGAAAGGAGTTGAGTTTATTGTTTCTGCTGAAATCGACACCAGCAACTCAAGAAATGTGACTGTTTTGCAGGTCAGAGATAGGAAATTTAGCATTTGTTGATTCAGAGTTGGCGTCATCTTGGATTTGGAGTCTGAAATCTTTGTAAGAATATGGATCCAAACTTGGGCTGGCGTACTCACTAGTTACCTCAGGGCATCCCGAGGTAGAGACAGAAAAAAGCGTAGCTGCTGTTCATAACATTTCAAGCAAAAGATAATAATGTGCATTTTATCTGATATAACTGTAGTACAAGTTATGAGGTGCATTATGTGAATGCTTGGCTAAAGCGTGAGTCTTTAATCTACATTTAAACTGGGAGAGTGAGTCTGAGTCTTAAACATTATCAGATAAGTATTCCAAAGTTTATGAGCCAAAAGCGAAAATGCTCTACCTCCTTTACTGGAAGTAGATATTCTAGATATTACTTAAAGTCCAGAGTTTCATGACCTTAAAAATCCTGATGGATCACTCTCAGAAAAAAAAAGAAAATCACAAAAGCTGTCACTGGGATGGTACTGTACCTTTTCAAAAAGTGCACTTTGAACGTAAATGGTGCATATTGGTACCTTAATGATACATATTAGTATCTAAAAGGAACAAAAGTGTACCTTTTTGAAAATATACCACCCCAGTGACAGCTTTTGTACCTTTTTTTTTCTTTTTCTTCAGTTAAGATCAGTTAAATGCACAGGAGCCAAGCCATTTAGGGCCTTATAGGTCAGTAGCATTAAGTTACTGTAGCATGTTGCATAGCATTTTTTGTTTGGCTACTTCAGACAAACTAACTTGATTCATATGAGCCACAAGAAAACAAAAATATCAAAATTGTTTTGAATAAACTAAGTATCCAATGGAGTTTTCGAATTTCTTGTTGGAATATTTACCTTAAGATGGTGATGCATGAAAATGTGCAACACAGACTGTGTTGTTTGTTTCTTCGTTCATACTGTTCGTTCGTTCATACTGTTCGTTTTCTCACACAAAGCGCTCGTTTCGTGTCTTAGGCCATCAATGTGTACTTACATTTACGAGTCACTAAATCATAATTAATTTGGACTTCTCTGTGCATGCTCTTTTAGGAGATCCCCATAGACTTCCATTATATGACTGATAGACAAGAACGGTTTGACCTAAAAATATCAAAATTGAAAATACTGCGGAAACAAAGACACCTACATCTTGAATGCCCTTGAGGTAAGCTAAAACATATCAAAAAATAATTTCAAAGTGAACTATCAATTTACCACCGGGTTCAGTTGGTCCTACGCTACCTCACGACCAATTCGTAGGAATTCGTACGAGTGATTAAAAAGTGGCCAATTCGTACTAATTCATACGACCTCACTCGTACAAATTCGTACGATTTGTCCAAACCCACGTGATGGGTAGGTTTAGGGACGGGGTCAGGGTCATTCGTACGAATTCATACGAATTGGCCAATTCGTAAAATATGTACGATTTAGCAAAAACGTACTAATTCGTACGAGTGAGGTCGTGCGAATTCTCGTGAGATCGGGTTGGTTGGTCATGCAAATTTGCAACGTTGACCTTACTGTGGCATTCTGGTGGTATGAAGGGAGAGGAGAGTGGGCTCTTCTCATGACTCGACATGATCAAGTAAACAAATTAAAATAAAGTCAAAATTACACATTCGGAAAAACAATCTCAATTAGGAAACTCTGTAAATTTGCGAGAGTATACAAGAACGAATCAGTGTGGAGTTAAGTGAGGCCATTCTGGCTAAACTAAGCACTTCAGTTGGAGTGGCCAGGTTCCAGCCTGATTAATAAAGGTCAAGCAGATTGTTCTCGGTAAGAAAGTTACACATACCAAACTCAAAAGCTTTTGACATGATAGGGAAGATGGAGAGCAGCCAGTAGTCTTCATCTGGTACGCCTCAAGTGAGGTCAGATGCGGATTGGAGTGGAATAGGGTCAGCGAGTAGATTGTGTCAAGATTCTGAGTGACCAATGCTGAATATTTTGATCTTGAAATGATGAACTCAGCTGAGTGTGATGATATCAGAGGGTGAGAGTGGGATCAGTAAGGTGAGAACTGAAGGAGCTGCATGAGGGAATGATCTTCTGAAAATCACCACTGGGTGAGATTTGAAATTTCCATGATCACAAATCTGACCGTGAAATAAACACTTTGACCTGAATTTCTGGAGGTTGTGATAGCATGAGATACTGTCCATCCTCAATGGATTCCTGCAGATAGATATTCTTATCTTTGTTGAACATGATATTGACTACTGCGGAGAGACTCATAGTCCGGTCAAATCTTATTGCGCTGGCTTTGAGGAGGAGGTATCTGCCTCTAAATAACAGGTTTGCTAAATACTGTTGTATAATTGTGGATAATTGGCTGTCAGATGCGGGAGAAGCGGCTAAAGATTACTTAGAAAGAGATGTAACACCGAGCTGATTTCCTCTGACAAGTAGAGGCCATGCAACAACAAAGATGCACACTGGTTAACAGACTGAAAACTATTTGTTTATATCAGGGAGCGCTGTTAATTAAAAGCCAAATGAAGACAATAGAAACTGGACTGATTAACAATCCACTGACACACTCCCACGCAATTTGTGTCACCACAAGAAAAAACAAATGTTAGGGCACACAATAAAGTGAATGTTAAAATAGCATGAATACCCATATTATTTATGATTACAGCATGATTACAGAAAGTGTTTACAATGTGTGATCTTGAACTACCAGCTAAATATTTTATAGATATTGGTTTTTTTTTGAATATTTCCTTTCATGCAGTGTGTAATATAGTTGCTTGCGAATGTAAACATTCTGCAAATTTGTAAAGTCGAAAGTGCACGATAAATGAAGTTTCTGTCTCTCAAAAGAGAGAATCGAAAGCAACTGCCTTGATGTTTGTATACGCATTTTAATGAAATATGACTTCCTGCTTATTATGACACAAAATGATGATTTTTATATCATAATAAGCATCAAGTCAAACACTTAAATCCTTATTTCTCCCATCTCAGGGGAAAATAAGGGAATAAACCATGACCATTCAAAAATATGACTGGGTTTCTAAAGATACAAGCTTAATGCAAATGGATGAATCCCTTTACTTGCTGTTATACTTCTGCTAATCAGCCATGGGCCTCTATTACCTAAATTTGTGTAAATGGAGTGGAGGTTCAGGTTGAATAAGTTCTTCAAATGTTTCATCGGATACTGTCTTTACAATATACAATTGCTGAGGACTGAGGAACCCTCATGAGCTGATGTATACTTATATATACTTATATACAAGGTAAATAAATAAAAAAGATATAACTTATATATGTCTCGTGTTGCTGAGAATAAAGCAAGCCTCTTCCAGAAGCACAGATCGCTCAAGAATAATAAAAACGCAACCAACAAGAACAGACAAAGGAACAGAAACTCAAATACAAGATGCAAATTAAGTGAACTAATGACAGGCTGAACAGAATGACTAATCAATGAGCAACCAAGGAAACAAATGAGAAATAAGACAGGCTTAGTTAAATAAGATCCAACTAATTTTCATTAAAGGTCAGTTAAATAAAAACAGTAATTTAAGTTGAAATTACTTAAACATCCAAGCTTTTTTTTAAACAGTGTTAGGCCTTAGTTCAATCAGGACATTTATATGTGCCTTAGATATAAGCATTACTGGTTTGCATCTTGAATACTGGTTTGCTTACTGATACTGAATACTGATACTTGATACTGGTTTGCATCTTGAAACAATGACAGTGACATATGTCAGAGCAAGTTGCTTTCAGTTAAAACAGCTCAAACCTGCTTTTTAGTTTGGGAATATGCAAGTTCTAGCGGCCTAAACTTTTATAGCTACTTAAAATTACAATAACACTGAATGCAAATATCAGATGTTCCAATCCACTCTGAAAGTCACTAACTTTAATGTAACTATTAAATTCATCCCTTTATAATAAAAAGCATGCCTGAAAACATCCTGAGAAATTACATCTCTCAATTTTAATAGCATAAAGACTAAATTGATTTTTTTTTAGTCTAGACCTTGACATAATCAGACTTTGAAAAGCTGACATCCAAACCCTTATTGACGAGCCACAGCAAATGTTACTCAATTAAACAAGGGGGAAAAAAAGAGTTTTGAAAAGAACTTTTGAATGCTCACTCTTCAAGTCAATGCTGAAAGCACACAGCACATTTTTTTTTCTCTAGACATTTTAGGCTAAAACACCATTAGAAATTCTCTCAGTGTTTCACTAGTTGGTCTAAAATGACTGTTGTTAGCCCATGAGCTCCTCAAAATGTGCTCTAAGATTGCTGTGAAAGGCTTGTAAAATAGCTTCATTTCACAAATGGCTCACCGAGCGTTTAAAGCATGCTGTCACCAAAAGTGGGAACATTCTGCAAGTACTTTTATTTGGAAAGGTTAGCATCAAAGAATCAGGCTTGACCACTAAACCGCAAAAAAAACAAGAAATTCTGTGAGAAACCATAAAAGAAAGAAGTTTAACGATGTGCCCTTTCATTCACCTGTATTGAAATGCAGAGTGCAGATCAAGTCTTGTCATGTAATCATTTGCTATGGAGTGCTCTAGAAGTAAAGTGTGCGAGCTACAACAAGCACAGGCCCCAGAGATGCACATCATATTGAAATAATGGGTTGTTCATTTTTATTTATTTAATTTATTATATATAGGTATATATTAGGGCTGTCAAAACGATTAATCGCAATTAATCGCATCCAAAATAAAAGTTTGTGTTTACATAATATATGTGGGTGCACTGTGTATAATTATATATATATATATACATATATATATATATAAATACACACACATGTATATATTTAAGAAATATTTTCATGTATATTCTGTATATACTGTAGATTTATATATAATATAAATATTTTATATATAAATAATATTTTTTTCTTAAATATACATGCATGTGTGTTTTTTTATATATATACAAAATAATTATACACAGTGCCCCCACATATATTATGTAAACAGAAACTTTTATTTTGGATGCGATTAATTGCGATTAATCGTTTTGACAGCCCTAGTATATATATATATATATATATATATATATATATATATATATATAGGTATAAGTATAAGTCTGATGTATACACATGATCCTTCAGATATCATTCTAATATGCTGATTTGCTGCTCCATAAACATGTCTTATTACAAGGTTTAAGTGTAAACCGTGATACACTTTTTGTCCAGAATATGAGTAGAAAGTTCAAAGGAACAGCATTTAGGCTATTTGAAATAAAAATCTTTTGTAACATTATAAATGACTTAACTCTTAACTTTTAGTTAATGCAATGCATTGCCGAATATGTCTTGCAGAATGTCTTGTATGAAAATACAAGTGTTGAACAATTATAACAACAAATAAATAAAAAAAATAAAAAAATAAATAAATAAATTATATAATTATTTTGCATATAATGAAATGTTTGTGCGAATTACCCCACCTCAAACACAACATCGAGACAGGATCTTCGCTGAAACAAATAAATTGCTCTTACCATAATATTGTTCAAAAACTCTTAAAATTAAAAACAGTTCAAATAAATCAAATAAGCCAGATATGATGATGTAAAATGAAACCCAATTGTTTTCAGCGTACATACAGTAGGCCCATCTCACTCAGGCAGGACGCGATCATTTGCCTAATGGGAACCGCACTCTCAACCAATCAAATGCAGCCTAACAGAGCAACCCCACACCATGGCAACAGCGGCATCGGTGGCCGTGGTAACAACAGGGAAGAGCTGTGAGTCCTCAGTGACAAAAAAAGGGAGCATGCTCAATAAAGATAATTATGCCTTTTTAAAGTGCTGGTTGCAATCCTTCAACATAATGTGCTAATTGCTCAGAGATGTAAGGGAAAAAAAGCGGGATACAACATCACTTAAGGAGAAAAAAAAAAGAATGGGGGCTTGATTGAGGGGACGGGGGGGTTGAGGCAGATGTGGAGTATGAAATTATCCGTGGGTGCTCGCACACACAGCTTAGCTGCGACACGGACAGGATACAGGACGACCTCCCACACTTCTATCGGAAGATGACAAGAGCCTGTCTGCTCTGAAACGCGCCACCTCCCCACCCCACCTCAACTCCGCATACTGAAAAGGTTACGACTGTCAGTCAAACGCAACTCTTCTCTCTCTCTCTCTCGCAGCCATGCATGTTTACTTAACAGGACAATAGGAGAAAACATGCCTTTGCAGCAACAAATGTCAACTGGAAACATTGAGGAACAGTTAAGGTAGCTAGTGAGAAGGGGTGCGACCTATAGGTAATCTGTCACGCTTAAATCCACGTTTGTAAAAAATATCCTACAGGTATCTCGCCGCGAGAACCAGACAAAAGAGCAGATTCAGACAGCGTCTGTCTCGTCCTAGTCTGCGGCGCGCAAACACGCCCAAAACCTGGCAACAGAAAGCTTTTTTTAGAGCACATTTTTCATTTTCTTGACACACAGCGTAAAGTTTTTTCCCCTTTGCCGGTGTTTGTAGGATTCGATTGGCTGAAATGTTGCACTGCATGAAAAGACTCAAATCCGGCAATATCCGGGCAAGGTAAACTCCTGTGCAATTTGATGTTTGCTGGATGTATGTGGGAAAAAGCGGATCAGAGTAACACGGAACAGTATATTTCCAGACAAACCCGGAAACCTCACATACGCGGGCATATACAGGAATCCGTGAAATTTCACGGACATATACAGCTGAAACACTGCTGGGTGTGAGAGGTGTGAAGACCTTTCATATGTTAATGACTGACACTGAGGGTGCTGGCTTTTCTCAGAGGGAGGAGTGGCAGGGGAGGACTTCAGGATTGAGAAATATCTCTGGTCTACAGCAAACAAGTTGTTTGTACAGAAAAATAAATAAATTCTTAAGGCCCTGAAACACAAAACCGACTTCAAAGAACTAGCAATGACTAAGGGTTGGCTTACGTCGCCTGTGTCAGGGCCTTAAAACCACTGTATGAAAAAAAGTATCCTAATCAAATATTCTTTTATAAAAACAGGACAAAATAAACACCATGATTATACGTTCACAAAAACATCTGAATATTTAATTAAATAAAAAATACAGGGAAATAAACCAAACATTTCAGAATATCTACATTTTTATTGTGAAGTTTTACAAATTGCAGATAACATTTGTTGCCATTGGCTTTGCTTAGTTGGGGACATTTAATTTAACATTCAACAATGTTATTGAACTGCCTGCATTGACACCATTATGAGATCTCAAAATATCTGTAGATTCATACATCACCGTTTTTAGACTGGTGAAGAACGATATTCACAAACTTTTTTATTTTCTTTATATACAATGCTTTGATATTACCTTCACATAGGCCTATAAAAAAGAAAGCCTAAAACAAAAACTTTTTTTTCTGGTTTGGACAGAGCCCATCTACTATGGACATTCTATTAGACATTCTCTGGTTTGGCCTTAGAAAACCAGTAAAATCGAAATTTTATTCATATTAATTTGTGAATATTTTAAATGTTTCATAAAGGGCCAAAATAAACAATACGTTACTATTGTATTTTTTATTTATTATATAAAAATAGATATTTATAATCTAGGCCTATTTATTTTATTTATTATACAATGTGTATTATATATTTATTTATTTTTTTAATGCAGCATTTGCATTTCAAATTCAAATTTTGGTGTTCAACTTTGCATTTTAAAATACAACTGTTTTTCGTTTTTCAATTACAGGTTAAAAAATGAAAAACGAATGGACTTAAAAGTACACAGACCAATGGGTCATTTTAAAACTAGTTAATGATTATAATGTGTTTAGACGAGAAACCATAGCGAGAAACAAGGCAAAAATATGTGAGTTTTTTTGTGCATTCTAGCGGGTTTTGACGAGGTTTTGGGCTGGAAAACCTTGCTGGCATCTGGCAACCCAACCATAAACACAACAAATGTGGTGACGTAATGGAGGTGCAACCAATATCGTTAGTGTATTGCGTCAAGCGCGAGAAAATAGTTTGAAATTACAGCATTCTTTCCCGAAGCAAAGAGAACAGTTCGAGGTTTGGAAACAGTTTTCTTCTATTCACCTTATTTTGCACGACAACAAGGGTGACGCCATTGCGTTCGTTTTGTTATCTTACTCCCGTCTAAGAAGGACTTCAACTTCCGGCTCATGAGGGATCTGTGAATTCTGCGCTATTTGAAACGAACGGTAAAATATGTCAAGTAAATACTCAGTTAGGTGCTGCCATAACAATTGAATTAAGAGGAGAGAACAATTGAACCAACGGTGTAACGAACATGATGTGAAGCGGTCAGAGTGTTGTGGTGCACTTTACGATTTAGCTACACCCACCACCCAAAGACGAGGAGCACCGGAGGCAATAATCGCGGAAGGCGCTAAACTTGGAAGTGCCCAACGGCTACGATGATCCAACAAAGAAGTCACGCCGGGTGTTGAATAGGTTGTCAGATTCAGGTAAGCTAACTTACCTAACTGTTATGTGCTTGTTAGCCTAACTTTAGATTCGTGAAGTCAGTTATATAAATGCATTTAAGATCAGTAACGTTAACAAGCCGTAAACAAAATACAATGACTCTTGCATGATTACCATTATTGTTCTATAACGTGGCTGTACCATAGTTCGGTTACAATTATTGTTTTGTCTCTTGCGGTTACTGTGATGGCCAGCTTATTCGAACTGAAAATTCAGTTTTGTGTTTCTTGAAGGTTGTGAATCCATTTAATCGCTTTTTAATTTCAAACTTTATAGGAATCTGTAAGGTGCCTCCATAATTCAGAGAACAACCTACACAAGTACGATCCACAAACCAGGTAAGACTGCTATATACTATATACTATAGCCTAAATGTTAGTTTAATGTACTACTATATGGATTTGGAATGCCAAAACTGAATTTCATTAATGATGCCTGCAACTTTCCCCCCCAGAATAAATTCATCACATCAACTTTGACTGACGTGGACCCTGAATGTGTAAAATGTAATCTTAAAGATGTTGCAATCATTTTATTGTCCTCTGTTTTATTTATTTGTATTGCCATTACATTTATTTATGATATGTTTGGCAGGTTGGAAGATGTATTTTGAGACTTTGCGGAGGAAGTATTTTTTGGCTCAGCCTGAAAAGGCCCAGAAAAGAAAAACTATGACGATCATTGCAAAGAACCTTCAAAGAATATTTTATGTAAACTTTAATTTCTTATTTATTTTTCTCGTTTAATTTTGTATATTTGTTCCTTTTTTTGTTGTCCATGTTGCTTATCTCCATTTTGTTTACTTGTTTGCATTTTAATGTATGTTTATAATGCTCTCTCTGTAATGTTCTATTTATTTATATTGTTTACTTGGAATATCTACGTATATATATATATATATATATATATATATATATTCCTTTTTATATTACTGTGTACTTTATTCCTTTACATCTCTGTCCTTTAAAATGATTGGGTAAAAAAAAAAAATAACGAAAATAAAAAGTCAACAATTTATTTAATGTATGTTTATAATTTTCTTTGGAATGTCCATGATTTTTTTTTCTTCCTTTGAGATGATATTACTTCATTATTTTTTTTCTTGTTTTTGTTCCCCCATTCCTCTGTAATGCTTGTTTATAATGCTATTTGGAATGTGTTGTATACCTTAATAAAAATTTCAGACTTTCCCATTGTTCTTTGTGTGTTTAAACAAAAAAAAAAAAAAAAAAAAAAATATATATATATCAAATTATTATATTTTAATGAATATATTAAAATTGGGGGAGGGAGGTTTGGTATATATTTGAGCAATATCTGCATAGCTGGTACATAACCAATCAAATCACCTATGCTATAAGGCCTAGGGTGGGCTGTGTTTAAAAGTAACCAATAAAGTCCCTTTACTGGGTTTTCAATGTGTCCTGTCCTCCAATAGTGGTCTGGGTGTTGGGAGAGGCTTTAAAAGAATAACCAATCCAGTTTGGTTGGAAGGCAAAAAGGAAGGTGTGAATGTTTCCTGCAAAAAGGTGTGAATTTTTCCTGCAATGGGATTACTTGCCATGGCAACAAATGGCTCTAGCACGGAAGTATACGTCCACAACATACATCCGATTTGGTATCATTCCGGATGTATGCGGATATATACGGACCCATGGAATTTGACATATCCGGCCACTATACTCCTGGATTCTTCCGAATTTCAGCAGTGTATACAGGAGTATACTGGTCCGGATACACCTATTTTCATGCAGTGTTGCTAGCCAAAATTTCTCCTCACTCCGGCAACAGCCGAGCACCAGTCGCCCCATGTCCTGTAAAGGGGGGCTTCAGCGCCTGATTGGCTCCTTTATCGTGCCCACCTTCCCTTCTCGCTCCACCAGCCAGTGTGCTAATTTATTCCGAGTGTCACACTCCAGTCTGAGCTGTGTGTCTTACTCCGCCGCTCTGCTTTGGCATGTTCCTCGCTAACAGCAGGGGAAGGTGGGAAAGGTGTGTGTGTGTGTGAGTGTGAGTCTGAGTACGGCGGTTGAGTGAAGTGCTTTAGAGTCTGTTTAGGAGGGGGCATATGAGAGAGAGTGTGTGTGTGTGTGTGTGTGTGTTTGTCTGGCAAACAGAAGTGTTTTTTGTGGGAGGGGTATCTGAGTGCTGCCTGAGTGTGTGATTGTGTGTTTGTTTGTTAGAGTTCACAGAGGACAGCGGATGAATGAACGTAAATGCTTCGCAGATTTATTCACAAATAACATTGTCAGAAGCTCATGTTTGACATGACAGGAGAAGCATGATCATACCCTTTCAACGACACATGGTTTGATTTTGTATACTGTATAGTGGCACTTTACGTGGGGGGGGGGGGGGTCAATTGTTTGAATTTACTATAGAAAAATTTGAATTCAATTTCAATAGCAAATTTAGTTTAATTTAACGACATAGAATATGTTTAATGTGATACTTCAACACGTTCTCATCCTTTGGCGTCATATAGGTGACGCCATTTGACATTTCATCGAAATACTACGCACATTGCGTAGTACGCACCTTTAGCGTCAATATAACATGCACTGTTATGGGTAGGTTGAGGTCTGGGGTAGGGTCTGCGTCTCATATTGATGCTAAAGGATGCCAGTCACCTGTATGTCGTCTTGGGTTCTGTGTGTTATATTGATGCTAAAGGGTGCCATGTGCGTAGTATTTCCACGAAATGTCATATGGCGTCACCAATGGATGAAAACGGGCTCGATGGTTTCATCCTTACATCTAGTATAATACAATATGGTGGCCCCGTCCTACCCATAAATTACAACTTTGTATGCATTTTAGAGCCAGACCGATATATCGGCAGGCCGATATTATCGGCCGATATTTGGCATTTTCCAAACTATCGGTATCGGCAGTTATAATGGCCGATAAATGAATATTTCAAAAATAAAATAAAAACGGACGAAACTTGCTTGAACCATGTCATGAGTGTTGGAGTTGTATAGTTTGTCCACCAGAGGGCACTCTACACCGTCCCTGTTGGCAACACTCGTTGAGTTGGTCACGAGACATACATTTCTTGAATAGCAATTAATTCAATAATATAAAAGAACATCCCCATCAGTTCTCTTAAGTCAAATAAGCATGACAAAATTTGTGACTATTATGTCCAGTTTTGCTCCTGTTAAATAAGCCGAGATTGTTAAACCGGAATTAGCTAGTAATAGTTATGTGACGTTGTTACAGTGTAGTTGACTGACTGTCCTTTTAACTTTTACAATGTGACTGAAGAATTTCTTTAATAGCAGTTTTAGCAATGAGACGTATCATCTCTCCTTGGCCTGTTATATTGAAAAAGTATGTTTTACAATTTGCAGTATGACGTAATCCATTGCTAAATTATGGCTCATCATAGACTGCCTAACCATAAAGCTAGCTAATGCCACTATTATCAGTCTGTTCTATTGTGACAATAAAAGAAACAAGTTTCTTTTTAAAATGTATTATCATATTATTTTAGTTAAAACTCATAAATAACTAATGTTAGGGAAATCTGTTAATGTTTTGTTGCGCGTTTCTGAAATAAACTGAAATTAAAAAAAATATCGGCCGATATATCGGAATATCGGATTTTAAAACCAAAAAATATTTGTATCGGTATCGGCCTTCGAAATCCTTTATCGGTCGGGCTCTAGTGCATTTAAGTATTAGATTTTTATATATAGCCTAAAACTATCACAACTACTGTTTTTACCTTTATATTCATCTAAGAATCATAAAAAGTACATATCAGTTTCCACAAAAATATTCAGCAGTTCTGTTTTAAAAATTGATAAGAATAAGCCAACAGATCTCAAACTAAATATAATGTATAAGTAATGAAGCTTGACCATCATTCATTATTGTCTCACAAACTCAACAAAAAAATAGACAAAATACAGCACTGGTATGGTGTCGAGCGACCGACAGCCCTGCCCCGACTGAATGGACAAACAACTCATTTACTGTTCTTCTTTGGCATTATAGAGGTTTGAACAAGATCTTAGAGGTTAATTCTGAATAAGCTCTGACCTTGTGCTTCCTGTTGGGAGGCGCTATTGCAGGTGTCTTACGGCACAACATCAATAGTGCACCTGTGGGGTCATTTGAATAATCTGCTTAGCGAGATGTGAGAATGTTGCAGGAGCTCGCTGAGCTTGCATAATTTCCCTGCTGTCTCCTCGACTGAAGATGCATGTCAACAACTGAGCTGAGAGACACTTTTCAAACTAGAGTTTAAAAAAATAATATATATACACAGGAAAAATATTCAGCAAGCTTTGGTGTGTTGGGGAGGGGGGGGTCATGGGTAATTTTAGGACACAAATCACAATCCGTCACAGACATGTAACATATCCCTGGGGAAACTTTAGAGATGTTGCTCTTTCATAGCTTAGTTGTTTCATCTGTGTATTCACTCTATCTCAAATGTTTCTCTAAAGGCGAGACTATACAGGCAAAAACAGTGTTTTTTTTTTTTTCATGCATCTGTCAATTTTGAGATTTTGGGCTTTTTGGCTTTTCGTAGTGTTTATTTCAGACTAGTGTGAAGAAAACATCCAACATATAGCGAACTTTATCTATGTGCGTCTGTAGATTTCAATTACATACATTTTTAATGGTGATTTCTCAAAATGTGTTTTTCCTCCTACATTGGCTCAATTTATTGAACATTGAGTTTTATTCTGATCTATATTCTGTAGGGTTTCTTTTTTTAATATAAAATAGTTTTTTCTTAAAAAATGGTTGAAATATATTTATTTTTGTTCGGTATTTTCTGATTTGTGATAAATATACCCCATCTGTAAAAACATTTGACATACTATGAAAAAGAAACAAATGTTGAACCTAACTTCATCCAATGTTCAGATTTTTTGAATATATGCAAATTAGTGGATATTACACAACACCTAATTTGCATATTTACACATAACATAAGTTTTTGCAATGTTTTAACTTATCAAAATAAGCCATTTTCAACTAGATTTTTAAGCCAGCAATGTAAGTTGCAATGTAATTTAGGTTGAAATTACTTAAAAATCCAAGTTGAGTGTACTTAAAATGTAACTGTAAAACTTAAAAAAAACCCTGAAAATTATTATTTATTTTTTTAAATATTTTTTTTTTTTTACAGTAAACTTTACTAAGATACTTAGAACTGTACTTTAGCTCAGATCAATTGATTTTGGAAGAATTTGATGAGAAATGTTTGAGTTCATACTGAAATGTGTGATTTTTTTTTTATTGCACATTTTATTTGTTTGCATATTTTGGATACATACTCACCTTCAAGTTATTCCAAACCTGCAAATGTCTTTCTTCTGTTGAACACAAAAGAAGATACAGTTTATGGGACCCCATTGACTTCCATAGTACTTTTTTTCTATATGGAAGTCATTGGAGCCCATCAACTGTTTGGTTACCAACATTCTTCAAAATATCTTCTTTTGTGTTCAGCAAAAGAAAGAAACACATACAGCCACGGTGAGCTTAAAAGACTGAAAATCATCTTACAGACCCCAAACTTTTGAACAGTAGAGTATGAATTTACACTGGACTTAAAAACCTAAAGTTCAGAAGTATATTTTCAAAATTCTGAAGTATAGTTTCAAAATCACTTTAGGAAAGCATTTCATATAGTCACTCCTGATGATCCAAACACAAAACTCGATTGCTCAACCACCTCTCTCACCTAATCACACCACTCAAACCCGTTCATAACATAAAAAAAAAAAAAAAAAAACATTTACATCACCTATATGTGTGTTTTTGGATCAAATTTCAATTGACTATTTTCAATTGGCATGGAGTGTCCACAGATTTGAGTAGTTTTCCAGCAGGAACAATGCATATGAAGTGACCCTCTCCCTATCCCAGTGTTGGCAGCCTGTCTTCAGGCTGTTAATTGCACTTGGCATGTACATGATAGGAAGTCAGACTAACTGCTTCTGTGTTGTGCTCGAGTCTGGCTCACCCAAACGCAGCAGTGTTCAGTAAAACGAAATCTGATGCATGTGGCCACACACTTTGTCTCAAGCTTTTAGGAGCTACTTTAGTCCAG
>CM075878.1:4480093-4687593 GCA_038021265.1 Cyprinella venusta
TGAGAGCCGCAGCTGATTCTGTTGTTCGTAGGCAAATGATGCTCTAAATGATGATTTCAAAGAGACACACGTTAAAATGAATCTCGGAAAATAGAGGACAAGTTGCATTACAGATGCCAATTTGCTAAGATATCTTTTCAGTTGCAACAATCTAACATTCACTTTATATTTCCAAGGACAAGCAATGCCTTTTGAAATATTAATGTAGATATACTGTAGTTTGTCATGCGTTTCTGAACAAGCGAGAAATATCAGAAAAAATAAAGACTTAGAGACAGAACAGAGTATACTGGCAGTAGGCTAAAATACCTTTGGGGTTTAACGGCTGACACTTGATGTCAGTACCAGAAACTTACAACATTCGAGAAACAGATATGACATCTATATATTATATATACATTGTGGGGCCAGAAACCATCAACTGTAAAGCTAGTCTGACTTAATGCCCTTTAAAGGGAATGGGGGGGAAGCAGACAAAAGCCAATGTAACAAATCTAACCTGACATCACAAGTCACTGTCTCAGCGGAAGCACTGTACTTATGTATATTCAATGCTGAGAAATCAAAACTAAGGGCTTGTCAATGTGTCACATGCATTGTAGAAGCAAAGCAAGAGTTACACAGAACTTGCACAATACAGTGCATCCAACACAATGCAGTTTCTATGGTGGTATTGTGCAAATATGATTTCTTGAATGTTTAGTAGTAACATTTTCAAATGAAATATTCAAGTTAACACAATAAAAACAAATAAATAAATACATACCAACACACCTATAAACCTTTTTGAGGCCAAAGACTCGTGACGGAACTTTTATTTTTAACGGCGGGCCATACCCATGCCGAGCCACTGGATAAGAAATGCTCTTCGCCAAAACAGGCCAAAAATTATCGGAAAAGGAAATGGAGGATACAAAAAACACGAGTGAATGTCGGGATTGCTTTTTGCAGGTGGATAGAGCTAATGCAGGAGAAAGAATTCGAGTTGCCTGTTTTCTTCTCGACAGGTAATGTTGATGATCCAACCCGATCTCACGACCAAGTCGTACGAATTCGACGAATGATTAAAAAGTGGTCACTCGTACGAAAGTCACTCGTACGAATTAGTACGATTTTGCTAAATCGTACATATTTTACGAATTGGCCAATTCGTATGAATTCGTACGAATGACCTACCCCTTACCCCGCCCCTAAACCTACCCATCACGTGGGTTTAGACAAATCGTACAAATTCGTACGAGTGAAGTCGTACGAATTAGTACGAATTAGCCACTTTTTAATCATTCGTCGAATTCGTACGAATTGGGCGTGAGATAGTGTTGGATGATCGCAAATTTTACAAATGCATCAGCTTACATAGTGTATGCAAACGCTTGTTTCTGATTCTTTTTCGCCTGTGTTTTGATCATTACTCTATCAGAAGATGCATAATAGCGCCCCCTACCGTATAACAGCGAAAACAGAAAGCCGGAAATTTCCACCATAAACAGGGAAAGAGTTAAACATAAAGACAACTACAGTATATAAACAATATTGTGGGATGTTACAAAGAAATAATGCTGTTTCCAAAATGGTCTTTATATTTTAAAACAAAGCTTAATATTACATTTCAGTGTCATTTTCATTTTAGTGATTTTTGCCCTCTTTTTCATTGAAAACTAGTGCTGTCAACAGCTATATTAATCTCATGATTTCATGATGATTCTTATGAACCAATCTTTAAAGCAGAAATAAAAAATAACAAACACTACTAATAACCTATAGATACTAAATTTGATGAATTTAAAACATCATTTAAAAATTGAAAAAACTTAAAAATTTAAAAAAAAATTAAAAAAAGATTTAAAAATATAATTACACTTAACTTATTTCATTATTATCTTAAGTAACTTTGGGAAAGGCCTAAAAATATATTTTGTAAAACAAACAAACAAACAAATGAATACATTTTCAAGATTAACTTTAAATAATTAATTAATTTTGCACACCCCCTTGTGGCCTGCTTTGAGCACAGCTTGAAAAACCCTTGTTGAAAGCTTTAGCTTGTTGAAAGCTTTTAAATAGTTAAAGGCCAATAACTTGAAGTGGCACGTCTGTTCAAAACAATTATGAATTGCAAAATCATAGCCTAATCTTATGATTTTTTTTTGGGTTTTTTTGGGTGAAGAACAGAGAAGGAAAGGTGGCTTCATTGGCTACGATGCACATATCAGCCTGACCTCTCACTGACCATCTGTGAAACTCCTGTAACAATGTGAGCTGCTGGAACGCAGCGACTCACGTTTGGACGTGGGAGCAGCTGGATGCGGTGCGGAGCTGCCAAAACCACACTTGCCTCTCCAAAAATCACTTGCAGTCTTCTTCTCAGCCTCACTCTTCACAAAATCACTTCTTCATTCACTCTGAAAAAAAAAGATGAAATCTCTTTTCAAATGGGCATGAGCATGTGTTCTACTTTAGCATTCAACTTTCACAGCCCTTTACTCTCTCTTTGGGTGTCTTGGCTCACGAACGCCCCGGGACCTCCCCCTATGCGTACTCCCCGCAGTCGTTCTTGGTTTCTGAGAGACGTGTTGGCAAGCAGCGGGTAAATGACCAAATAAATGACTTGGCTGGGGGAGCGGGCACGGAGGGAGAGCGTGGCACGCCGAGCCCTCTTCCTCTCCAGAGGCAAATCAGTAGCAGGTAAACAAGTTTGGAAGGAGCGGAAGCGTGTAAGGTTTGGCCCGGATTCCTAGGAGATTTTTTTTCAGAGCATATTCAGGGTCTATCTGCAAATGCGCAGAGTGCAGCACAACCACCTGGCAAATCATCCCTCGCTCTTAACAAACTCACCATGCATGCGCAGCCTCAAACTAAATACCAATTTAAACTTCCACACATGCCTATTACACACTGCGAGTTTTAATCTCCTTTGATTAGGAAGGTGTACCTTTGATCTTGAGGGATGGATTGAATTTTCATTTCATCTTCATGTTTGGACCGAGTGCTGTGTTATCTAAGAAAGAAGAAGAAGTGGTTGTGAGCTAATTAGACGTGACTTGCTTTGAATCCATCAAACACTTTGTGGATTTAAACGAATGTAAACACAACAGCAATTACTAATTGTTTATTAATAGTTTGATGACATCAAGAAACTAGTAACGTGTATGCTGCCGATCAGAGAAAAATATCCAGTGTTTAAAGGTCCCACGTTCTTCGTGATCCCATGTTTCAGACTTTAGTTAGTGGGTAATGTTGTTGTTAGAGTATAAATAATATCTGTTAAAAGATAAAGCACAAAGTTCAATGCAAAGCGAGATATTAAGTAGCCTACATCGAACTGCCCGTTTGGACTACAATGACGTCAGTAGAACAGTTTTTGACTAATGCAGGCAACCTGTAACTCGTGTTTTTACAACCTTATACCCGTGAAAGTGCACTGGAACGGCAGTCAAACTCGTGACTTCCCACCCGTGAACTCGTACTAGACCGATGTACTCCCAGTTACGAGTTCTGACGTCACATAGCCCGCGAACCAATGACAGACCCTACTTATGCAGTGTTTCTGCAGGCGGTACACGGTGAGAATAAACTTTAGGACAATATAACGTCAACTAGTTTTCAGTCCATTGAGTGCAACGATAAATATATACCAAATACATTTCCAAATATACAAATAAAGTAAAATAAAGAGTATAACAGCTTATCTTGCCTCATGCGCTATTTTTCCTCCTCAGTTTCCCACAAATAAACAAGGAGTAAGCACACGCGCGTGAGCCCCGTAAGGTCCGCCATGCTGGTTTGTTTACATCTAGGTAGTTTGGCGTGAATGACCTGGAATGCTACAAAGTCGAAAGTCGTGGTTTGAAGTCGTGATTTACGTGTTCAAAAACCTAACGCAGCATAACGTCCGTCCACAGGAAACGCTCCCTCAACTCCATCAACTTGAGCACTTCTTAACTAACTATGTTTACTCAGCTCTCTTACAATGATTTTCTGAAGTAAAACTAAAGCTTCATCTTTTGTGTGATGTACAGTAAACTTTATTAAACAGCTCATCAGTAAATGTTTGATCATCATTCGGACCTGGTCCTAAACAGCAGACTTGTATGCTATTAATAAGTAATGGATAGCTGCTAGGCCTACATACCATAGACTGTAAAAAAAGATGGACGACGCCCCCTCGCTCTTTTCCATCAGAGAGAACTGAGGCCGCCAGTGTCTCGATCCGCTGACATCTCGAACTTGAGTCTGCGCACTTGCGTGTTTGGGGACCAGTCATGCGCAGTCGTGAGCAGGAAGTAAAGTCGCGAAATCAAGGCCCCGCCCTCATTCTCGCTGAATCAAACGCAAGCACACGCCCCGCACTTTCGTTAAGTTGCCTCTGTCTGCTTCTTTCCTGTCCAATGATGTCTGCCGATTGCAGAACCTTGTTAAAATAAGGTAAATACAACTACTAACCACATAATCAACATTATTAAAAAACTTTCGCTGGTGCTTCAGTGACTACCTCGCACAGAGAACCTGTCAATCACAGCTGTCAATCATGATGTCAGAGCACCGTTATTTTATCATCACATAACTAAGTAAAAACAAACTTATTTTAAAAACGAACACTTGAAATTACATAAACGTGATATAAACTATAGTAAATGACAGAAACTATCTTTGGAAAGGATATGTGAAGTGTAATTTAATTGTTTAGTTGGTCTCGCGTCCCATTGAATAACATGGGGAGGCGGGGATTATGAGCTATACTAGGTCCAGTCACAGGGGGGCGATCGAGACGTTTTGGCTTCACTTTTGAGGGCTGATGCGGCACGCTTGCTACATACAAGCAGATGACAAAATACGTTATAATAACCATAATTAAACAACTAAACTATACCTGTTCCATCTCTGTACAGCACTCTGACTCTGTAGGCATTATTGTCCGACTCAAAATGAACACCGTTACTGAGAGTTTCTGATGTTATCATCATTCCGTGAGATGAGAGCCTGAACGCGAGCTCATGAAGCTCCGCCCCCTGCGCCGGCAGCAGCAGCAGCTCATTCGCATTTAAAGGGCACACACTAAAAAAACAGCACGTTTTTCTGAGTCCCAAAAAATGACAATTTAAATATACTGTATAATATGATCTGTTGAGTATTTTGAGCTGAAACTTCACATACACATTCTGGGGACTTATTTTACGTCTTGTGAAAAGGGGCATAATACGGGACCTTTAAAACGACAGTTAGAAATTTTCTAAGGACAAGTAAACATTGCTTGTCACAAAGGTTATTATGATTGGTTCCTGTGGTCGCTAGGTTGGTCTAGATGGTGGTTAGGTGGATGTTTACCAAAAGCAACATTTCAAAATGGAACAAATTAGAGGTCACGTGTGAGCAAACTGTTCTTTTCATTGGTCAAAATGCAAGAAATAGCATTACAATTTCTAAATCCAATGCTCCAAATGAACTAGCTGTAAAAAACGTCCTAAAATTCGAAATAATGTCATAGACAAAAGCTTTGCCTAGCCATCTCTCAGCGCTATTACTATTTCAATTTAAACCAACAGGGGAAGCATGAACCCAAAAGAGGGATTTGCATCACAGTGTGTGTGTGTGTGTGTAGCAGGTGTCATTAATACCCTCCAGAGGCGATGGCAGACTGAAGTCTGGCTGATTGGGAGTCTCAGAGACAAAGAGCTCCAGGAGAGACGGGCCCCAGCCTGCAGTTATCCCCCCAGCAGGGAGCCTCCATCTCTGGGTATGGGGCAGTCATTTAGCTTTCCTCTATCCATCCATTCCTTCGCCGCTCTCCGTACAGTTCCTCTCTAGCAGCAGGTTAGTGATGGATTTGATTCTCTGATTGGAAAGAGGGCAATTTTACCTCAGCAGTGCCCCACATTTGCATAATGATTTGCATAAATCTCTGCTTTTTACACCCTGTCTGACTCTTTTTCTGTCAGCCGATTCATTCCTTCGATTTTGTATCACGCATTCTCCTAAGACTCGTTTAACTTTGCTTCTCCCTCCATTTCACGCATTCATTATTTTTTTTTTTTTGTGTGGTCTTCTCACTTTCACTCGTGTAACATCACCTCACTTTCATGTTCCCGCCACAAGACAACACTCAAGAAACCTGACATGAGACACGGGGGAATTTTACACCGTATATCATCCAGAAATAACTTTCACTCCTTACCTCAAAAAAAAAAAAAAAAATCCAGCACTTACATGCGACCGACGAGATTTCTAGTATCTCCAATGCGAACGGTTGAGGAATCTAAGCGTGAATTGTCTTTAAATGAGTATGCAAGATTTAAAACTCTATTGGATGGCAGTGCCTCTCCACATCACTTTATATGTCTCAGTGTTTCCCGCCGTATATATCTATCGCTCTCTGGCTTTTTTTTCTAGTCGTCATTATCATGGGAAAACAGCAGAAGTGGCAATTTAAAAGAGAAAAACATCTCTCTACCTGACTGAACACACAGATGAGTTTTAGGACGTGGCTGCCTTGTGTACACACATGCCTCAGTGGGCACACTCTTTCAATTTCATATTCAAATCTTCTTTACATGGGAAAATATGTACAGGCTAATGAAGGCAGGGCGGATCTTGCACACGTTTGATTCATATCCATGTTTCATTACATCTGACAGTGACATGAAGCCAGAGCAACATCTATTTTCTCTCTCGTTCATTCTCTTGCGCACTCTAAGGCTCATACGTATCAATGTGCAAAAGAGCAGAATGAATGAATGCAGTGTGAGTAAACGCAACACATGATATGAAACACCTCTTACATCACTCCATAGAACTCAACCCTTTATAAAAAAAACTAGAAACACTACAGTTTTAGTTTGGGATTAATAATATTCTTTATCTTTGCAATCAGCATGGATGCATTAACTCGATCAAATGAGACATTTATAACGTTGCACGGATTATTTCAAATAAATTGTTATTTTGAGCTTTCCATTCATCAAAGAATCCTGAAAATGTATTGTAGTTTCCGCAAAAATATTAAGCAGCACAACAGTTTTCAACTGTGATAATAATAAGAAATGTTTCTTGCTCATTAGAATGATTTCTGAAGGATCATGTGACACCGAAGAAGTCAGCATTGCCATTATAGTATTAGATTACATTACATCACAATATATTCAAATAGAAAACCGTTATTTTAAATTGTAATGATATTTCAACAAATTAATTCAGCATTTTTGAGCATATGAGGTAAAAAAAAAGAGCATAACAAAATCTTACTGACCCCAAACTTTTGAACGGTACTGTATATTTTATGAATATTAACAACATAAAAACAACATATTACCATTGGGTGGTATTAATGCAACCAAGGATGCATTGTATATAGTTATCACATCAATCATCAGCCCTTTATATATATATATATATATATATATATATATATATATATATATATAGGGCTGTCAAAACGATTAATCGCGATTAATTGCAGCCAAAATAAAAGTTTCTGTTTACATAATATATGTGGGTGCACTGTGTATAATTATTTTGTGTATATATATAAAAAACACACATGCATGTATATATTTAAGAAAAAAATATTATTTATATATAAAATATATATAAATCTACAGAATATACATGAAAATATTTCTTAAATATATACAGTACAAGCATGTGTGTGTATTTATATATATATAATAATAATTATACACAGTGCACCCACATATATTATGTAAACACAAACTTTTATTTTGGATGCGATTAATCGCGATTAATCATTTTGACAGCCCTAATATATATATATATATATATATATATATATATATATACTTTTAAGATTTGAAGTACACAACAAGTGCATTCAATACAATTAATTTTTCACAAGTGTACATGCATGCACACTGTTGCTATTTGTCTCTATCTCAGCAAAACACACGTACGATGTTGTTGTTGTTGTACACAGACACACACATACAAATAGATAAACAAAATACTGTATATATTTACCAAAAGGATGCACACACATAAAAGTCCCTGCACATTCAGAGAGATTTTTCAGAAACAAAGCTACACAGAGCTGGCAGTCTCACAGGACTATGAAGACCAACATCCACCACCAGCCACTCACACACACACACAGCTCTCTGAACTCCCCTGGGTGAAATCAGGCTATAATAGGCCTCTCTCTAGCAGGCAGATGCATTATTTAAAACAGTGGATGAGACACAGAGTGAGGGATGGGGGAGACAGTGTTGTAACCCAGGTCAAATATGCACTTAAAGAGTTTGAGAGGGAGTGTTTGTAAATGTGTTTGCTTTCCCCATAGCATACAGACCCTCCGGGTAGAGCGAAACGGCTCTCTGTGTTCACGCTGCGCCTCGAGGGAACCGGCGCTGGTGTTACTCACACTGCTGAGTCTTGTAGTACAGTAAGTATTTCTGTACGTGAAGCAGAAAAGGATGAAACACTTCTGACAAGAATCTGAGCGTATGCACGTGTTAATATTTTCCCCATCGTCTCACACTCGAACACACATCTTTGCGTGTTTACAACAGCCTAACATCTTCCTGTTCCTCAACAACAAAGGCAGAAACGCATCTTTCACCTCAGATATCTCTCTCAGACTGTGGCAGCGCTGGAAATCAAATCTTCACCTTTTTTCAGGTCCTTCTGAATGTAAGACGCCACAAAACAGACCAAAGCGTCTAGAAACACGCTTTATGAAGCCCTCCAGTTGGGAACGGCAGCCAACTTCAAAAATACCATCCTAGTCTCTCCGAGAGAGACAGATGAAAACAAAAACGACATAAAAGGTTCCTCGCAGTTCCTTGCACAGATTAAAGGAGATGAATTCTTGGCTGCCCTTAATGCACGTTTAAGCCCAGGCATAGAAATAGATATTAATTAAGACCGTGTCTGGAAGAAATAGGCCAGAAAAAGAGCGGGGCTTTGAAGCAAAGCTAATCTTCAAAAGGCTGTGATGTTATGATGTTGCATAAGGCCACTGAGGATATTTTGACATAATGGGAACAAAATTGGTGGTTGCTTTTCTTTTGCCTGTTTATGTAAATACCTCGTTTTGTTCATGGAATTACAATGCGCACGTTAAAAATCACATCAAAATACTGTGATCAGGTTGGCTCACCTGAAAGAAGGGTAGAATTTGAGGAAAGAAAACATTGGTTCTCTTTGGATGTGGGAACTAGACCTACACATTCACTCGACACATAATGAATTAATATTCGAATCAAAAAAAGACTTATTCGCACAAACACACACACTCTCTACCCACCACCGACACTGTTTGCCAAACAGTCCAATTTGTGAGATTTATCTGCATGTGCTGTGCAGATGGTGAGGCCAACGTGCAGATGCAACATGGATGACTTTTTCAAACAAACACACACGCATTATGATATAACCTAATTCTGGTGTTCACAGACTAATTTTACGGTATACTACTAAAGTATATACTTTATGTGTGGGTACAATGGATCCTAGATACTTAATGACTGCACATGTTATTCATATTCCAATGATGACTCCAGATCTTCAAGCAGAACAAACTGGATGAAATATTTTGAATGAAACCCTGTTTTTTATATCTCAATTTCTGTCAATGATGGACAGGTTAGGTTGCTTTTGGCTTGCTTAGATGGGGATACTTAATATTCAGCATGTTATTGACTTGAATGCACTGACATTAATGGATCACACCCTCACTGTTTTCTCCAGAGCAGCTGCTTTATACAGTGGATGACTTGAACTCATTTCATAATTGGTGAACTTTACACTCATTGAACTGAACTGAATCAACACTGAACTGACTTCAGATGAACAATTACACGGTTGTCTTATTTTTTTAGAAATTGTTTATCAGCTGAATACTATTGTTTCATCATTGATCATTACTTTACTGTTTATAATCTGTATTTAACTGCTATATAAATAGGTGACTTGACTTGAATGTCTTTGCATTACTTACAAAATAAGCAAGTGGGAATTTTGTCCTATATGTATCTATTAAAGCTACACTGTGTAACTCTTTTAGTTTATTCTTAGCTAAAAACACTTAGTTCTTTCAAAAATATATGTGTTCATTAATGTATATTTATACTTCGTTCGAGTAATAAAGTATTCTCATGCGTGTATAATATGCCATTGAAAATACATACGGGTAAGGGGTTCTAATGTCGGTCGCCATGTTGCCCCTCCATCTTGAAAGTACATTAGCCAAAGAGGGACATACCTGTTAATTCAAGCTTCGCCTTTCGCGTTTACGTTTTAGTTAACACTCATGGACAAGGTCGAACTGGAAGCCATGTTAATCTTGGACTACATTGGCCACCGTAGGAGTTAAAACAAAATCGGAATTGAGAGGAACAGAAACTAATATTCACTGGATGGTCATATACCTTTTCACTGCTAGATGGGGGTAAAAATCACACAGTGTAGCTTTAAGGTGTTAAAAATACATACAAAAATGCATACAATGATTTATTTCACCTGAAAATGAAAATTTTGTCATAATTTACTAACCTCATGTTGTTTCAAGACTTTTCTCTTCTGTGGAATGCAACTTATTATATATATATATATATATATATATATATATATATATATATATATATATATATATATATATATATATATATATATATATTCTGTCATAATTTAACCACCCTCATAAAAAAATTAAAAACTTGTATGACTTTATTTGTTATGTTTATGTTCAAGAAATATTGAGAAATGGGGGGCATAAATGAAGAAAAAAAGACTGATTAAACAAGAATACCTTTTTAAGTAGTTCGGCATTATTATATTTTTCAAAAGTATTTCAAAACCTAATTGTCTGCTGAATTAAAGTTGTGATGCAAAAAAGGAATTTAAAGTAAAATTTCAAAATAGTGGTAATAAAAATGATACAAGTGAGCACAAGCCCACTTTTCAAGAAAAAAGTGAATTAAGTTTTAAGTGACTCAAGTCTCCAAACTGATTTTGAGGTTATGTCTATCACAGTGTTAGTGTTGGATAACTGAGTTCTCATTGTCAGCAGATTGACTTCCTCTCTGATTTATCTTCGCCCTTGTGGCCTCTAAAGGCTGGGATGATCTGTTTTTAATTTCTATCACAAAAAAAAGAGATGTAAAAGAGGAAGAGAGTGTCAGGCCACAGCGATTCAAAGGAAGGGTAATGAGTTATCACCCAAGACCCAAGATTCCAATCTATCCCATATGACTTGTGTGACTTGATGTGTGTTTGAATATCCATAAACAGAAACCTCCTCCAGGAATTATCAGGTGATGCAGAGCTGAATCTAATTGGCTCCTCAAACGACTCTTCATTATCAATGTGTTGGCACATCGTGTCAGCTCTCTCACAAAAGAGGAGATTTATCAAGCACATTTGTGTCCTTCAAACATGCCGGCAGGGATGTGTTCAGCTGGTCAGTGAAGTGAACACTCACCTCCAGCAAGTTCTTTTCACTCCAATTCTCATCAATACGGCTCTATAGTCCCGCAGTCACTTAGTGCGCTTGCAGTGTTCAATCACCATCAACATCTATGAAAGGACCTCAAAGCCAGAAATCAAACTTAGCTTAACACGGTCATCCTCAAACAGATGAGTTTTATTCACTCTTTGTCCACCTTAAGGGTGTTTATGGGTTTTGTCCAGGATTTAACATTTTGGAGTTCTATTGACGTATAGCTGCGTTTGCCTGAGTGTGCATTGTGGCTATTGACCAATGAGCTTGAGATGTGTCATTAGAATTCCATTAGGCCTTGTGTTCCCTAGAGATAACCTATGACCTATCGATTCCCTCGCCCGTTTCCCAAGAGCCCTCCAAATAGAACTCACAATGCTAGCAATACTTTAAAAGAAAATGTTATTCAGGACTAAACTGTTCCCAGAGCACTCCGGGACTCGGTGATGTTTGCTATTCAGAGTTAAACTCAAATGGTTAGCAACTCAGGTAGAGTTCAAAATCACACTTGCTATATTTTTACGTAAAAAGTAACTGATTCTATCTAAAACAAATATATTGGAGCTTTGGATTTGTTAGGACTAGTTATGGCTATGCTTAAAGAAAACTGCTGCAATCTGAAACCAAACTCACACAGTTAGCAATATTGCGAAAAAGCCATTGACTCTTTTCCAAATGTTGCAGCTAACAAATTAGCCACTCATTGGCAAGAAAATAAATAGGAAATGGGCAAAGTGGGCTGGGGGGTGGAGTATGATGGGAGAAAAGGGAAGCTGTGAAAGAGTCGGCGATTGATTTGAGGGGAAATACAGGGATGTTTGTGTATAGGAGAAACATTATTTGATCCCTATTTCCTATAAAGGCCTGCATCAGGCTGAGTGCCATCATTGAGAAAACTCATCACATAATGTTTCCACCCTCACACGAGTAAGTGCATGTATTGAAACAATTTTAAGCTGGATGCAATCAATGTAGAAGAAATGTTGAAGTCTGAAATGCAATCTCTCAGTGGAAATGGGTGTTTATGTTAGAAAGAACACTCTACAATAGGGTAACCATGGTGTTTCAGTCTCAAACTGCACCAAAAAGGGAAATAATGACAAGAATGGCGGTAGATGTACTTTATTTCATGAAAATGGGAGAGTCATTTTAGTGCCATTCTTAAGCCTGTCTATGCTGGCTAAATGTGATCTGCAATGTCTGGTTTATTTCATTATGTGAGGGACAATGGCCAAAAAAACACACCATTTGCATTATATATATATATATAAAACGAGAACACTCGCGGGTGAAAAATTTACAAATATTTTATCGGATGTGCCTTTCGTTTACATGCGACAGTGTTCCCTATCAAGGGAACTTCGCGCTGCGTCGAACGCCGTGGGAACGCCCCTGCATTGTGCATCATGAACGTAGACTGTAAAAAAGATGGACGACGCCCCCTCGCTCTTTTCCATCAGAGAGAACTGAAGCCGCCAGTGTCTCGATATGGCGCTGACATCTTGGAACTTGAGTCTGCGCACTTGCGTGTTTCGGGACCAGTCATGCGCAGTCGAGAGCAGGAAGTAAAGCCGCGAAATCAAGGCCGCGCCCTCATTCTCGCTGAATCAAACGCAAGCACACGCCCCGCACTTTCATTAAGTGTCCTTCGTTCTTCTCCAATGATGTCTGCTGATTGCAGAACCTCGTTAAAATAAGGTAAATACAACTACTAACCACTTAATCAACATTATTTAAAAAAATCCGCTGGTGCTTCAGGGACTACCTCGCACAGAGAACCTGTCAATCACAGCTGTCAATCATGATGTCAGAGCACCGTTATTTTATCATCACATAGCTAACTAAAAACAAACTTATTTTAAAAACGAACACTTGAAATTACATCAACGTGATAGAAACTACAGTAAATGACAGAAACTATCTTTGGAAAAAGTAATTTAATTGTTTAATTGGTCTCGCGTCCCATTGAATAACATGGGGAGGCGGGGATTATGAGCTATACTAGGTCCGGTCACAAGAGGGCGATCGAGACGTTTTGGCTTCACCTTTGAGGGCTGGTGCGGCCTGCTTGCAACGTCATAGGCGGGTGACGTCATCGACCAGGGAACTATAAAACACCCCAAAAACACAAGCGGATCAGCTTCTGTGCCTTCAGTCGCGCTATATGTGAATCTGTCTGAGAGTGAACACTGTGTCTGTTTCTGGCAGGACTCACATTTACACCGCACAAACAATTTTGTATGGGAGACTATGGTGAGCAAACAGCTATGTTCATTAAAATGCAGATTTTTGGTAATACTTTACAGTAAGGTTCATTAGTTAACACAAACTAAGAATGAACAATACTTCTAAAGCATTACTCAATCTTAGAAAATAAACATTTGCTTATACATTATCAAAATCAAAGGTTGTATTTGTTAACATTATGCACTGTGAACACTGTATTAAATGTATTGCTCATTGTTAATGTTAGTTAAAACATAAACTATTGTTACTGTAGCTAATGACAGACTGATCTCATGAAGTAGCGTGTGTATGACACGCCAATTCGTATTTCCATTTTTGGCGTGCTATCAAGACGCATAATCGCTTTTCAGCGTGTTTATGAACGCCGTTGACTTAACGTTATATAAATATATGACTTACCGCAACCCCGTCCCTAAACCTAACCGTCACTGGCGTTAATGGCATTTATGACTGTTCCTTTACCATCCTAGGGAAAAAAAAAGATATGACTTACCTCAACACCATCCCTAAACCTAACCATCACTGGGGTTAATGGCATTTATGACTGGACATTTGACGGCGTGTACAGACACGCGGAATTACTCAGACGTTAATGGCGTAGACATACACGGATACACGCGGATAGCTCGAGATAACACGCGAAAGTGGCGTGTATGTTTATGCAAAAGTCATGATGTCATGTTGCTAATGAACCTTATTGTAAAGCGTTACTGAATTTTTTTGTTGAAATATTATTGGCTGTCACTAAGTATTTTTGTTTACATCATTACAATTATTAGTATTATCGTTTGCATTAAAGTGGCACAGTGTAACTCTTTAATCTAGATATTGGTATCCGCCATTTGAATCGGTCAACCACAAGTCATGACATCAATTATTCATGATTATCTATTTCCTCACTGTAAGATTAAGTACCTAGATGCACTGCGATTTTCAATATTTCGCCTGACTTTGTCTATTCCTCTCACGCATTGACTCTGTGTGAGCCACACATCGACTTGGTGGATGGAATCAGTACATGTGCTGAGCTATTTCGTGTCTGTGGTCTCACTCAAGTACACACATGCAGAGAGTGGGCAGATGTCCAACAGAGTGGAGATTAGGTTGATATGGAGAAGGAGCTCTCTGCTGAGAATCAAATGGAATCAAAGTCTCTCCACCTACCACCTGCAATCAATCTTGGGGAAGAGCTTCATCCTCACCACACAATTACAATCAGCCATATTCAGTATCGGGTTTGTCCTCTTTGTTCCTCATTATCGACTACCACTCAACTCTGTGCACTCAACCTCAATAGAACGTCAGGAAGGCCGCTGGGAGAAAAATGGACATGGACTGACAATCTGAGGGAGATGAGTGGAAGTGCAGGGCAGACACAAGAGAGCTCCCTGCAGAAATGGGCGGGAAGGGAAAATAATTGGAGTTTAAAAATTAGAGGTTTAAAAGATTGCATCCTCATTGGTTTAGGATGTGGCCAGAAAAGTTGTACTCATGTAATCACCATTATAAAGTCATAGCTTAAATAAACCCCTGATATGAGAAAAATATGTGAACAGTGCTCACTGTTAAATTTATATACACTCCCATTTCAAATAATTCTGTTCTCATAAATCTAGACCGTTAATGACAAAAAAAAAAATGATATCGTTTCTCATAAAGGTACATATATGTGGCATTGTACAAATCTGAAATTTGAATAGACATGACCTTGAGAATCACATGATACCATTGTCTTTTTTTAATGTGTTTTCAACAAAAAATGATAATAATAGATAGACAAAAATGATAATAATCGATGTTTCTTGAGCTGCAAATCTGCATATACGATTACTGGAAGATTCAGCTTTCCCATAAGGAATAAATTACATTCTAAAATAAATTAAAACAGAAAACAATTAAAAATACTATATATATATATATATATATATATTATTTTTAATTATTTTCTGTTTTAATTTATTTTAGAATGTAATTTAATTTATATATATATATATATATATATATATTTAAAATATATATTTATTAATTTAAATATATTTAAATTAATATATTATTTATTTATTATATATTATTTATAATATATTATTTCTATATATTATTTATATATTTATATTACTTATTTAAATATATTTTATTAAAAGAAATCTCTTATCCTCATCAAGGTTGCATTTGTTTGATTAAAAATACAATATATAACATATAACATTAACATATTCATATAACTAAACTGTATATAATTTATATTGTACTGGTAAAATATAAATATATTTTTCTTTTCTGTTCAATAATTGAAAGGGCCTTTCTCTTTATTATGTTTTCAGGAAAGTTGCATCACAGTGCATTTTTTCAAAAGCATTCCCTAAAAAATCATTTTTAAATGTACCTGTAATACATTCTCATTGCAGAAGAGGTGTATTCAAGTCATGTATGTGTATGCGGGAATTGGATTTCTAAAGATTTCTGAATAATTAATAGAAAAAAAAGAGCACCATTGACCATTTAAGTTTCTTGCTTGGCAAACCACAATAATTTGATAGTTTTACAGTCCTATTCTGTGCCAACAATTGTCTCATTTACTGTATTTCTCTACTGTGAGTCCTCAAATGAAACATAACTGAGAGACTATAGTCTCATGGGCTGTAACAGAGCAATAAAACTTCCCACAGGGAATCTAAAACTGTGTTTAGTGTTCACTTTCCAAAGTAAGCAGTGAATCACGGTTCTGGAAAAACAGGTTCGAGAAAACATTTGCACATAAACAGGCAAATGCCTTATCCAAAACCCATGTCAAATGGCTGTGAGAATACACAAACTGCACGTCCCAGATGCCGTTAATATTCTCTCTGTTGCTCAGTCTGTTTCTCCTCTGCTTCTGGATAACCCTCTCAAACAGTTTCGGCCCGCAGGAGTGTGTTGTTTACCAACCACAAGGGACTCTGTATCTCGTAGAATGCTGACTACAGCAGTTTCACACACAGGTTTCACACACACACGCAGAGATGTGCAAGGCCCGAGGCACAGACATACACACACAATAAGATTAGGATTAGCATGAGGAATAGAGAAGATAGCAGCGCTCGGAGGTAAGGAGCAGCACTAACGAAGCAATGTTGTCAAGAATAAAAATAAAAACACTCGAGAGGACACCTGTGGAAAAGAGAGAATAGTGTCTTTTCTCTCTAATGAGAAACATTATCCGTCAACAGATGCAGCACGGAAAATTAGATTAAAATTTCCTTAAGCAAGAAAACGTACATGGCAGAAGAGTACTGTAGTTTTAGGCAAGTTTAGGTTTTAATCTTCTGGCTTGGTTCCCTGCCAGCATGTCCCATGTGACGCTTTGGACTGATTCACGATTACTGTATATTCTTAATCAACTTTTTTGTAGTTTATATTAGCCTGGGTTTCCCCATACTGCCTTACATCACCGAAGCAGTTTGTTTATGGTTTATAAATGGATCAAAAAGTTACCTTTCGATGCAGCCTTAGATATTGAAGTAGTTTAGGATGCAAATAAATCTCTGACCCATTGTCTAATTTCTTTCGCTCTACATACGTCATCTGGTATAATTGCAACGATTGGCTATGATCTTCATACAGGTGTATTTGATAGACATACGAAGCGCCCAGAAAACGGCTCTGGGCATTCGTAAACCATGCCTCAAATGCAAGAACATGAAGATGTGGACGTTAACCAGGCTATAAGTATGACATTGTAATTTTTTTCAGTAAAGATGTAACTGCAACCAATGGGATTGTGGCCTAAAAAAACACACACCCAATGTGTTTCAATTATGATAACATATTATACTTATAATGTATTTATTTAATATTTTAAATTCGTTTTTTATTTTTCTGTTTACATTTATTTTTTTTATTTTTTGTCATTTTTTAATTTTTTAAAAATGTTTATTTTAGTTGTACTTGTTTTAGTACAACAAATTAAACTAAATGAAAATGAGAAACGTTGCTAAAGTGTTTTTTATTATTATTTTGTATGGTTTTATTTAAACCCTACATACAAATATGAATTACTTCATACCAATAAATGTATAAAACACATCAACGTCAATTTGTATGAAAGAGGAATCAGTAATAAACATACACATAATTTATACATATAGGATCACATGCCACCCACAGTCACTGTGCAATGCAAATTTTAATAATGTTAATATTTGCATAACAAATTTTCATGGGTCTTCTTTTAAACATTTGAATTATGATTTGAATACTGAAGTATTTTTTGCATATATTTTACTATGACATCATCACTGTTGGTTCCTGAATGTCAATAGGAGCTATCCAAACATTTCTCCCATGAATTTCTTGAAGAGAAAAGTTAGCAAAGTCCAAACATTGCTAGCTGAATCACAGAAGTTTAATTCTCTGGGTCAGAGTTTTAAAACCACCCCGACCAAAATCGTTTGAGGAATATCAATACGGCACTGCCTACAGTTGACTTTTCTCCCCCCCACTCCTTCATTCGGAGATTTGAGATAAAAATAAGACTAGAAGGAGTGCAATCTGCGCAGGTTAATAATTTCACATTGACCCAGCAGACAAAAAAACACTCTTCCTCCATCTGTCCTAATGAGACTTAAAGAGAGAGAGGAAGTGATAAAAGATGGCTTAGAAAAAAAAAAGACATGGACAAAGAATGAAAACTGAGGCTAGAAAGGAGAGAAAAAGCAGTGTTATAAAGTAATGGACGGGTTAATAAAATAAAAGAAAGATGGCCCCCACCCTCGCCTCACAGTCGGGCCCCGGCCCCGAAGAGGGCCTCTTATCAAGAAGCGGGAAAAAGGGACCATCTCCCCTGTCTAAGGCACCATATGCTCACAATAACAGTCAAATTCGCACACAGATATCAAGCCTTTTCCATGCATATCAATTAGGTTTAATTAAAAATGCCGCTTGTCGGCACACACACACACACATGCACACACCTCCTTCCACATCCTGAAGCTGTGTGTGAATACGAAGCATCTTGTTACAGCCGAGATTCACAAAAAAATGCAACTAATTGATATTCACATATTCCAGAACCATAGGCCTCTCCGGTCAACAGATGGTGTTCATTTAACCCAAGCAGCCCAAAGCAAACAACACTGTGTCTTTTTAACACCTCCTGAAATACACATCCATTCAAAAAAAACACTGTCATTCAAAGTCTCTGAAAATTACACGTAGGACTGCGGAGACAATTTCTCCCCGGCTGAGCGCTACGAAATACGTCAAGTTAACGTCGATGTTTGTTACGGAGATGGAAACTGGTGTTTGGGTAGGAGGACGGCCACATTTGGGCTGAAGAGTCTCAGCCGCACACTGACAGGAGCAGCAGCTTCTTAATGATGGTACCCGTCCCCCAAGAGGGGGGCTGTTGCCATAGTAACAGATGTAGTTTGGGTGGGATGCTTTCAGCCAGAAAGAGGGTGAAAGGAGAGGGAGGGGGAACGGGGAGAGGCGTTTGAGAAAAGGAGGGTCCTCAAGGGCCTTTTTAACACCCAGACAGCCTGCTCACACGAACGAGCCTTATATTTCGTCAGCTGTTGACGGCGTAAAGGACTTTCATTTACTTTCAGAACATTAGCATCACAGACAAAACAAAAACACATTTCTGAAATACCAATTCGACTGATTCAGTATGCATGGCTTTTTCTGCTGGATTGAACAGTTATCCAGTTAAACCAGGCAAAAAGTGCTTACACACAACATGTTTGTCGAGAGACCTAGACTGATGATAGACTTTTCACACTCTACAAGGTTATATGAAGGCAATCGCTAGCTACACAAGCTTGATTTCACACATTCAAACATTCAGAAATGTCCCACAACGCAATTCGTTATACAATCTCAGTACAAGCTGCATTACCATCAAGGGATAATAGATACACTTTCCTGCTGTAAATAAATAAATAAATAAAAGTTTAGCTTCAGGTTTTTAACCCCTTATTAAATTAACCTGATCAAGTTATTCAAGTATTATTTGAAAATAATGTGTGTGTGGTTGAGCAGGCTTGGAACTCAACAGTTTGACACCCCGGTCCAATCTGGTTTGCCTGAGACCGACTGGGTGACCAATTTAGACTAGTTAAAACCAGCTTGGCCAAACTGTAAGACCAGCTTAATTTCTTTTTCCTTGTGGTAATCAGTTCTGAAAAGTGTGACTAGTCTATTCAGAGTATGTTCACGGTGAACATTCTCAACAGAGTGCCGAATCCAGGAGACACCATAGAAACAGATGTGCTCCACTTCTTCATCTTTTGTTTAACACTGATTTACACTCTTTGTACATATCGCCAAACTATTGTGCAGTTTTTTAATCGTTAATCAGTTTTTAATACTTATTATATTACAAAAATGACAGTATTTGTTTGATGATAAACATATACACAAAAAATGACTGAATAAAAGAACAGTCTGCTTACAAAGATTAGACATTTTGCTTCCACATTTAGTTTAAATGTGAACTCTATGTATTATTTTCCTGTTATCACTGTAAACTGCTTTACAAACAATCTGTATTGTATAAATCGCTGTCTATAAATAAAGGGGACGTGACTTGACTAAAACAATATAACTATATGTACTGTTTATACTATTATGCCTAATCAGGAGATGTACGCACTGAAAACCTCTGAAGTAAACTAATCCTGGAACATATAATCTGCTTTCTGGAATAACCCCCTGGTTTGTCAGAAACCAACTGACTAACTAGATAAACAAGCTTAACACCATATTGACCAAGCCAACTTAACCAACGTCTTTGCTGCTGACCTCTGACTTTATAGGTCAAGCAATAAGCAAAAATTACTTAATAAAAAAACATCACCTTTGTCTTTCGTTTCATTTTTGTTTTTATTGCTTAAGTAAGAGTGTTGAACTTTTGTCTACTTCTGTAATCCAGGCAACACATTCAAGGTTTGTTTGAGGTGCCTACTATACTGTACAAGTGTGAATTTACATTTACATTTCCTACAGCCTAAGACTTATTCACTTTTGTTGTTATTAGTCCAACACTACCCATTCTGTCAGTCCGATTAGCAAATGACAAGCCCACAGAAGCACATGACCATTATTGAGAGGAAGTTTAAGCTTGCCATTATGTCTATGTAGCATTTTGTGTCTTCTCTCTCTCATTTTGTTTCCTCTTTTTCTCGGTGTGACATGGTCTTCTCTTATTACACACACATACTCAGCCCTCTCCCTTTCCATCTCTCCCCATGCACTTCACAACTATACACTAATGAAAATGTTCTTCTGTCTTGCCAGATGGCATTGGAAGCATGATAAACTCAACGTTTTAACATCAATGTATGTCACCATGTTATATTGAACATTAATCAACCTTTCCAAAGATCAGCAGATCATATTTTACAATGTTTCCAGGCTGGTTTACTTGACTGAAAACAACACGAAAAAGTGAAATCCATCAAGTAAGTCAATGGATAACTTTTACTGAGCAAACTGCAGCAATTAATTGGCTTGTAGCCATTTCTTCTATCATAATGAGCTTGTTTTCATTAGTATCGTTTAAGTGCAGTGCTGTGGAAATGACATGAAGTTATGGCTGGATGTTGTGAAAGGTAATAAAGTACACATTATAATTACTGAGTCTGGATCTCATTAAGACAAACAGGAATCCGCGAGTGTTGGTGGAGAGCTCTATCCCCTCCAAGACCATTTAATTTATTTTAATTTGAAGGTAAAGTGTGCTTTTTTTGTGCCTTTAGCATCATACATTGATTGCCAAAGTAACACAATATATATATATATATATATATATATATATATATATATATATATATATATATATATATATATATATATCTTGTGATAAAAAAATAATTGCATTAAAATGGGTTTGCATTATGGCAAGAGACACTACAGGTGAATAGGGTAAAAAATTTAAATAATAGATATCCCATGAAACTTCCTCAGTTGATTACTTACACAAGTATATAAAAATTGTATTGTACGTTTTTGAAATTTGTATGTTTAATTATGCAAATTAGACATTATCTCATTAAAGATGTGCAATTTTGCATTTTCAGGTAGATACACTCTAAAAAATGCTGGGTTGTTTTAACCCAACTTTGGGTCAAATATGGACAAACCCAAATGTTGGGTTAAAAATGTCATTAAAAAAATTGAACCCAATGGCTGGGTTTGTCCATATTTGACCCAAAGTTGGGTTAAAACAACCCAGCATTTTTTAAAATGTAGATCTGAACATATGATAACAGGTGCAAAATACAGTTTTTTGTACATTGTTATGTACAAAATACATTGTATTGTGCATGGTTAGTAATATCTATAAAATATGCATAATTACACTAACCCGAAACCAAACTAAACCCTAAACCTAACCCCAATAGTAAGTGCATGTAGTTAATTAACATCACTCAGTAATTACATTGTAATAAAGACACATTAAAATAAAGTGTAACTACAACACTTTAGGCTCTGGACACCTGGAAACAAACTCCCTTTTTGCATTGGTCAAGCGCTATGCGTGGCTTGATTAAATGTTGTTTAACATTTTCTGGAACAGTATGTTAACCCCAACGAGCTGAAAACAGCGGGTCCCCATCTATCACTCATAACTCTAAACAGCAGCCATAGCCTCTCTCCACAGTGACCACGTCATCAATCCTGAGCAGGGCCTGCAGTGAGCCAGTCTGGGCATTAATGTCAGCACTTCATTAACATACACAGACCCTAACCCAGACTGCAGCTCTGCTACTGGCCTATAGACTCGCCTGCGGAAAAACTCCGAATATTTACACACCTGCTGTTCAGAGCACTCATGCTTCTGGGAAGATGCAATGGTCCATGTCCTGTCATTTTCCAGCTTTATTCTCACAAAGTCATGCATTCAAATTGTGTTCGCCTAAACCCAACAGCTGCGCAACGGTTATTCAAATAGTAGACTGGGTTTGAAAAAGAAAACTATGACTGAGCAAGTTCTTACAAAAGAAATTCAGGGTTGCTATTATGTTTTTTTAATCAATATTATCCTTGACTAAACTGTTAGATCTTTCCCATGTGTATGGGAAAGATGTGCATGTGTATGTAGTTGTAATAATTTACAACTACAATATGCTTTGATCCTTTGATCTTGATCTTTGATATATATATATATATATATATATATATATATATATATATATATATAAAATCGTTGTACCAATCGTTGAAGCTCATTTTCATGATATTTATATTCATTTCTTCGAATGTCCTTAAACTTGCAATTAAACTTTAGAAAAATAGACACATTATTTAAGCCCCAAATCCTGTCCACATATGACTGGTCTCTCACCATGTGCTAATCTAATTTCGCTCGATTTTCCTCACCATCAGATGGCTGACCGAGCGAAAGTATACTTCTCACCATCTGGGATGACCCGCTTTCCTGCATAGATCTGCATCGCCCAAGTTCCCAGCCCTCTGACCTGACCCCTGATCTTTGCCCTGTGACCCCAAACGTAGCCATTAGCATCAGAGACAGGGGGTGTAACTGGAAACTCACTATTACACAGCGGCTGATTAGAGCAGGGCCCTGAGAGCACAGGTACCATGACCTTTCACCCGATAATGAAATTAGTGCTTAGCAGCTTATATTCAGGGTCAGAGAAAAGGGTCGAGCATGAAAAAGAGAAGCTCTTATTCCACTCAAGAGTGCCTAGGTCTTGAGGAAATAAGGAGAGATAAGGACAATCCACACACTGCTAATGAGGAACAGACTAGTTGCTCAGACATTGAAAGTATGGAGAACTTTGGCCACTGTAGTCTCGCTGGTCAAGTTAGTTATGATGCCAGCTGGGTGCATACACAACAAACTAACAGCCGGTTTATGTCTGTTGTTTTAAAGGGATACTCCACTTTTTTTGGAAATAGGCTCATTTTACCACTCCCCCAGAGTTAAACAGTTGGGTTTCAGCGTTTTCAAATACATCCAGCCGATTATCTGATATTGAGAAGAATATCGGTAACCAGACAGTTTCTGGTCTCATTGACTTCCATAGTAGGAAAAAAAATATATACTATGGTAGTCAATGAGTCCAGAAACTGTCTGGTTACTGATATTCTTCTAAATATCAGAAAATCGGCTGAATGGATTCGAAAACTCAACTGTTTAACTCTGGGGGAGTGGTAAAATGAGCCTATTTCCAAAAAAAAGTGGAGTATCCCTTTAAGCCTGGAACACACCAAGCCGACGGTCGGCTGTCGAGCAGTTTTTTTGCGTTGGCTTTTATCAGTGTGTTCTGCACCGTCGGCATGAAATTGGTTGATTGATTGATTGATTTGACATGTTGAATGGGCGTTGGGCCTTCAGTGAGAGAGGAAACTCTGATTGGCTGTTCAGCTTAGTGAAAGTGTCAGTGCGCGACAATAATAGCAAAACAGCGAGCAGAGAAGTCAAGATGGTACAGATAGAAGGCTGTTCTTATGTTACGTCATCTTACCCGAGTGTTCCTTCAATATTAACGTGAGCGGAGTGGAATAAAGAAAGTGTTTAGGAGGATTGATTTTCAAAACGGTAAGCACGCATTACTTTGTTTACGGTATGTGTATCTGCAGCAAGGAGTCAATTTCAGTTTCTGAATGACAAATATATAGACGAATATATTTGCAGAAATAAAGAATTGTCTCATTTCTAGTTAGCAGTGTGTTGAAGTGCAGCTTTTTATCCCGACACAAGGTGAAAACACAGTCGGCTTTCATCAATGCTAGTTCTTTTGCGTCGGCTTGGTGTGTCCCAGGCTTTACTAGAAAGGCTGGCTTCTACCAATCCAAGGGCCAGCACTTGCCCACCTGACTCTTTGCTTGCATTATACTGATTGTGTTGCTTGCCAGATCCGGGCCAGATCCCGATCTGAGGAAGCACCAGTGCCTGGACACAAAGTCAAGGCAGTCCTGAAGTGTCAACTAGTCTCTCCTCTAGGTATACTGAAGTCAGCCGGATCCAGATCAGATGGTGGACCTGTGCCTGGACCCATCTACAACATATCCCTGAAGTACCATCCTCATCAGCCTTGTGACTCGACAACCTTCGGAAATGATCGTCAACAAACTGGATAAAGATTCTGATCCAATCTGACTTCTGACCCAGCGCAGTCTCATATGCGTCTCAAGACGTCTTGGGACGTCTTTTGACCATACATCAACATTCGTCTTTTTAGGGTACCCTTAAACGTCGGTTAGATGACATTATAGGATCCTAACCCTACCCCAGACCTAAACCTACCCCTAAACCTAACCCGTCACCTAACTGACGTTAAAGGTAAAGAGTCAGTTGTTTGACGGCCCAGGATTGTCAACTAACCAACGTTTAAGGGTACCCTAAAAAGGCGGATGTTGACGTATGGTCAAAAGACGTCCCAAGACGTCAGTTATATGACGACTTGGGATGAGACTGTGTTATCTGACCTGTAATGCTGCCTGAATCATAATCATACAATCAGAATTTGTTCGTTGGCCAGAACTGGCCCCCAACTGAGCCTGGTTTCTCCCAAGAATTTTCTCCATTCTGTCACCTGATGGAGTTTTGGTTCCTTGGCACTGTTGCCTTGGCTTTTGGCTTGCTTAGTTGGGGACAGTGAAATTAATATTCAACAATATTATTGTTGTGCATTACTTTCATTCTATCACTGTGATTCGGCTTTGATACAATCTATATTGCAAAGAGTACTATATAAATTAAGGTGACTTGACTTGTGTTGCAAATAAGATGAAATTATATTTAAAAATACCGATACCCGATCAGACAAAAATGGCGGTATCGGAGCCAATATCGGAGCCAATATAAATTAGTCAAATTTTATAGTTTGGATTTAGACTCTACACCTGGGTCCCAAGTGCTTTCATCATAAGCTGTGCTCAGGTTATTCACTCAAGGACAGGTATTCGTCAGTATGCCGCAGTTAGTACCCCCTACATGATATTTTAAGTCTTTTGAATAGACTTACATTGTTCACCACCATGTCTTTGATTAAGTTCTCTAAATTATGAAATATTAGAGAGTACTTACAAAAATGGAAATTGCTTATAGCACCTTTAAAAAAATCAGTGTAAGTCAATAATAAGTCAGTATTTCAGGGATTAAAACAATAATTTTGATTAGTCCAAAAGTATTGGTTTGTTCTGAAGTTCCCTTTGTTATGACCTTAACAGCTGCTTTGCAAAAGTGCCGTGGTTTCAGTTCATGCCGATAGGCTTAAGGAAAGTCAAGGGCTGGAGGACTGGATGGCTTTCATCTTTCATACTGTGATTGTTATTTCATGAGCTCCTCACTCCACACTGGATTTTTGAGTCAACAAGGATATATGTGTGATGCTGTGGCCTCCTGTTGTACTGGGTCATGAGTCAGTGTTATGACACCCAGGACTCCTCTAGAAGCTCTTGTAGACATGCCTGTTCCATAACCCTGCTCCCAGGGGCCCTGACTAACATCCTGCGGAGATAAACAACTGCCACCCTGAGCCAGGCGTCAGTTGTGTGAGCATGTTCAGTCTAGCACTTCACAGTGCTGATTCAGCAGCTCAGCTATGTAGATAAGAGCAGCCTAATCTCTGAGTGGCTCTGTTTGACAACACGTCAGTCAGATGAGTTTTTGGTGTTGTTACTGCAAAGAAGTTTAATTTGCAGCAGTCTGCCTGACCCACACGGTATATTTTAAGGTAAACATTAACGTTGTGGAAATGCATTCAGCAAAAACTGAATGAATGTGTGTTTTCCAGATGTTTTACTGTAAAGAGTTGTATCATTCTCGTTTCTCTTTTGCAAATGGTTAAAAGTTTGATTGGTTAAATAACTGTGAGGGGGATAGTCTATTCCTGTATTAAAATAATTATATGAAATCATCTGATACAGTATCTCTATTTAGTCCAGGGGCTAGTTTTTTCCTGAAAAGATCAGGTAAATTCAGGTTTTTTTATTTTATTTTTATTTTCTAAGCACTTCTCATTTATTTAAACCATTGTCAAATAATGTAACCAAAGCTACATTTCTGCACCTTTTAAGCCAACAATAGTTGGCGTTTAGAGTCACTGCCAGCTGGAATCCCATCCGACATAACAAAATGTAATTTTTCCATTATAAATGGACTAAATTATTGAAAATCAGTGTTCAAATTTATTAATTACATTAATCTAGTTTGCAAAGGAAGGCACTAACCATCGGCACTTGCAATTTATGTCTCAAACAAAGATGGCAACAGAGAGCCTACAATTCAATTAAAACTGCACCAATTACTCGCACTCGTGTCGTTCTAAAACCTATATGAATTTCTTAATTTAATAATATATTATGAAAAATATTGCAACCAAAGAGTTTTGGATACCACTGACTTACATTGTATGGCCAAAAAAAAAAAAAAAAAAAAATATATATATATATATATATATATATATATATATATATATATATATGTTTTGGTTACCACTGGGTAAATCTATGATTTTCTTTCCTAATTAACAAAATCATAGAAGTTTGAAATGACAAGTAGCCCAGCAAACAAATTTAGGTTCTGAGAACGTTAGTTTTTGGTTCCCAGAACGTTCCTAGAACTTTCCCTTAAGGTTAAGGGAACGTTCTCGGAACATTCTCCTTACGTTATAAAAATGGAACCTAAAAATAACCTATATGGAACGTTCCTATAACATTCTAGTTTGGTTCCCAAAAAAATAACGTGTTCTGTGTTTGCTGGGAGGTTAGTGATTTTTAGCTTTGGGTGAACTGTCCCTTTAAATATAAACTTAATGTTCTAATTAAATAATTATTCACAACCAAAGCACATGACCTTCCATAACGTTGACATTCAGAAAACGAACACTGCCATCATTGTAACTACAGTACAGAGATCCCAACCCCGTCAGAATCAGTAAATGACATCACAGACATCCAATGTTAATAAGGGTTTAGAGAACTAATCCCATCTAAATGGAGCTTTTGTGGTCTCACACACACACAGAGGAACATTTGAGCAGATGATAATAAATAACACAGATAATATTGGTATATAATGAAAGTCTTGGCCAGTCATAGTTTAATCTCTGCCCCGCAGGGTTTTATGGGAAAACATTGCCGGACCCATTGCAGGTGGGGACAGTAAAATCCAGCAGTGCTCTAATTTTAGCATGTATCTTTAATTGTTCAACACATGACCTCATAAACCACTCGCAGGCATTTGGAGAGTCAACAAAACCAGGAACTTATTTAAGGAAAAATGGACCCAGTGCTTTATGACAACACATGAAAACAGCAGCCATTTAAAAAAAAAAAAAAAGATACTGAGACTTTTATTCTCTGCGTGTCCTGTTTACGTAAAGAATTCAGAATGTTTTGACCTTGCTGGTATTTATAAACTGCAGATGGAAGTCCCCTTGTCCCCAAAATTCCCTCTGGAAATGAGATGCAGTGAGATGATCTGGCATGAACGGGACAAAACGAGAGAGATGTAGTCCATCTCATGATCAGACTATTTGGTATGACATGATGTGGATTGCATCAGTTCTAGATAAGCACAGCCATGTGGATAGCACACATACTATCTTCATCTTATCTCCTGTGGTCTTCATCTCTTTCAGGAGGTCAGCTCATTAAGAGGCCTTACGATACATGCATGTTAATCTTCAGCGCATCTTCTAAGGACAAACCTCTCTGATAAAGCAATGTCATTAATTGCAGCCAGAAGAGAAAAATGAGATGTGACGAGAAGCAGAAAGAAGAGGAAAACCGTCAGTGAGAAAAGAGAGAGAGAGAGATTAAAGGATTCTCGCACAGTGACTGGCCTCAGGTGAACCTGGTTGATGGTGTTCTTATCATCTTCCTGTGAGGGAGTGAGGAAAGAAAAGTCATTAGTTTGAGTTGTGTGTATGTGCTAGTGGGGGGGGGGGGGGGGGGGGGGGGGGACGCAGTCCTCCGGTCAGGTCAGACACAGTCCATGTAACCACAATTGCAACAGAACATTCAGCTCAGGAGGACTTTAAGGTTAAAGGGACAGCTCATCCAAAATGAAAATTCTTTAATCATTTACTCTCCCTTCTTTCTTTTTTTACCATTAAACATAGATGGAGAAATTTTGAAGCATATTCATGTTGCTCTTTTACGAGCATACGGTGTGCATGGGCCATTTGAATGACTTACACGCTTCTAAATATTTAACACACTTCTAAATATCAAACAGGTCAACAGGTTTCCAAACAGGTTTCAAACAGGTTTCCAAACAACATGAGGGTGAGTAAATGATGACAGAATTTTCATTTTTGGGTGCTACATGTCAACCTACGGTCAGGATTAGAAGACTATCTACTTAATATAACTTAATAACTACTAACACTTTATTTATGCTCCTCCAACAGGCATTCTACTGAATATAAGTAACTTGGACACTACAAGTCAACTTATTCTCCTTACCCGAATTCTAATACCCAACCCAATACACCCAATATTTATTTTATTTATTTATAAAAAATATATATATATATATATATATATATATATATATATATATATATATATATATATAATACATGTATATACAGTATATATATATATATTTTTTATTATTATTATTATTATTTTTTTTTTAATAAATAAATAAATACATTAATTAATTAATAATGCTATCAGTCAAATTCACCTTTAACTTTATTTCGGGGGTTCTCTCTCTTTTTTTTTTTAGGGGGGTGGGGGAGGCCAAGAGAGAGCAACCATAACGGTCCAAAAGCGTAAATACTATTTATTTTTATTATTATTATTTTTCATTAATGGCATTTATGAATTGAACTACTTGAGCCAAAGCAAGTATGGAACATTAAGTGTAATAATAAACGGTAAACGGCAGATAATGTTAGATAAGATGTGGAAAACACAGCATGAACATTCTTCAAATTATATTATTGTCTGTTCCACAGAAGAAAGAAAGTCATACAGGTTTGGAACAACATGAAGGACGAGTGAATGATGAAATTTTCACGATTTTGGTAATCTGTCACTTTAAATTTTGTAGTATGCAGTATGTGAAACATTGGTGAGCAAGCATTTAGGTATGAGAGAGGTGTGTGTATACCTACTGAAAAAAACAACAACAACTAATTTGCCGTTTTAGCTTCTTTACTTTTACTGTATGTACTGTAAACAAAAAAACTGCAGGGTCCCCAAGTAGCTAGCACTACACAGACAGTTAAACCACATTCCAGCATTTAATGGAGCATGACTTGTTGACATATAGTGGTAAGTCCAGTCTCAAAGGAGGACTTTTAAGTGGATTTGCACATAAAACTCAAGAAAACTGATATAGGGCCACATCGTATGGACCAACTGTCCGAACACTGCTGACAGAGGCGTTTCAAAGCCAACAAAAAGATGCTTTCAGGGAGTCATGTAAGCAAAGGCTTTTGACAACTCTTATGAAATATTATGACTTCAAGAAAGCCGTGGTTGCGGAGGAGTATTTCAGTTTGAAAAGTCGAGGAAAGTTTTTATAAACAGAACATCACAAGAGTCTGTTTCCAGGTTTGACTCACTGCTTTTGTGTGGCTAAATCATTAAAGCATTAGCCAAAACGTGCGAACAAATCACCTCAACAGCACACAGTCAGATGTTTGGCTCATGTATACCTTGGCTAACTCCTAAACAAACCTCAAGAAGACTGTACCTTCACACACACCATGCAAAGTTTTCTCCTGAAATGAAATCAACAATGCTAGTGTCCGCTTTAGCGATTCCTGCTAACACTCGTCTTTCGCTGTGTCAGTCTTTATCGGCTGATTCAAAAATTGACAGTGTGTAGAGACAAAACAAGTTAGAAAAGATGTCAGTTCTCAAAGAAACCAAGACATGACTGAAAGACACTTATCTGTGGAGCCTGTCTTGTGAAATTAGCAAAATGTCACTCAGAGACTCATTAGCTTGAGAGCTAGGAGATTGAGTTAGTGACTCAAGACACTGTGAGAGAAGAACAACTCGTCAAAAGGTTTTCTTCTTTTTTTTTCTCTGTGCTTTTGGGACACCAGTCGATTCGATTGAAATGCCAGGTGAGTTCCTTCTCAGAGAAAGAGACAAAACAAGAAGATGAAAAAAGTGAATAGCCATTTTACCTCCTAAGGATATCAATAGTTTGTGGTCCAAGTGAACAAGCACTTAAAAAGGGATCAATGGAAGATGAGAGTTAAGTCAACAAGGTGGAAACCAAGACAGAGGAGTCCAAAAACGACCTTACTCTCACTTCTTTCTCTTTCTTGTTGACTTTTTGTTATTTACTTTGGTTTGTGAGCCAGTGTTTGTACTACAGACTGAGCACAATACCCTCATGTCCCATCAAAGGCAGGGCATGCTTTTATTACCCAAAAACACTTTGACAGGTTGAGTGAATCCTAAACTCCCTGTTCTCTTTTATCCTTATCAGTTTAACATCTGGAGTTTTTGGAGTCGGCGTTTACCATTTATTCCTGAGAAAGGCCAGTGTTTAGTTACTCACATCGCGTGTCTTTTTGAATGCGTTACCTGTAACAGCTGCTCACTGGGCTATTTGAACAGTGTGTCTCTATAGTCAAGACTGTGAAAGGCATGTCGGTTAGGTGAAAACAGCAAAGGGAGCACAATGCCATGGCCCAGTCATGAACTCTGGTGTATAATATCCCTACCTAGTGGACAATTGACAGGTTTGGTGAGTCAGATGATGTTAATAGGCACACACTCTGGGTTGGCAGCTGTTATGACACAATACAGGCACACGTGACACAGAAACAGTTAACATCTTTCTATTCCCTGATGAAAAGGCCAGCATAGCCTGTCACCAGGATGTGTTGTGTTTGGGAGATACTGATGTTCCAGCATCTCCATCAGGTTTATGAATAAACTTAATGGGATACTCCACCAGGTTTTCATATTAAACTATGTTATTCCCTTAACTAAGACGAGTTGATGCATACCTCTCTCGTCTATGTTAGCAAAACTATGTTAGCACTTAGCTTAGCCCAGTGCATTAAATATGGGCCAAAAAGAGAAGCGACCAAACACTTCCTCGTTTTCCCTATTTAAACACAGTTACTCGATTAGTGTAACTCGACCTAGGCTGGTGACACAAAATAAAACGTGTTTTTCTAAGCGTTTCTAAGCCAAGATCGTGCCCCCCATGCCCAATTTTGAGTAGAGGGGTGCACAAACATAGGCATTCACTCAACGAATTCATCGTCCAATCTATATTGAAAGCAACACTTCAAATAAGTCTCATCCGATGGTACATGATCTATAAAAAAACAGAAAATCCTTGACATAATTTTCAGTAGAAACGACCTGCTTGACTCATGAGCCGATCAACATTATAAACAGATTATTCTGAAATAACACAGTCTCATCCCAAAAAGTCATATAACTGACGTCTTGGGACATCTTTTGACCATACGTCAATATCCGCCCTATTTTTAGGGCCCCCTTAAACGTCGGTAGATGGAGATCCCGGGCCGTCATACAACTGACGCTTTACCTTTAACGTCAGTTAGGTGACGGGTTAGGTTTAGGGTTAGGTTTAGGTCTGGGGTAGAGTTGGGATCCCATAACCTCATCTACCGACGTTTAAGGGGGCCCTAAAAAGGCGAATATTGACGTATGGTCAAAAGACGTCCCAAAACGTCAGTTATATGACGTCTTGGGATGAGACTGCGCTGTCTGAAACGTGCCCCAAGAACCAAGTTAGAGTCAGCATATTGAGCCGGTTAGCAGCCTGGCTACGCCTATTGATTAGCTAGAAGAGCCCTCAACCTAAAACAACTAGCTTAAACTAGCATAAAAATACATCCTGGTCTTTTAGCAGGATTGAGAGTGGGGGAAAAAGTGAGAAAGAGAGAAGATATGGTCCTTGCTTCAAACAATCACCATCAAATTTGCTCATGTTTAACCAGAGGCTAAACCACAAGCTGTTTTTAACCTTTCAAAACACTAAACTCTCTCTGATGAAAAACATGTTTGTTCTTGCTTAAAGAAAGATTAAAAAAAAGCACAAGGACTGTTATCAATCTCCACTAGACTCACCGCTCCAGTGAGTAGGCAGTGTACAGTGGTAAACACACATTTAAATAACCAACTAATGTTACCCAACGGTGACGGGTGCATCCCTAAGGTAAGGCCAGCTTTTGTTTCTCACAGAAAGCACGAGGGTGGGTCATCTCTGGTGTCAACTGTCCATTAGCAGGGTGGAGAACAGACAAAAAGAAGTACAGGTGCTTGTGTGCATGTTTCTCAAGCATGTGCTTCTAGGGTACAGCAGGGATATAAGGAGACAGAAGGACTTAGAAACTGATCCAGGCTGCAGGGAGCTGACTCACCCTCTCAAATGGCAGTGGGCTTGGTCTCTCGGATAACCGAGCCGGACAAGCTTTGTGAGGCTGTGAGAGGAACAACACATGTCGCTCACCTGATAAGCATTGGGGAACTTTCTGGAGAACACAAACACCAGTGGAACACCTCCTCTCCACCTGTTCAGCAACTTGAAACGGGTTGAACAGGGATGACTGTATTTGAAACATCACGTTTGCTGATCACGTTTGTGGTAAAACCTTGCACTGATGTATCAGGTCTTCCAATACCTTTACCACTCTTCTGCTTGAGGAATTAGTATCTGATTGTATTGATTTGTTTTCATGCATGTTTCATTTTGTCTCATATGTTTCTCCTTAAAGGGATACTCCACTTTTTTTGGAAATAGGCTCATTTTACAATTCCCCCAGAGTTAAACAGTTTGAAAGCTTTACCGTTTTTGAATCCATTCAGCCGATTTTCAGATATTTGGAAGAATATCAGTAACCAGACCGTTTTTGGTCTCATTGACTACCATAGTATATATTTTTTCCTACTATGGAAGTCAATGAGACCAGAAACTGTCTGGTCACTTATATTTTTCGAAATATCAGAAAATCGGCTAAATGGATTCGAAAACGGTAAAACTTAAATGTTTAACTCTGGACAAGCTGTAAAATGAGCCTATTTCCAAAAAAAAAAAAAAAAAAAATGGAGTATCCCTTTTAGGAAGAAAAAAACACACAAATGACAACTATTTACAGGGCTAAAACATTGAATGCGAGTCGCATACTGTAATTAAAGCTGCAGTAAGTAGCTTTTTGGGGTTAAATATTATCCAAAATACATACTTGATAATATACATAACCAGCCAGGGTTCAAAACTATCTACTTGATAGCAGTTTCAAACCGGTAAGGCCCTTGCACACTGAGTCTGAAATTTGGGTCCAAAATTTTTGCAAGTTAAAAAATAAATATGACTTCACGTTACGTCAATCACGTTTGCACACTGCCTCCAAAACTTTCACCCTTCATAAAAAAAATAAAAATAAAAAAATTAATCGGGTTCGATTTTCTGTGTTTTCCGCATCCGTAGGAGTTTGAATGGTGCTTGAATAGTGTTTCGAGAATTCAGAGCCACTGAATCACGAATACGTTATAGAGAGACATATATGACAACAGAAAAAAAGACATTCGGAAAAGCAAAGACAGCATCGTCACTTTTCAGTTTCCTCGTGGTTTACTGTACCATTGAGCCTCATGTGATTCACACTCACCAAAACACAAATTTCTATAATTAATAAGCAGGCTGTTTGTGGCAACACCTACACAATTATTTTCTATCTTTATGATGTTAATTGACTCAGATAGGGTGATAATTTTCATTAGATGAGCATTATTAAAGCCTAGACAGATGCATGCTGCCCAGAAATGCATGCTGCAATACCTTTCTGTAGGGAGAAAACAGAAGAGATGTGCTTCCCTCTCCCAAGGGTGTTATAGCCTTTCATCAGCACTGGGACACAGGCTCCAGATCAAGTTAAGAAGCATACCCTTATTTTCAAGGGGGATCCAGGGGCATGGTCCCCTGCGAGATTTATTTTCTGCAAAAACAGCACAAAAGCTGTCTGAATACGGTTGTCTTTACTATATACACATATTTTCTTCAGTACACTACTGCAACTATGGCCCACAGATGATTTCATTAGCTGGCAATTTCTTATTGAGTAAATGTAACCCAAATCCAATCTATTACAAGCTAGCATTACAGTGTGTATACACATATGCTCATCTAAGGAAAATAACTGAAAATACCTTTACAGTCACTTTTTGTTAAGGAAGCATTAGCAAGCATTAGCTTGGCAGATTGCTGACTTTCTCCTCTGGGAAAAGCCAAACTAAAGACAATAGAGGTAAACATGTATTATGATTGTACTTGTTTCCTGCTGCATAAATGTCCAACTCATATATCATAATATTATAGTCATACTTTGACTTTGCCTGTGTCCATTATATATTCTCTATTTACCCATTTATCCTTATCTGACTCCTGCCCTGCCCTGGGTGACTTTAATCTAGCTGTTGTTTTGGAAACCCTCGCCATCTCTACGGTTTGGATAGAACAAGAGCGAGAAGGAGCGAGGGAGGGGGTGAAGCACGGAGAAAAGTAATAAAGAGGGAGTTCACTTCAGTTCAGTGTTGTTGGCTTTTTTCTTGAGACACGAAGCCTCTGTGAGAAAATGAGTCAGCGTTGAAGTGAGTGAGTGGGATAGAGAGAGAAAACAGTGAGAGAGAGACAAAAAAGAGGTGGTGGAAAAGAGAAAGTGGCATTTCAGAAGTGACAGATCTGCTGAAGCTGACTGGCACATGCAGTTAGCGGCCGCAACAGCGGTCCGCTCTCACTCGGCAGACGTGTAACTGATCATATTAAAAGCCTTACACTGTGGAAAACTGTTGGGCTGACGGTGCACAAGTTATCCTCAAGTGACTCTGTAAACATCCACTTCCTCTCATTACCCCTACAGACATAATAAATAAGCCAAAGACTTAAAAATATTTTAAGATTAACAAAAGGTCATGAACTTTAAAATATCATTGTATAAATGGAGGAAGCTAAACATGGGGGTGTTTACATAGGGATTTATGGCCCTCATTGTGTCTCGCCCACAATCAGTTCAATAACAGTCTGGTGCCAACTGCACTAAAAAATGGTAAAGCACTTGTTTAAATCACATTCAAACCTGATTGGTTGACACAATTTCCTGAAGTTAAAGCACAATGAGGCTGTTCAAAACTACTCAAACTAGACAGGCTGTTCAAACTGCATATTAATGTGGCCATGGCCATCTGATTCTTAAAATAGCATGTTTGCTAATGTCTACAGTGGTTCTGTATATAAGTTATCGCACATTTAACCATACAAATAACTGGTATTGATCACACACACTAACTATCGGCCAATTTACAAAAAAGAAAAGAAAAAACGCAATTGCGACAATTCTGACTTCAGGTTTATGTCTTGCAATTCTGACTTTTTCTCAGAATTGTGAGTTTACCAACAGGAAATTCGACGAATGATTAAAAAGTGTCTAATTCGTACGACTTCACTCGTACGAATTTGTACGATTTGTCTAAACCCACGTGATGGTTAGGTTTAGGGGCGGGGTAAGGGGTAGGTCATTCGTACGAATTCATACGAATTGGCCAATTCGTAAAATATGTACGATTTAGCAAAATCGTATTAATTCGTACGAGTGAGGTCGTATGAATTGTTACGAATTAGCCACTTTTTAATCATTCGTCGAATTCGTACGACTTGGTCGTGAGATCGGGTTGGAGTTTACAGTATATCCCATAATTCAGACTTTTTTTCTCTGAATTCTGAGTAAACATCTCACAATTGTCCCCCTTTTATTTCTTTAAATCGTGAGATATAAACTCACAATTATAAAAAATAAAATCTGAATTCTCATTTTTCTTAATTTGTCCTCCGAATTGTGAGATACATTATTCTGTAGTGGAAAATAGCTTCAGTCCAGTCTCTTCCTGTATAATTGGGGCGCTTCTTGGTCAGAATAAGGTGCAGTATGGTCTAGATCTTATGTCAGTGGTTCTCAACTGGTTTGGCCATGGGAGTCGCATTTTCCCATTAAGCCGCAATCCACATTTTTTTCAGGAATTTAACCCAATCAAATGTATTTCTCAAAAATGTTTTGCACACACAAGTACCATATCATTTTTGGTACTTTTTGGTAATTTCATGACATAATAATCAGCCCGTTCTCATCCTTTAGCATCACATAGAACGCTATATGACAAAACGGCGCTATACTACGCACATGGCACCCTTTATCGTTAATATTCACGCAAACCCAAGGCGTCATAAATCCTTTAGCGTAATATGAGACTACCCTACCCTACCCCACACCTAAACCTACCAATCACAGTGCGCGTTATATTAACGATAACGGGTGCCATGTGCGTAGTATAGCGCTGTTTTGTCATATAGCGTTCTATATGACGCTAAAAGATGAGAATGCGTTGTAATAATTTACAACATAGCTATGACTCTCAATTTCGACCACACTCAAAAAAATGATTTTTCAGTTTTGTTCACTTTACCTGAACAATTCATGTTGAATTAATGTCATTTTGTCTATTTTTCATTTCAACATGATTGTATCATGTTAAACTGACTTAAAACTGTCACTCGTTGGTTTAACATGAAGTTTTCATTTTATAAGTACATGTTTCAATCACTTATCTCAGTCAAACTGTTGACTGAATTAAAAAAAATATATAATAACTTACATAATATTTATAATTTATTTGAAATATTTTTGTTTATTCATTTATAGCTTGAATATAATTATAGAAGTGCAATGTAATGGTTATTGGTGTTTTTAGGTTTGTTATTTGTCTTAAATTTCTGTTAAATCAGAATGATAAAAATAATGTTTAGTAAAAGTCAATCGCACACATAAAATGTGTGTTTTTATAAAGTCAGCCGGACTGAATGTAAAAAGAGCCTGAAAACCATGAAAACAAACCATATTCTCAACCTGAAGGAAGCGGAAATTTGTTGTGACGCAATTTGAATATCCTGGCGGCAACATTCATAAACGACGTTAATGCTGCGCATGTCTTCGCCACGCCATTAGCTGGAATAGAATCTTAAAACAATCAGGTACGTGTTCATCTATTTCCAACACTGTTGTTAGAAACAATATTATCAAACTGTTTTATGAAGTCGGTTGATACTAATGTGTTATTGTGACAGAATGCACGATTGCAAGTCAAAATGAGATGGCCGCGCCGTAAACTGGATTAAACAGCATATACGAACAGGTAACTGTTAGCTTAACTCATCTATCCATTTACATCAGTGTTGTTAGAAAAAATATTAGCCAACAGTTTTATTATATTGGTTGAACGTTATGTATTTATCGCCTGATTGCACTATTTTAAGCCTAGATGACCGCGACATCAACTGAATTAAACGACAAACAAAGAGGTAAGTTAACCTTTTCGTCCATTTGCATCAGTCTGATTAGAAACAATTTTAACAACTGTTTTATTATGTCGACTGATACGGATGAATTTATGACAGAATCCACGATTTTGTGCCTGGAAGAGATCGCCGCGCTATTTACAGAACATCAAACGTAAAGGTATGTGTCTAAGTTTGCACATGTTTATTAGTTTAATCATCCATCTTTGCACTCTCTTCATGGCATCGATCAAAGATATTATAACAATGTTGTGTGGTTGATGGTTCTGTGTGTTTTTAAAGCATTATTGACAATTATTTTTGGTTACTGAATATTGTTAATAATAATAATATCAATAATGGGTATTTGCGCCTTTGGTTGCTTGAATGGTATTTATGGCTAATTATTATTTTTTTTTAGTTAACCTGTATTCATATTTGTTATTTGTGCCTTTCAGAACCACACACATTTTAAAGTTGTATAAACTAATAGAAATACTGACTGTAAACAGTACTGTACAGTGTTTTTTATTTGTTGTTGTAGTTTTAAATGGTCTCATTTTACAACTCCCATAGAGAAAACCATGAATTTGACCATTTTTGATTCTGTTCAGCCAATCTCTAGGTCTGGTGGGGGCATTTTTTAGTTTTCACTAAATTCAATTGGTCTAGTAGCATCTTGTTCAAAAATGTTTTTGAACACGTGTAGCTACACAATAATGAAGCTTTAAATAGGAAAATTATTGAAACTATTTGGTAATTTAAGCACGAGATGCTACTGGACTAATACGATTCAGTGATTTGTGCCAAGCTAAACTAAAAGTGCCTCTGCCAGACCCAGAGATGGTCAGAACATATTTAAAAAAAACAAACAAAAAAAAACATTAAACTTGTCTGCTTTTCTCAAGAGTGGTTGTAAAAGTGAGTCTATTTTCAAAAATGGGTAATGTAATTATTACTGCAATAATATTGTATCGTAACACATGGATTGTGATTATATTATTATTATATGGCAACACTGATGATGCACATGCCTTGTTGACACTAATTTATTTGACAGAATGCCAGCTTTAATGCCTGAAAGAGATCACCGTGTTATCAGCTGAATTAAACGGCAAACAAACAGGTATGTGTCCCATCTATTTGCATTGGTGTTATTAAAAAACAATATTAGCCAGCTGCTTTATTATGTAGGTTTATATGTTTGTCCATTCATTTGCATCATTGTGATTTCATGTCTGTTGATACTGCCGCTTTTATGATTGAATAGCCATTAGGGCAGGGAGATGAAATGCATATTAGAGATAATATTGCAGTAATTGTTAGGAAATCTAGAATTTTGGTATATCACAAATTTAGTATATTTTAGATTCAAGCATGCTTAAAGGAGAACTCCGGCGCAAAATGAACCTTTGGTCTAATAAAACATCGGTACCAAGTCAATCGTTCTCTGACATATGTTTTCATGATAATCAAATGTAAAGAGTTTTATCTCTAAAAACTGTTTAGCGTATAACGCTAGTGGGGGCATTTACTAAGTTAAAATAAACTAACAAGGCTGAAAATAGCCCCACACTAAGCATTAATAACTTTGTAAGTGTCTGTACTCTTACAAAGTTCTCAATGCTTCGTTTTGCATGTATGGACACTCATTATGTTACTGTGTAAGTATGGGGCTATTTTGAGTCTTGTTAGTGGTATTAACTAGCGATTTCTTTTTACTTATTGAATGCCCCCAGTAGTAGCATTATACGCTAAAACAGTTTTTAGAGATAAAACTCTTTACAATCTATTATCATGAAAACAAATCTCAGAACGGTTGACTAGGTACCAATGTTTTATTGGACCAAAGGTTAATTTTGTGCCGGAGTTCTCCTTTAACTAAAACATTGCTCCAAGCGTCCAGTATTGCCCCTTTTCTCTTTGTGTTTTAGGTTTGTGCTGAATTTGCACGTGTAACAACTGTCGCCTTCATTTCAAAATTCTTCTCAAAGCTGGAAGAACTCACTCCTGGAAGAACTCAGAAAGTCTTCTGAGGATCTTTGCCAAGAGAGGTGGAGCTCAGGGACAAAGGATAAAGAAACTTCTTGTGCCACTTGCACAGGTATGATAACTGTGAAAATAGTTTTTCTAGATAAATTAATCATTTGTTTCTCACTTATGATTTGTGTGACTTGAAAATGTAGTTGTTGATTGGTACATGTTGCTAATTTTCTTTATTTTCCCTAGTGTGCCTGCATTAATGTTAAGAGGGAGTGGGACCTCAAAGCCCTGTTTGTGTACCTAAATGAGGATCCTGACAATCTAATCAAGGACTACATGGTATTGACTGAATATTCTGACAATATTTTGTGTGTAACAATACATTTTATATTATATTAGTATTAATGTACTTTGTTTCTGTTTATAGGATGCACATTTTTCCGATGACTGTTCATGAAGCTGCACTCAAAGAAATTGTGATGGGCGTTTTTGTCATCAGACGTGAAGTTGGTGATGAATCTGCAGGTGTTGGAGTAGTTCTTGAAGGAGTTACAGCACTAGAAGGGCTTGGTAATGTAACTAATGGTGTAGCATTGATGATTGGGCTTATTTATACCCTAAATCTTAGGTATCCGAAGTAGTATCGTTACACCTTTAAACTCCTGCAAAAAGTATTCCTGGAACTTGATGGACACAAACTCTCCACCAAAGTTCAAGCCCTTAAGACCAAGCTTTTTACACCTCATAAAAGGACTGATGAACACCTTGATCTTTACCTTGAAGTGTTTTTGTATCAAATAGTCGAAACATCTTCATCTATCATGTTCACACATTTTTAATGCCTTAATTGATTAGACTTTTTGTATATCAAGGCACTTAATGTGAGATAAGTGTTTGAAATGTAAAGAAAAACAATTAAAATAAAAATAATTTATTACATATTTGCTGCCTCTGTAGTCATCATTGAATTATGGGGAAAACTGGTGATTGTAACTTGACTAAATGGGATTCATTGGAATTGATGTAAACATATCGGCTTAAGATAACATGATTAATTGAAGTTCAATAAAAAACATTAATTCAAGGTAAAAATAAGTATTTAAATTATGTTTAGTGAATGTGATCTGTTCATGTTAAATGAACACAAATATTTCAAGCTGGTTGAACATCATCAATTGTTGTTAAGATAATGTGGTGTAATCACGTGGAACCACTGTCCATGATTAAATCATGTTCAACCAATGTTTTATTTTTTTGAGTGCACAAAATTGTATTCTGTGTGAACCAGGCCTCACAAGTTATGAAAATAACATTCGAATAATGACTCTGACATATGGCCTGACAACATTTCAACTGACAATAGATATTGAATCAAACACGAGACGTAGGTCAGAAAAAAAACCCCTGCAAGGTCTAGAGACGTGTTTTTTAAAAGTTCAACTTCTTTTAACCTGATCGGCGGGTTTGTGGGAAGAGACTCAAGTGCAACGGCCAACCACGTGCATATAGCACCTGTTTACATTAAAAAAACAATGGAAAAGTAGAGCAGTGGAATGGAAAAGGGCATTCTGTCTGACAGAAGTGATGAGTCTTCGCAGAAGGGTCATCAGTCTTACAAAATAAAAGTCTCATGCGTCACATTTTTGTTCAAAGTTTTTTGTTGTTGTGTTGTTTCCATGACAACACACTCTGCAACCCTCTTAAAATGGTCTTGCAAACAACTTTTGCGTCACGACCCACTAGTTGCGAAACACTGCCTTATGACATCCAGTCAAAGATTTTGCTGGGTGAGACAATTGGCCTTTCATAAGCATCTCACACCACGACTGACATAATTTTATGATGCTGTGTCAAGTAAAAAATAAATAAAAATACTTTATGTTGCACTCTTGTGTTTCGCCGTGAGACGATGTGACATGAGGCACAACAAACCCAATGACTCCAATAATGCCCCCCCCCCCCCCCCATCCCCCCCATCTCTGGCAAATCCTCTCATGACCCATATCTGTGGAGTCAACATCCTCAGAAGCCCAATTGCCCTCTCTCCAGCTCAACAACCACAGAAAACTGCCCCCATCGCCACCCCACCAGGCCTGCAAACACCAATCTGGAAAAAGCCTGGGGATCCGTGCCGAAAACACACTACTTTGGGAATGCCACCTCTGGTTAAGACAGGGACATGAAGACCTTCAGAACTGGTTTTAGAGTGAGAAGAGGGACAGCAGATGCAGGGGGTAATGGACAGCGGCCTCGAGGCGAGATGGGGACTGTCGGGGGGCAGAGGGTATTTCATGAGAGATGGATATCCTTTTAAAATAAGCCACCGTAACCAGGCCTACGTGAACACAGTTAGAGTTGATAGTACGCCGTATGGGTAGCATGGAAGACCTAGTTTGTTTACAATCCAGACATTTCTCACGTGACTTGCTATGAGATGTGAATCGAGATAAAATTAATGAAATGTATCTCACTGAATCTCTGAATCTCACATTAAGAAGTTCAATACATTTTAGAGAATCATTTCATTCAGACACACTATCAGAAAAAAAGGTACAAAAGCTGTCACTGGGGCGGTACCTTTTCAAAAGGTACACTTTTGTACCTAAAGGGTGCATTATGGTACCTTAATGGTACAAATATGTACCATGAAAGTACCAATATGCACCCTTTAGGTACAAAAGTGTACCTTTTGAAAAGGTACCGCTCCAGTGACAGCTTTTGTACCTTTTTTTCTGAGTGCATTATGTCTTATTTGGTATCATAATAATGATTTATAGCACGTTTTAAACAAACCAACTGAAAGCTGATAATAATACAAATAATACAAACATTTCTCTGGCAGATAAAATAGGACACACACGTGACTCGCTCGGTTTTTGAGCTCCTGCCAGTGTTTTGAGCGATGGTCTTGGAGGCTAAGTAGCTGTCCCCTCATACGCCTGAGGGCAAACATCTGGATCCAAATCTGAGACCTGACACACTTTAGATGGAAGAGGAATCAGGTCACCGTGACCCACGCAGGGCACAGATCCAAATAAATAAATAAGTGGAAAAGCAACAAGGCTACTGAACCAATGTAAGCATTGACCTGCATGCAGCTGGATATAAATAAGGCCTTTTGAATCTACCGAGACATGGATGAAGATCGGATTTCTCCGAACTAAAGAATACGGTGCATTTAATTTCAGGCCAGATGCTCTCGTAACCGTGTAACCGCAGAGCCTGCGATTCTTACGCCATAGTCAGACCCCAGTACAACCTAGCCAGACCCAATTAATGGTCTTATTGTATTAGACTGTGTGCAGCGCTGTCCAACCCAATCAGCCTAGAGTGCACGTAATCTGATATTCTCTTTACGTGGAAGGCGCACGCTGTGCACCCAGCACTTTTTAGCATCACAAAACAAAGCTCAGTTCTACTACGGAAACGTCACAAGGGGTTACGTCAATCAATGTGGCATCACGGCAGGCAACGTGGAATAATTCATACCTGCACACCATTATTCCACGGAGAACGATCTCTCTCACAAACATGGTGCGAGGGTGTGCACAACTCCAACACACACACTTGAACTGAGAGTAGCAACAACAGTCGACATCTGCCACTATTACAAGACAAGCAGAGTTGAGGAATAACTAACTAAAAGGAGTTTCAGATTCAGTAGAGTGACAGTAAGTTTTCAGTAAAAAGCTAGTTTTTTTTTCAGCTAGTAGCATGTATTGTGTTAAAAAGATACATTTCATTTTTTTTTTTTTTTTTTTTTTTTGCACACATTTACTGTCGGGTGAAATTAGGTAATAATCAAACATACTCGCCTAAAATGATTATCTCTATTGCATATGAATTTTGCATTGAGAGTTGAGGTCATTTTAGAGAATAGGTTTGTGATGATTTGATTTCTAAATTTTATTTGGTTTATCTGGTAATGAGAAACTTGATTTTATGTGTAAAAGGTGATATAAAGTCAATTTAAATGTGTAAATTAAAAAAAATATGTATCGCATATTTTTTTATACATGCATTCAAAAAGTGTTTCACAGGCCAGAATAAAAAAAAGTTTTACAAAAATATTGAATAATAATAATAATAATAATAATAATAATTGTATTATTATTTTTCACTTTATTTATTTTTACAAATATTCAAGACTTCAAGTATTTACAGCACTGTTTGTAAGGATTGTACATAAAAAAAGTGTTAGAAATTATTAGCGATGCTATTATAGTGCTGTTATTGTGAGATGTGACTGTATAAAATGTGCAGTAAATGCAATTCAATATTGTTATTTATATGAAATTCTCCAAAAATGTGGTGGATTTAGAAAATTTTTTTTTCCAGTCAGGTTTTTATTTTAATTGGCAGATTAACTGTACAAATAGAATGAAAAGATAACGTTTCAAAGTAGCATCCCCAATTCTGATTTGAAAACAAATATAGTTTCCATGGTAAATAAGAAGGAATGTGTCAGAAGTGCAGACAGCAATGTAAACCGCAGGAATCAGCACACAATACAAATACAGTGCCCTTGAGCTATGCCATCTGTATGTGAAAAACCAGCTTCAGACTTTACTTATTTAAATGTTTACATTTGAAAGAATGTATCCCTTTTTTAAAACTCCAGACCTGAGGATAATAAACAGTAGCAGAGCGTGGGCAGAATAGAAAGTAGGCCAGATAAACAGCATTGCAGCAATAGCACGTCTCGTTACATCACGTTCATACATAATGTCATTTGAGGTAGTGCTGGTATCCTGTTAATGTTTTCATGCATCTCTTGTCTATAGCTCCATAAAGCTGCTGGCTTAAGACAAGATTTTCCATTCAAATGTCAAACGCAAGAGTGTCTCTCCCTTTTCTGGCATTTGTCATGTCATATTCAGCAGATATAGAGGGTGAAATACGTTGTGTCCAAAGAAAACAGTCATTAATCCAAGAGGCACAGATGCACGGAGAGGGCTGGGGAGATGGATAGGAAAATCAGCGGCTCTATATTTGAGCTAATATAAATTAATAGCTACTGGTACAGGTCTCACCGGAGTTATCAATGGGACCGAGTCGGTTTCTCAGGGGGTAACAGACGTAAAGAGCGAGGCTGGGAGTCTGGCACCAGCCGCTGCCTGTCTGCTCAGACACAGTGAGTTATGCTTCCAAGATACTCTTTGCCTACAGCTATCCTTTATCCCAGAATATAATGGGGTTGTTAGATGCAGAAATGACTCGTCTTGAGCATCTATTTGTGTGAAGGAAGCTGAAGTGACAATTAAAATGATTAATATTAGTCAGACTGGGAAAATCATGAGACCAGGATATAAATACAAAGGGAGGCAGAAAAGATCAAAATGCATGTGAGAGAAGAGCAAAAAAAAAGAAGGGGTTGAAGGCAGACCTTGACTAAAAGTATTAAAAGCAGCAATGCAACTAATTAACTTTGTCATTTTTGTGACAGAAGCTTAGCGGTTTTAAAAATAGAGTAGCTTTTTCAGTATAACAATCAAACATGCTTTCCTAAAATATACACTTTAAGAAATATTTATCAGAGACAAATCATTTTAGGGAATTAGTTTTGACGAACGATACAAATGAACAATTTAATGAATCATTTGAGCCTGACCCAAGTCACTGCACCTTAGTTTTCAACAGCAAAGTGTTAAATGCTGTTGTTCTCGCCTCAAAAGTTAGTTGTATTTTCGGCACATTAACGTTACGTTAAATAAATGCAACATTAATCATTTTACACAAATCATTTAAGTGAATTAGTTTTGACTAACGATACAAATGAACAATTTAATGAATCATTTCCCAAATAGCAAACTGACGTTGAATCAACGTGGAAACATGACATTGAAACAACGTTGATCCGACATTGTTTTGCTCATCGAATTAACGTTGAACCAACGTCAGGCGCGTCATTCGTTCAAAACTAATGGAAAATCAACTTAAAAATCAACGTTGTTTCAACGTTATGAAAGCAAACCAATTTTCGATTTTCATTTAGCTTTGAAGAATGCCGCGTCTGACGTTGGTTCAACGTTAATTCGATGAGCAAAATCAACGTTGTTTCAATGTCATGAGAGACGTCGTTTCCACGTTGATTCAATGTCAGTTTGCTGTCTGGGTTGGCGCAGTCTCATCCCAAGACGTCATATAACTGACGTTTTGGGACGTCTTTTGACCGTACGTCAATATTCGCCTTTTTAGGGCCCCTTTAAACGTCGGTAGATGAGGTTATGGGATCCCAACTCTACCTCAGACCTAAACCTAACCCGTCACCTAACTGACGTTAAAGGTAAAGCGTCAGTTGTATGACGGCCATCTACTGACGTTTAAAGGGGGCCCTAAAAAGGCGGATATTGACGAATGGTCAAAAGACGTCCCAAGACGTCAGTTATATGACTTTTTGGGATGAGACTGTGTTACACTGCACCTTAGTTTTCAACATCAAAGTGTTATACTGTTGTTCTCGCCTCAAAAGTTAGTTGTATTTTCGGCACATTAACGTTACATTAAATAAATACAACATTAATGTTAAATAGCAGCGCATTCATTTCATTCGTTTGTTGAATAAGAGGCGATCTTGCTCGTTGATGCTGCATTACTAGTGTTCTCTTGTGGCTTGAGCACTGTATTCACATGGACGCACGCTTTCATCTGTTGCGGAGTGACTCTCTATTCGTTCTATTCGTAAAATGCACACACCCGTGTCCCTGTTCGACATTCAAAGTAGCTTCCACTGCGAAAGTTCACTGTTTCAGTTGGTTCATAGTGACTGGTTTTGATTGTAACTCTCGTTTGATCAGTAACTCTGTTTGTGTCATTCTCTATTTCTCATTCACAGTCAAACAATGGCACTTTGATGAGGAGCAGTCACTCTCTGAAATCCCCTTTGAGTGAAGCCAAACGCACTGTGGTGACGATTAGCCACGCATCTCACACGAGGAAATAAGCAGCGCTAATCTTAGTCATCTCATATCTCAATGTGTATGACCTCAAAGCAGAGAGCTCTATTTTGGGCATTTACAGTAAGTCAAAGCCAAAATGATTACAGAAACACATGTAGTGACTCAACCACCAAGCCAATCAGGGCTGGACATTAATTTTTTTTGCTCACCAGCAACTGTGGCTAGTGGTTTTCCAAAGTTAGCAACTCAAAATTGTATCCATGAGGAAAAACTGACATCTTATCTCATAATTTGGCAGCAGGTATATTAGGCGGCTGTCACTTTAAAACCACACGGGTCCATACGTTTGAACTGTTTACATTCACTAAAAACATAACTGACTGTGTTTACCTGAATACTCGCCAAGACTGGAATTTTGACATTGTTTTGTGTGTATTTGACTGTTTAAGTGCAATAAGAAGCAAAAAATAATTCAATTTAGTACCGAGAGGCAGCTTTATGTATGCACATGACCACAAAATCTTCGGCAATTTCGAAATTCAAGCCCTGAAACACCAACAATATTCATCCAGAGCAAATTAAATGGGTGAGTGAGTAGAGGCGGGTTTGCGTGTCAACTCGCTGTCGGAGAGATGAGAGAACGAGAAAGTTCAGCTCCGTCTATTCAGCGTAAAATGAGTATTGGAAGCTGTTTCAGATATCGTATCGAAAAATTTATAGTTTTGAAAACACGAAATTGTACTTAGTTGACATGCCTTTCTAAAAGACTACAATTGAAAAATGGATGAATCCCACCAAGAAGTGACTATTACACGACTGAAATCCACCTGCATTTGGCAGGTTGGTGGGTGTTAATGTCAAGCCCTGCATAGAAGACAGCAGCCTGAAACAGCAATATGAAGGGCATTGTGGGACGGAGGGTTGGGGAATCGAGAGGGTAATGACTAGGTTCAGAGCGTAGTGACATGAAAAACAGGCCTTGGCAGATCAGGGGAGGTTCTGCTTTGTTGTATGGCTGCAGCAAAGGGTTACAGGAAGGAAAAAGCACAAAATAGTAGAAGGATCAAAACTAGAACAGCACAGCAAAGTCGCGCAAGTCAAGACAACCTCACTAGACTGATCAAACATCCTTCCTCCCTTACAACCATGTGGACAGTCTGAACCCCAGAAGCAGACAGTAATTAAAGCAGTGTTGGAAAGCCCAGCAGGCTCACAGGAGATCAGAGTTTCTCTGTTTTTTTTGAAAAGGAAAAAGGAGAGGAGAGTCTTATTGTTCACATGAATAAGTCTGCTACTTGGCTGTCAGCTGCTACATGCTGAGCTCATGAAAAAGGTGCAACATTCCCCTTTGAAAAAAAGTTTATGAAATGTATCAGGTATCTACAAGTATCTGTCATCTTTTACTTTGCCAGGTTGATGTTAAAAGGATAGTTCAATCAAAAAATGAAAAACCTTCAAGTCCCGCAGAACACAAAAGATATGTCGAAGAACTGTTTTTGTTCATATAATGAAAGTCAATGGGGTCCAAAACAAAAATGGATCCCATTGACATTCAGTGCATGGACAGAGGCCTTTTTCATCACCATTCGTGTTTCACAGATGAAAGAAAGTCATACAGATTGGAAAAGGTATGACAATGAGAAAATTATGACAATATTCATTTTTGGGTCAACTAACCTCATTGCTGTGGAATTTATAGGGTGTGCTAGATGGTTGTTATGAAAGAGCAATATGGTTGCTAGGAGTTTTTTTCTGGTTCCAAAACAACAACAAAAAAGTGCACTCACAAGTATGTTATATTCTCGTATCTCGATATACTGTAGCTTAAGTGCCTCCTTTAAAGCAAATCTTTGTAACGTTCAATCATTTTTATGTTTTGCTTGAAAATCTTAAAGGTGCTTTCAGTAGTTTGGCACTAGTTGAAAAAGTTTTACACATTAAGAAATAAACTTCATTTTGTATTTTAAGTCACCTAAATAGTGTAAAGTATGGAAGCTTGTTTCCGCCACTGAATAAAAATAAATAAATAAATAATTGCGACTTTTTTTCTCAAAATTGCGAGATACTGTATGAAGTCAGAATTGTGAGAAATAAAGTCGCAATTGCGTGTTATAAAGTCAGAATTGCGTGATATAAAGTCGCAATTCTGAGAAAAAAAAGACAGAATTGCGACTTTTTATCTCACATCTCTGACTTTATAACATATAATTGCGAGTTTACATGTCAAAATTCTGACATCTTTTCTCAGAATTGTGAGATATAAACTCGAAATCGCGAGTTATCAGGCCAATTCTTAGGAAAAAAAAATAATTTCCCTTAGAATAGTTTATATCTCGCAATTCTGACTTTATATCTTGCGATTCTGACTTTATATCACGCAATTGCGACTATATAACACGCAATTGTGACTTTATATCTCACAATTCTGACTTTATAACACGCAATTGCAACTTTAAATCTCGTAATTCTGACTTTATTATACGCAATTCTGACTTTATAACACACAATTCTGACTTTTTAACATGCAATTGCGACTTTATATCTCGCAATTCTGACTTTTATATCTCGCAATTCTGACTTTATATCTTGTGATTCTGACTTTATATCTTGTGATTCTGACTTTATATCTCACGATTCTGACTTTATAACACGCAATTGCGAATTTATATCTTGCAATTCTGAGTTTATAACACGCAATTGCGACTTTTTATCTCGCAATTCTGACTTTATATCTCGCAATTCTGACTTTAGGCTATATCTTGTGATTCTGACTTTATATCACGCAATTCTACTTTATAACACTCATTTGCGACTTTATATCAAGCAATTCTGACTTTATATCACGCAATTCTGACTTTATAACACGCAATTGCGACTTTATATCACGCAATTATGACTTTCATATCTCGCAATTCTGAGAAATAAAGTCAGAATTGTGAGATAAAAAGTCTCAATTATCTTTTTTATTTTTCATTCTGTGGCGGAAACAAGCTTCCATAGTAAAGTACTTCACATGAGATTATTATATTTATATAATGACATTAACTGTTATAGAGAATCCTCAAAGTAGTGTTGTTTGTTTCTTGATTCAAAGAGCAAAATTTAGACAATGGAGGAAATTTTAACAGGAATTGCTTAAATGAGGAATACTGCGATGAGTATGTTCCCGCAAGAAAACTCAAGGCTACAATCGAGGCATTTCAGGGAGTTTAAAAAAAAAAACATAATAGGACCTTTTTAAAATTTGGGATAGAGCGCTAAGAAAACAATGGTAATAGTGACGGTTATGTTAGCTAAATTTGATAAATGAAGCTAAGTAAATATATAAATCTAAAAATGTTTTAAGTGTCATCGTTTTCAAAATTCATTGCTTGTTTAAAACAGCTTTAAACTGCAGGACTCCATGGTTTTATTCTAGCTCAAGGATCATGGCAAACTTCCACTCATATTGATCCAAGACTGAGATGTTTACCTTCTGGCTAGGACCCATTTTTACTGCTTACCTCACTTTAGAGGAATGACCGCATTTTCCCCTCTGAATAATGTGGATTGTTTGTGTGTGTGTGTAAGTTTGTGTGGAAACAGCACATGCTGGGATGAAAATGAGCTGTATAGTGTCAGGCGGGGCTGGAGGCCGTGTAATACAGACCGGTGTGGTGTTGTGGCCTCCTGCAGGGGCTGATGGGAGGAAACAGCTGTAAGAGCCAGAGGGGAAAAGAGAGGCATACCAATACTCAGCGCTTCCTGAAGAACAGCACGCTCACTCCAAAACAACACTCTCCGACCTCTCGTCTCATTTTAGTATACGTCTTCTCTTCTTCTTGCAGTTTCATTTCACTGTCTCTTCTCTTTTCAGTTTGTCTCATCAAATTTTGTTCTTTCTCTTTTGCTGCTCTCTTCTTTCATCATCTCACTTTGTATCTTCTCAACTTTTTAATGTCATCTTAATCATAATTTCTCATCTTATCTCACTTTCATCTCTCCTCATCTTAATTTGCCTGATCTTTTCTTCTCATTCCAACTCAAGTTGTCTCATCTCAATTTTCATCCCTTTCTAAAATTCGCCTGATCTCTTCTCGTGTCATCTCACTTTGTCTCATCTCTCTCTACTTCATCTCATCTTAACCCAAATATTAATTTCTCATCTTACTGTCTGTTCCCTTTTGCCTTCTCAATTTGCCTCACATCTCTCATCTAATCTAATCTCATCTCTTTATTAATTTCATCACAGATTTTACTTCTATAAAACATTATCTCATCTCCCTGCCTCTTCTCTTTTGGCCTCCTCTCTTCTCATCTCAATTTGCCTGGCCTTGTCACACACCATCTCACTTCGTCTCATCTCTTATCCTTATATTTCTTCTAATCTTAATTGAAATCGTTATTTCTTGTCTCATCTCACCCTCGTCTCTTCTGCCTCTTCTGTCTCCTGTTCTCAATTCCATTTGTCTTATCTCCTCGTGTCTCATCTCAGATTGCCTAATTTGTCTCACCTTACTTTTATTTGAAATCTTCTAGTCTCTTCTAGTCTCATTTCTCTTTTTCTGTTCTTTTTCTTCAATTTTTAACTCTTTCCTTCTTGATTTGTCTGATCTACTATTGTCTTGTCCTGTCTCCTAACCTCTCCTTTTAGATCCTGTTCATCTGTCTTCACAATGCTTGTTTATCTCTGCTCTTACTGTAGTGAAATGCACAATATAGAGGGAGCGAGGGAGGCAGGAGGTCAGTGAGTTTGTCCTTGCTGATGTTTCTGTCATAACCGTTTCTTTCACGGCGACACTGAGATTGTATAAAGGTTTCAGCTTTCAAAACATGTCCTGGATCAGGTGACAAGGTCAGCGTGGCTTGTTTGGGTGTAGAGGTGACCAGCACAGACTAAAACCATGCCCTTTCCTGGCATTGATGTCATACAAAAACATTGTAAACTTCATACCTTTATACTCACAGAGGAATCAAACTCATAAATGCCCACGTGAAATATACAAACAAGGATTTATTTACTTAAAGGAGTAGTTCACTTTTTAAAAAAAAACTTTTGCTGAAAATTTACTCACCCCCATGTCATCCAAGATGTCCACGTCTTTCTTTCTTCAGTCGAAAAGAAATTAAGGTTTTTGATGAAAACATTCAAGGATTTTCTCCATATAATGGACTTCAATGGGAACCAAACGGTTCAAGGTCCAAAAGACAGTTTCAGTGCATCTTCAAAGGGCTTTAAACGAATAAGGGTCTTATCTAGGACCCTTCAAGCCATAACTTGAAAAAAGATTTGTTCATTTTGATGAACGAGTTCGAAGAGGAGTCACGAACGTGCATCACAGAACAGAGCAAGGCGAGCATTTGTGCTTATAAAACTTAAAACAATTTTTATTTATTTTTTAAAGGACCGATCGTTTCGCTAGATAAGACCCGTTGTCATCGTCTGGTGTCGTTTAAAGCCCTTTTAAGCTGCACTGAAACTCTCATTTGGACCTTGCATCAAAATAAGTTGACCTCAGACAACAATATAATAAAATTTAAAAAGCCAATTCATGACCCCTTTCATTTCTTTTCGACTGAAGAAAGAAACACATGGACATCTTGGATGACATGGGGATGAGTAAATTAACAAATCAGCAAACGTTTTTTTTAAACGTGAACTACTCCTTTAAGGCCGACACTGCTGACATCCATTTAGAAGCACATCTTAAGAAATGCTTAATCGACCCAAAACACATCCCTTCCCAAGCAAACAGTTCTACCCTGGATTAAAATCATTTCAGTGTGTCAGATTTCAAACAGGCTTCCCAGAGTCCCCCAGTAGACCCATCCTCATCTTCCTGCTCGTCTGTAGCTTCAGAAAGCTGGAACGCTAAACTTCTTAAATCCCATTGAGAACTGGCATGGTTTGAGATCTGGCATAGTACTGTTTGTCTGTAAATGATTCCTCAGAGAGAAAAAATATGGCACGGCTGAGTTGTGTGGTGTGGTGTGATGTGGTAGTTCCTCACCACTCTCTCTGGGGGCCTTCGACATGCTGCATAAATGTAGCAGACTAAATTCATCTAATCACCACCAAATTGCACCTCATTTATATCCAACAAGCAGGAGATCAAATCCCACACCTCCTCTGATTTAGAAACCTCTGTGCATCAGAAGTATGCCAGACCCGGTCCTAAGGGAGACGCTCGGCAGACCAGACCAGAAGACGACGGCATGGTAAACAACAATGAATCTGTTATGGGAAAGACCAGCATTTGACGTCTACTCTGTGTGTTTTGGCCTAGTCCATGTCTTTGAAATCATTTAAGGACTTTTATTTTTAAATTCCTGGATTGTAGGGTATTAACGTCATCCCAGCTATAGAAAGAAACTTCTTCCCGAGTTGAAAAGCAGGTCAGCTCCTCTCAATAAAACGAGTGAGACACTTAGGAGAGGCAGACCGATTCAGAGCCTGAATATAAATATGGTTTTAAATAGAAAACCCTGTGATGGTCACTGTCTTGCGGGAAATGAAGTGCGAGGATATGGGTAGTGCGGAGGAGAGTATAAAAGGAGCTTTATGGCGTTCTGGCTTCACCTTGTTGCTGCTGGTGCTGATACAGTTGCTGTTCCCCCATAAGCCTCCACTCCCCATCGCTGTACAGTCAGCATAGTAAACACATTGTTGCCGCGGGCAACCAGGCCGCTGACTCGGTGGGTGTTTTATTCATGCATGGCTGACAGTGACTCGTACCTCTCCCACAATTTTGGTCCTCTCTCCCTGTTCTACTCCAACACAATGCAAATCTGGTCGGATCACTCTAAATCCGTCTGCAACACAGCGCTGCCCACTTTTCTGAAAATGAATAAATATAACCAACTAACTTTGCAAGTTCAATTCAGCACAAACTCAAATACATACAAAGATGCAGCGATAGCTACGCTATCTCACGACCAATTCGACCAGAGTGATTAAAAAATGGCTAATTCGTACTAATTCATACGACCTCACTTGTACGAATTCGTACGATTTGTCCAAACCCACGTGATGGGTAAGTTTAGGGGCGGGGTCAGGGGTAGGTCATTCATACGTATTGGCCAATTTGTAAAATGTACGATTTAGCAAAAACGTACTAATTCGTACGAGTGAGGTCGTACGAATTGTTACGAATTAGCCACCACGTAAAATTCGTACGAATTCTCGGGAGATCGGGTTGGCGATACAAGTACATTTTTAGGGTCAGGTAAAAAAAAAAAGAAAAGAAAAAGAGACCATAAATATGTAAAAAACTAAAATGAATCTGTAAAATTGACAGATTTATGTTTTAGATAACTTCTCAATAATGAAAGCTTCATTCTTCATTATTATATATAGGAATGTGTCTTCGCTCGGGCTGGTTTCTCAGTCATGTCAAAATAAAAGTCTGACGATTATTTTTAAAAAGGCAACTGTTGGCCTGTTATAATGGCCTTAGTGATACACTAGTCAACCACTAATATCAATTCTTGAAATAATTCATATATTTCAATATAATGTGTTTTTAGTGAACGTATTGATTTGAAGCCTAACAGCATATAAATATAAAATCTAACAGAATACAATGAACTTTACTGAATTTTTTCAAATTCGATTTGATTCAGATTCTGAATTTAGATTAAGATTCAGATTCTAAATTTGGATTCCAAATTCAAGAATTCACGATTCAAAAATTCAGATTTGCATTGAATTTGCATTAGAATTCTACATTTAAATTCTGACTCAGACTCTACACTCGGATTTTGTATTCCAATTCGGATTTTAAATCAAAACCGAATCCAGATTCAAGACATTGTAAACGTGAATCAGAAAATAAGTGTCATAATCAAAAGCGTTTCCGAAATCACCACTTATGTAAACACTTGACTACAAAGATTTTTCCCGACTTCCCGAGTAAAAGAACATTTATGTGTACCTGACATATGGCCATTTTATGGATTGACTTATGGTTCAATGAGCTTAAATTGTAAGCCACAAGCAGACAGAGGTAGAGGAGCAATACTGAGCCCATTAAGACATAAAACACCATGCTTCACTCATTCAACCAATCAGAACTCTGCCGGAGGGTGTTAAGACCTGTCAAAACACATGAGTCCTCAGAAAACCTGTCATATGGCTGATGGGCTTTTATAAAAATTCCCTTTGAAATGGTATATATGTCTCTTGTTTGAAGTTTACGTTTCCATTTGTGAAGACGGGTCTCCCCTCAATGTTGCGTGCCTCATCTCATCTATACTTAACACTCTTTCTGACCCAGGGCATGGCCTCAGAAGGTTGAATGGGCTTTTAGGTCAATGGGAATCTGTGAGGGGAAAACTGAACACGTACACAAACACGTTTGAAGTGAAGTGTCACCGGTCCTAACTCTCTCAGGCCCAATGGTGTAATCCCTTCCTTGATAAATATCGCATCCCAACTACGTTCTTCACTTACAGTCAAATATAAACACACCAATCCAGCCTGTATAAACCAAACCTGGGTTAAAGAGCATCAGCTGGGCATTGCTCCCCCCTCGGGCGCAAAGAACATCCTTTGATTTAACTTCCACACTTCTTCTGCTCATTCCACACCTCACCGCTGTCCCTAACCCCACAGGTGAGAGTCACAAGACTAAATGGGATTTCATTCAATGCTCCTTTCCGACGTTGCCATGGAAACCCAGACAATAACAGCATGCGGAGTTACATGTGGCTTTGTGTATGCTGGTTGTCGCTGAGGCATCATGGTAGTGAAAAACAGGAGGCTATTGTGCGCAGCCCTAGGGAGTGGCATTGACATTTGCTTTTGCAGGATGCACTCTCAGCTCTATTATAACAAGATCCATGGCAGAGTGCTTCAACACAATACCAGCCTACTTCTATTGAAGACTTGTTGTCCAGGAGTGATTCATCACCAAAACTACGGGGACTCACTAGGCACAAGGTGGACAAAGCTAAGCAGGACACAGCCATGGAAAAAAAGGTAGGAAAACTAGGATTCCTAAAGAGAACGTAATTGGAATGTCTCCTGATGTAAATATACAGCCGGTTTGGATCACCTTCCAATGAATGTGTTGGCTGCATGCCGTAGGGTAATTTCCTTGTGCTGCTGCTGTGTGTGTGTGTGTGTTAGTGTGTGTCTTCACAGATGCATCATTACAGCCGGGGTCACTGCAGAGCGAAGCAGGGGACTCCTTTTAACAGAAAGACAGCCACTGCTCAGGAACCCCACCTTCAACCACCTCAAACTGGAAGACCTCATCTATCCCTGCTGCCCAGACTAACAAGCGACAGTGTACTGGAATATAAACAGGAAAAAGCGCAAGACTCAGGGAAGAGAACAATGGTGTCAAACTGAGACAGTAGTGACTGAAACTCTGAAAATCTGGAAATTATTTGAAAACCTGCTCAGTACAACTGCAGGTGGAAGGAACTACAGTACATTGCCTGCTGGATTTTCTTCTATTTTTATTTATTTTTTTTTTTTAAGTACAACTCTTAAAGAGTGGTGCTTACTAAGTATGCTAAAGCTAAATCATACTATTATGAAAAATACTATTATGTACTTCTATACTGTGTAAATAAATAAAACAAATGAAAACTAAAACTGATCATTTAAAATAGGGATGCACGATATATCGGCCACCACATCGGTATCAGCCGATATATCAGGGTGACCACCCGTCCCGCTTTGCGCGCAGCATTTTCACCCCTTGTCCCACTCGTTCGCATATTGAGAAAGTCATGCAGCCTGTATTTTTTTACTTATCATATTAAGAAAACGTGTTTTGCTTTTCTAAGAAAGCATTAGAGCCCGACCGATAAATGATTTTGAAGGCCGATACTGATACAAACATTTGTTGGTTTTAAAATCCGATATATCGGCCGATCATTTATTTTATTTTATTTTTTCCAGAAACGTGCAACAAAACATTAACTGATTTCCTTAACATTAGTTATTTGTAGTTATTTATGAGTTTTAGTTAAAATAATATGATGATGCATTTTAAAAAGAAACTTGCTTCTTTTATTGTCACAACAGAACAGAGGAACATCAAAATATATTAAAGTTCTGATAAATAAAATAATAATTACCTACATTGCCTTTTAAGCTATACCTGCAACCTGGATCAGCAGGTTGCGGGATGTGTGGCGCTTTATACACAGTGTTGCCAACAGGGGCGTTGTAGAGTGCCCTCTGGTGGAAAAACTATACAACTCCAACACTCATGACGTGGTTGAAGCGTGTTTCGTCCGTTTTTTCTTTATTTTTTAAATATTTATTCATCGGCCATTATAACTGCCAATACCGATAGTTTGGAAAATACTTAATATCGGCCTGCCGATAAATCGGTCTGGCTCTAGAAAGCATTTTATTTATTATATTTGAGGCGTAGTTTTTCATCTATATTTAACAGCGCTTCATCAGAAGTACGAATACAAAAGCTGTTTTTTTTATCCTTTCCAATAGTTGAAAAGAAAAGAGTAAACATGGTTACTAGTAGGTTGTGATGGCTGTCAATCAAAATGTGAAGCGGTGATTAGTTCCAAGTGTTCCCTGTCAGAAAACAATTGGGAAATTTGGTATATTAAAGTTTTACAGTGATTGAATTTAAATGACATGTAAGACAAGTATTTTTTTTGTCAGCTGAAAGGCACAAAATAAATGTTTGTATTAAGTTAGATAGACTTTATGTTATGTTTTAGTGTTGGTTACATGTCCCACACAAACTTAGTAATCGTCTCACATTTGGTTTGTTTGATGGTGGTCACCCTTCAAAAAAAGGAAAATATAGTTAAGTCTGTCATATAGGTGAAATAAAATGATGTTGCTTTAAAGCAACACCATGTAAATTTTCCTGTGGTTGCCCTACAGGTTGGAAACGGAATTGTCCATTATCACCGTTATATGAAAATTTGTCCTAATACCGATAACCGATAATTCTTTATACTTGAAAGCTAATAACCGATAAGCCACTAATATCGGCTTTTAAGTATAAAGAATTATCGGTATCTGACAAAATTTTCATATCGGCGCATCCCTAATTTAAAGAAGTGAATTTAAGCATCACAACATGTAAACATGTTTTAAAATAAGTACCATTAAAAAAAATGATAGATAGATAGATAGATAGATAGATAGATAGATAGATAGATAGATAGATAGATAGATAGATAGATAGATAGATAGATAGATAGATAGATAGATAGATAGATAGATAGATAGATAGATAGATAGATAGATAGATAGATAGATAGATTCTCAAACAAGAAAAAAAAAACGTAGACTTGATTTATCCATCGAGAATTAATTGGATCTTTGGATTTTTGTCATTTGCTGTGGCTGTGATCATTACTCGATAGCGATATATTTTGCATTCCTATAAAAAAAACTACTCAGAACACCTACAGTAGCAAACACATAAAAACTAAAAATCATATTATTGCTAGATTGTAAAAGCATGCAATACTAAATTCCCTTATTAGGAAATTGGTACAACGCATCAGACGTACTAACTTTTAATTTCCTTATCTGACAGGCATACATTTGTCTGAAATAAGATCAAAGAAAACTAATATTCAACATCTGAATTGCATTTCTAGGTTTATAGGTATCTGAATACCTTGAGGGTTTGAAATAAAAGCTGGTAGTCAAAAAAACATACTAAACTGACCCACAAAGAAACACACAATATAGCATACAACACAAATCTCCAGACTCTTGGTTTAGGCCAGTATCCAGAATGCACTCGCCAAACCTGTCACTCCTAGCATTTCATACTGCTGCCATGACAACCAGTTGTAAATGTCTTGGACCCCTGGTGCGCGAGCATTGCCATGTGACCCTCTCCTGTTAGGGGTCAGTCTCACTACAGACCATAAGTAAAAAATGAAAAATTGAGCCATGGACAGGCATGCCTGAGAGAAGGACACAGCAAGAGAGTGATAGAGACGGGCCGCCCACTGACCATTCATCGACGGTCTGAGGCATATTGCACACAAAAATGGCAATAGCTGTCTCAAAATAATAATAGGCTTCCAAACGATTGGCTGGCTTTACACATTCAGTATGCACATGTTTTCACATTACTTGATTTGCCAAAATTTGTGAGGTTGATGACGTCCCTAATTGCTTATTACTACGTGTTTTAAGCATATTTTTATCTTCTATTGCATATATATATTAGGGCTGGGCAACAACTAGTGTGTAAAATTATTTTGTATATATAAATACATACGTACGCATGTTTATATTTAAGAAATATTTGCATGTATATACTTTATATATATTTATACATTATTAATATTATGTATAAATATTTGATATATTAAGAACAAATTTTTCTTAAATATATACATGCATGTGTGTGTATTTATATATACAAAATAATTATACACACTATGCACACATATTCTATGTAAACACAAACTTTTATTTTGGATGCGATTAATCGCGATTAATCGTTGCCCAGCCCTAATATATATATATATATATATATATAATTATAATTATAATATATTATAATAATATCATAATAATATAATATAATTATAATATATTATTCTTATATTATATTATTAATTTTATATTATACTTCTTATTTTTTACTATTGTTCTATTACAATTATGTCTTCTATAAAACACGTTGTAAATACTATTTTAAACAAGAGATTCTTCAGCATTTTCTGTTGAGTTCTCAAAGTTACACCCAATTTCAGGTTTCCTGCCCCTAAATGTCACATTGTTGGTCACTTTGGACCTTGAATGTTAAATGTTATAATATATACAACTGTAAATGTAATTGTGTGACATAGAAACATCCTAAAACATGCAATCGATTTAAATACTATTGACTATGTATGTGACAACTGCCAGACAATCTCTTCCTGTCTAAATGGGACGTTTTGGGCAAGAATAATCTGCAGTGTGACCAGTTTGACTACACTGACTTGCTTTATTGAACATTTCAAATCAGATCCTGTCCTTTCCAATGCTTCTATTCAATATTAAAAGCTACAGGTTACTATTAAACATGATTCCCCAAAGCATGTAAATTACATAACACCTCATATATTAGGCAGAGCACACAGGTGGTGGACAGCCTCTTTATTATTAAGGGACTTCGCCAGAACAAGTAGAGGTGTGTGTCTGCTTCACCAAGAGGCGTATGAGCTATACAGACAGACTTTTATACAAGCGGTTATTGAACTCTCCCCATCAGATGACTCAGGGCGCCAGCTGTCTCTCTTCTCACCTTAGTGTGGACAGGTGTGGGGCCACCTGCCACGCAGCTGCTCCTCACACTGTCCTGCCGTGCAGGTGCGCTGCCCCTGAATGAGAATAGGCCTACTTTCACTCCTTCACTTTCTCTGGCTCTTTACCTACATATATCATATTGACATCTAAATTTCACCTTCTAATCTCTACTGTCCTGTCTTTGTTGCATCAGATTTTGCTGAGACTCGCATATACTTACAATAACACAGATGTCAGTCCATCATACAGATGCCCTAGGCCACCTCACACAGATGTTCAGGTACAGTGCGTTGCATGTAGACATGGTCACTCAAACGAGAAGGAAGGGCCAAGCTGGCATCCAACAGCTGATGTGAATTCCCACGCGACACCCACTTTACACCTGAAATGGGCATCACAAATGGATCAGGTTCGGCCAAATGCATATATTTATCTGTGAATTATGTGAAGTATATCACAGATTTTTTTAAAAGCTTGCATTTTTAAATGCAAAAAAAACAGCATTTTTAAAGCTTGTGATATCACTCATGGGCAGTTTATATTTATTAAACGATGGAGAAAATCAATGCAAAACATATGTCGGCAATGTGTTAGAATCTTAATCTGATGCTAATAGCGTCAATATATTATATATTGCTTTTTCTTTGAAGAGAAAAAATTCTGTCATGAATTTCTCACCCAAAAGGGTTCCAGAACCATATGTTGTGTTTTAATAAAAATGTATTTTCTTAAGTGTTTTTCCTTTTTTTAGGTTTTGTTTACAGCACGTGGTTACATATGAAATTCACACTTTTACAGAAAAACTAAAAATGCTACAGTAAAAACTTGAATTTTTACAAATCATACATTCTTTCATTTACTCAGTTCCCATGTGACATCATATATTATATATTTTTTGAATAGTTGTGTTTCTTAATTTTGTTATAGTATTGTAGTTTATGTTATATAATTTGATCATTTTAAATGTCATGTCATCTTGATTAATCATGTGTTTTTCAAAAAAAAATGTTTGTTTTATATAAGTACATTTACTTTATTAGTTATCTGACTATTATCAGGCAAAAAGCTGATTTTGACCAATAGAAATGTAAAATACATAGAACTACACAGCAAAATATCCATGAAAATAAGGGAATAAGTGAAACATAAGGTTATATCAAGCACCACAGCTGCTTTTGTTTATATTTGGCAAAATTAGAAACCAGTAAATCATTTTTGGAATGACATGAATATTTTATTTTGGGGTGAATTAGACCTTTAAGTTGGTTCAAAACACGTTCAGCCAGCTCAACATGTGCATGCATGCAAATACACACATAGACACACAGTCAAACACAATGGAGCAATAGACATAAGGTTAACAGAGGAAGAACAGCCTCAGTCTGATCATTAACCAAAAAGGGGAATGCCAGATGACTTCAGTTTCGTGACCGACAAACAAATGCACAAAGTCTCCCAAAGTAGAATCAAAGCATAACGTCATCCATCATGACATGACAGGTCCAAAGTGATTCTGTCTTTTCTTCTAATAAGCCCTTAAGGATTTAACTGATCACAGAGATTTTAGGGTCTAGGAAGATCTTAGGGGAAAACAGGAGACAGATGTAAATCGATGAAGACTGGACCATAATGTTATTTTGACAAGAGTGGAAGACACATTTAGGTTCAGCCAAAGCTTTATTATGAACGCATTTCTCCTCAGGTATCATTCACATCCATAATACACTACTTAAGATTAAGGGTTTGTTTAAATCCCTAATTCAAGTATGAAAAACAGTCATAATAATAATTTGTCTGAGAAGCTGCTCTGTGCTACGTTTAGAAGGGAGAAATTTGAAGCCAGTCTTTGTTCCAAATTTGTGAGACCAAAAAAAAAAGTGACCAATCTTGTCAAAAGATGCCTCTTGTTTTAGTGTTTAAAAGAACATGGACTAGTTATGACAAGCTGTCAAGACACACTGCTTTTCCTCAAGGAAGAGAGTGCTTAGCTCAGCATGTGCACATAATGACATCAAAAGCTCTACTGCCACCTATAGGATGGACAAGGAACTGCAGTAAATACAACATTAATCTTTTTTCTTAAAAAAAAGGGAAAAAGGGATTTTCACCCTGTCAGTCACCTCTGATCACAAGCCTATTTCAGACTAGATTTTTCTTAGGGGTGTTTTTTTTTTTTTTTTTTTTTTTTTTTTTTTTTTTTTTTTGAATATTCACATTTTTAAAGCTCCAAATGAGTGAATGAGGTATAAAAATAAATAAATGCATCTACACAATAGAAGATAATAGGGCCAATTCGGGGCCCAATTCTCCCCTTCCATCAATCCTAGGAAAAGTCTTGATTATCTTGATGATTACAGATTATCTTATCAGATTTTCCTGTGGTGTGTTAAGAGTGACTGAATCTGCTAGGAAGAACGTTGGGGCTGCATCTGAAAATGTAAATATCCAACGTGTTGAATATTTGTGGGGGGGGGGGGGGGGGACCCTGAGCACAAACGTACACACATAGCCAATGTAGATTGTAACTTGGAACAAAACAATACCAAATCATTGAAGACCGAAGCATTACATGACTTCATCCAAACCTTTTTTTGTTTCACTCTCAGAAGAAAAGGTTCTATATAGAACCTTAAAAGGTTCTATCAGCGCTACGTATTTGGAACCCCTAAAAGGTTCTATATACACTCTTAAAAAAGGGTTCCTCTGGGTTCTATATAGAACCCTGGGGTTCCATACTTGGCCAATGGAACCTTTTACAAAAAAAAAAAAATGGTTCTATATAGAACCATATGAAGCGGGGGATGGAACCATTTCTGGTTCTAAATAGAACCATTTCTTCTAAAAGTGTTGTTTGATTGTTTTTTTGTTTGTTTTTTGAGTGTTTTTTACACTCAAAAAACACTCTTGAGTAGAGTGTTTTTTGGTGAATTTTCTGTAAAAAGCAGTCCAAACACTATTATCGCCATTTCATCACCAATGTTTGTTTACTATAAAATGTTTCCCATGTTCACCGTTAGGACTGAAGTTGTTTGTGAATGGAATCTGTTAGCAAGTGGTGTGCAGTCTTGGTCATATCGAGGCACCACACATTATAGGAACAAACCTGTTAAATCTTTGATTTGTTTATCATCATATTTGTGTTCTCTCACACTCTGAAAATTATGAGGGTTTTTTTGTTTTTGAAAGACATGTTAAGTAACTAGACGTGAAACCTCCTTTAGCTCTGACAGTCATAATTAATCATATAAAATAGTGTTATTAACAGCTATCAGCTGGAATCTGGCAGGAGATGTTTAGATAAGAGTGGCAGACATGGAAATAAACTCCAACATTACACTCTGGGATGCTCAATTGCCTTGCATCATATTTTGTCTGGCTAGTCTAAGGAAGACAAGAGCCTCTAGCATATTAAACAGAGCCGAGTTCTCGTCAGGTCAGTTCGAGCCGTGTGCAGTCTTAATGACACACACACACACACCTCACGTTTAACTCCTTTCACTGCAGTAATAAAACACACCCAGCCAGCACCATTAACACTTGCTTATGGGAATGTAAACCAGTTAAAAACTGCAGTGTTGGGCACATCAAGCCTGATAAACTGCATGCAGTTACTCACCTAATGACGTCCCAAACCTGTGTTTTTTTTAATGTATTTTTTTTTCCAGTGCAACACAAAAGAAACAATTTGGGAGCATCCAATGTTCATAGTGATCATGGGATTCAAAAACTAGCATAAAAATATATATTTATTTCCACAATGTACTGTATAAAATTTCAGACATTTAATTGTTATCAGGCATAACATCTGAATAATTACCATTTTATTGGTATAGGCCAGGATTTTAATATCTGTGCATCCCCAATTATATGCTACATATTCTAAAGTGCTGCAGGGATGAAGTATTTATGTACGGATTTTTTTTTTATTTTTTATTTATTTTTTTTTTTGTGAAATTATTTTTGTAATGAGTCGGTATTTTAAGACAAGCAATGGTTAACACAGGACAAATATTTATTCAAAATATGTATAATAGGGCTGGATAAAAAAAAAAAGATTTCTCGCTTTTAATCAATTCTCATTTTGATGGACCGATATCGATTCTTAAATCGCAATAATAGATCTTTTGGGCGATGCTTTTTCTCCTTGAGAAAAAATACCATTTACTCTACTGATACATAGCTATTTCAATTAATTGATATCAAATTGAATTGAGTCTGAACTGAATAGCAAGCTCATGAATCGAAATCAAATCGTGGAATTTGTATCAGGCCTATGTTTATTTTATGATAAAAAATACTGTAATAACTCATGGGTTTTTGTTGAGGCTCGCATACCAAAATGTAAAGGAAATAAAGTCAAACAGGTCTGAAACAACATGAGGTTGTGTAAACGATGACTTCAAGTGCATCTAAACATCATGACACTGGCTCTAATATTTTTAATGCATATTATTATGATGTTCAGTCCACATCAGCTCAAGAATTCAGATATTCAAAGACCTTAAACATAACTGAATGCCATTTGGTTCCAGTACCATTTTAAAAATGGAACCAGACCTCGATTTCCAATCCTTCTTTTGTGACTTTTCTCTTAAGTGTTTCTTCTCTCTCTCTCTCTCTCTCTCTCTCTCTCTCTCTTTCTCTCTCTCTGATGCTACACTTGCCAGTGATAACACAATAAAAATAGAATGACTTGGCTAAACAACTAATAAACATAAAAAACAGAGAAAAAGGAGGGGTGAATATTTCTCCCAATCTGTTCCTGTTTGTCATTAGACTGTATTTGTACGTGTTTATAGTTTATGAGTATTGGGGCGCGTATGGGGCAGATGTCTAAGCACTGCTGGGCCGGAGAGAAGCAGATGTCTGTGCATGGCAGAGCTCAAAACTTTACCTTACCTCAGCAGAATATCTGCCGCTGCAGGGGCTGAAACTGGCATGTTTGCATACACAGCATTGCAGATCCCAGCATCAACATAAACACACACCTTCAGGCTCGTCACTTAACGGTCACAAGTGTGATTACATCACATGCAGCTTTCAGCAACAGTCCACAACTCAGATCAGCATTTATGAGAGTCATTTCATAGGTGAAGTGCGCCGCCAAAAATTAAAATTGATGACTGGTTTCAAACAGGTTTCCAAAATATGCCCCTCATAGCCAATGGAATCATCAAATATTCAAAGCAATGCAAAGTTTACACTTTGTCGGAATCAACAATGTCAAACTCAACAAAAATAACATAAATATAACAACATACTTATACTTAACAAAAACTATATAAAAACATTAAAGGACAACTCCGGCGCAAAATGAACCTTTGGTCTAATTACACATTGTTACCTAGTCAACCGTTATCTGAGATTTGTTTTGATGATTGCCGAATGTAAATAGTTTTATCTATAAAAAACAGTTTAGCCTATAATGCTAGTATATAGGGCATAGAGTAATGACAAATAAAGATCGTTGTTATTACCACTAACAAGGCTCAAAATAGCCCCACAGTAACACGGTGGCATAATAAGGGTCCCTACATTCAAACCGAAGCATTGAGAACTTTGTCAGTGTCCGTACAGTTTAATAAGAAGATATTTTATACACACGGTCAACTTCGCGAATACAGGAAGAAGCCATCTTTGAAAAAATAGTCTCTACCAGTCGATCTACGAGCCGATCCATGTGCGCTGGTGAGATGTGAATAAGGTTATAAGGTGAGCGTGAACAGTAGTCTACATGTACATATTGAAGAGAAGAAAATGGTTCATGTTTGTGTTTCTTCCGGAAACAACGGACCATGAGATTCTGCACAGTTCAGCGCACTTGGATCGGCGTTCGTAGATCGACTGGAAGAGACTATTTTTCAAAGATGGCTTCTTCCTGTATTCACGAAGTTGACTGTGTGTATAAAATATCTTCTTATTAAACTGTATGGACACTGACAAAGATCTCAATGCTTCGGTTTGAATATATTATGCTACCGTGTTACTGTGGGGCTATTTTGAGCCTTGTTAGTGGTAATAACAAGCTATTTTTATTTGTCATTACTCTATGCCCTATATACTAGCATTATACTAGCGTTATAGGCTAAACTGTTTTTATAGATAAAACTATTTACATTCGGCAATGATGAAAACAAATCTCAGATAACGGTTGACTAGGTAACAATGTGTAATTAGACCAAAGGTTCATTTTGCACCGGAGTTGTCCTTTAACTGACATAAAACAGAGCAACTTAAACTGTAAAAAAAACACTAAACTAAACTAAAACATTTTAGAAACTAAATCCTGAAACAAACAACACAGTCGGCTTTCATCAGCGCTAGTTCGTCGGCGTCGGCTTGTTGTGTTCCGTGCTTAAAACATATGAAGCCCCGTTCACACTACAATTGACACTCCCATTCCCATTCATTTCAATGGAGAGCAAGTGATTTCCGGCAACACAAGCCATGACTACCTTTTTTTAAGTTTCAGGTTGATGCGTACAAACAAAACAGTCCCTGAAGACGAAAAGTGTTGACATGATCTCTAGGTGCGCCTTATAGTTCCGGGTCACACACCCTTGAATAATAATGAGCTAATGTTTGTAGTCTCTACACATTTTAATGAAATATGACATCCTGCTTAATATGACGCAAAATAACGATTTTTACGTCATTATAAGCAGGAAGTAAAACACTTAAATTCTAATTTCTCCCATCTCAGGGGAAAATAAGGGAATAAACCATGACCATTCAAAAATATGACTGGGTTTCTATACAAAGCTTAATGCAAATGGATGAAGTGTCCCTTTAATTCAATGCTGTAGCCTATTTCACAGCACTAAATGACACAGCACACCTTTACTCTCTGCAGTAATATTACTTAGAAAAAATATTTATGGAGATTTGTAATAGACAACTGTACTAACAACAGAGGTTATAACTGTGGTCTTATATAGACAGTTTCCATTGGCTTTTAAACTTTACCCCACTCAACTATTCTAGTCTTTTTTAGTCTTTCGTGCTTTTTATGTGAACACGCTTCACTTTAAAACTCGAAGGCACATTTTCCCACTGTGTATTCACAGAGTGGAAAAAAATAGCTTGCTTAAATGAAGTATCTTTAATTAAAGTGTATGGGCACTAAATAATTCATGGGTACAGAGGAGCTGCGTAACTGGGATCATGAGGTGTTAGACCTCAACCTCGTATGGCGTGTGCCAAACTGTGGCATGCATCTCAAAACTTTTCCACGTCAACACAGCTCAGGGTTCCACAGGAAGTTCAAACATTCCATTACAGAATGCCCTTTGTTGGGGAACAACACTCGGGACCTGTTTGGATGAGTGCCGCAGACTAATGTAGGGAAATTTTCAGGAATTTTCCACAACAATCAGAATTCCATTTCAGAGTTACAGCCAAGTGAAGCACAAATTCATCCACTCATGAATAGCCCATATATAATTTATTTCCACACATAAACAGTGTTTCCATCCCTCTCCACTGAGCAGTTTATGTTAAATGAGCAATTCCATTAGAATAATGTATTCACAGATAATGTCTGAGTATTAGCATGCTAGCGAAAGCGAGCGGGGGGACGTGTCTTTGAAGAGATACTCTAATGAAGTCTAACCGCGATGCGTTCACATTAAAGGCAGAAGTCCAGAGCAGAGCAGTCAGTCAGTCAAGTGAGCCCACATTGGGCTTCAGATCAATACCCGACCCACACATCGCTGTTTGCGAAAGCCCGCAAAAGGCACCCCACTGCTACAAAATTAATGAGGATTTTTCTCCTAACATTAGCGTTTTGCAGATAAACACATGACAAACTCCAGAAAGAGGGCGAGAGGAGGAGAAAATCTAGTAAATTTTCATCAAAGATATCCCACATACCAAAAATAATTGTAATTTTTTGCAGGCCGAAGGGCTAATGAGAGTTGAGAGCGAGGAGATAATCCATGCTATGCCTTTTATGTCTAAGCTTGGATTTGTGGATGGGCAGTTCTGAAGGAGGAGAAAAAAAAAAAAGAAAGTAATATATATATATATACGCTTTAAGTCCGACAGCACTGACTTAATCTGAATGCATGAGATTTCTTTGCTGGGACAATGAACGCAATCAATCATTAGCCTTTAAAGCTGCGACTCGTACGCTGAGTCTTTGAAACACTGTACGTCCATAATGCGTTGATGTGGAACATTCATAATTGAATGGACTTGCGATCAATGGCTGAAGTGTACGGCATTCTTAAAGACAGCGGATCGGCTTTGCTGGACTGATTGATTTTCATATTGATTGATTGATTGAAGGCTTCTTAGCCTCTTCAAGTGTACATCTAAAGGGACACTTTACTTACTTGTTAGAAATGTCTCATGCATGGCTTAAAAATTAACAGCTGAGAGCAGCTTAGTGTGTCACTTCAGCATCAGTGATGAAAATGAGGCCCTTATGTGCATGTATGAACACTGTCAACTGTCCTACTACTTGAAAGGATAAATTTACCCCTGAAAAAATTGGGTAATGCTTTCTTTAACAGTCCTGTTACCCATGTACATACTATGTACTTGTAATAATTACAATTAATAACTAGGTACGAACCGTGAACCTACCCCTAACCCTGCATTTACCTTATATTAGCCTGTACTTTATAGGTAAGTACACTGTAAGTAAATGTAAGTACTGTACGGTAAAAGGAAGCGTTACCAAAAATTGACAGATTAATTAAGAAACTAGAAGAATCCATGTCATTATATGACAAACTTTTGTCTACCAAATCAAAATAATGTGGTGAGACCAACAAAATTTTGGTGTGTAACCAACATGCAAAAATATGCAGTGAGAAACAAAAATGAATTTATTATCATAGAGAGGACCCCTGCAGATTTTAATAGGACCCCTGCAGATTTTGACTGTAGCAAGATCAATAAGTTTCTTAAAACATCACAACATTTCACAATTTTTTATGAGGATACCCAAAAACAGCTCCCGAAAACTTTAGGAATTTAGAATAAATGAATAAACTGTCAGTATGTGAAAGAATACATTTCCATCAAAAAGATATTAAACTAAAAACTATAAACGTTTTAGAAAATGTCACATACTCTATGTAGGTTGTGAGGAAAATATATATATATATATTAATATTAATATTTAATGATCATATTAGATCATTTTACAATATTATTAAGGTCACCCAAAAAAGACTCTCCAAAAACTTTTTTTAATTATTCACCATAACAATAACAACTATATATATATATATATATATATTAGGGCTGTCAAACGATTAATCACGATTAATCGCATCCAAAATAAAAGTTTATGTTTAATATATGTGGGTGCACTGTGTATAATGTGCATAATTATTTTGTGTATATATAAAAACACACACATGCATGTATATTAAAGAAAAAAATATTATTTATATATAAAATATTTATATTTATATATAATATAAATTAAATATAAATCTATATACAGTATATATATGAAACTATTTCTTAAATATGTACAAGCATGTGTGTGTATTTATATATATAAAATAATTATACACAGTGCACCTGCATATTTTATGTAAGCGCAAACTTTTATTTTGGATGCGATTAATCGTTTGACAGCCCTAATATTAATCATTAAATAATAATTGAGGGTGTTGAGGATGATTGAAAAATGTGTTTTTACTTGATAGTTTACACCACAAGACATTAATATAGTCATTAAAATGATACATTTCATAATTATTTTCAAAAATATATGAAATGAAAAATACAAAAGAGCACATTTCCAAAATCACAGCACATGCATTTTGAACTAGAATCACAACCCGAACCATTAAAAATGCTAACACAAATGTTGAACAACCCAATCCCTGAGACAGCTTTAAACCCAACACTTCAAATCTGATGGGGCGAACAAGGATGTCGATTTCAACAATGGCAGCTATTAAAGAGAGAAAGAAATCATACAAATTATAATAATGACTAAGTCTATGATATAACAAAGGTAAAGGCATCTATCAAGATGCTTTCACATACTGTCCTGACAAACACGTCAGACTAGAAAAACAAAAGCTGTCAGTTTGAGAGACGGGGTGAGGGAGGTTGTCAGAAGAGGATGCTAAGCAAGCATACAAGGAAATGAAATAGCGTCTCGCAAACAGAAGACAAAGGTTGCTGAAAAGGAAAACATCAAACTCTCCCTGGAGGACATGAACACACACAGGCATCTGAGAAGAACAGTGACCCAATTATAAAAACAGGAGGAAAAATAAGGCCTTGAGAGACAAGCCCTGAGTCCTGAAACATTACAGCCCTTCTTAACCCAGTATGCTAATTGAGTTACTTTAAACTTCGGTTTCTACTGAGTGTGCTTTAAATACAGTCTCTCTCAGCATACTGACATGAAAGGTGACGAGGGGGTGTATGCACCTGAAGGAACTCATTCTCTCTCTTGCTAATGTTCATGAACACTGAGTTATCCTCCATGTACTGCACAGGGAAAAAGAACATTCATCCCACAAAATTCAGCAGAGCCTCTTTGGATTAAAAAATGTCTGAGAATGAACGAACGAACGAGCTAACAAACAAATGAACGAATGAATGAATTCACGAGTTCACACTTGCAAATAGAGTGGGTAAGATTAAATGCGTATTTGGCATGCTATCCGGGGGGAGGGCTCCGAGCTCGGAGTTTGGCCCGAACCCAGAGTACTCCCCCCGTAAGTGTTTAGGACTGGAAGTGTAGGGAAGGGGCGGTGGAGGGATGCTGCTAAACTATCGATGGAGTGAGGTGAGATTTCTGAGCCTATATATACACCTCTTATCATTGATTGCTGAATTCACTCCACTCGTGTTAATTACCTGAACATGCTCCTCTCGAACTTTGTGAATGAAACATCATTTAATTAATTAACTGAATGAAAATTAGTACAATAAATAAAGAAATGCAGCAAAAAGCCTACAGTAACAGTGTGTTGGACGTGCATCTCTTAAAGTGACGGTGGCCTAATAAACTAACACAGTCTCATCCCAATTCGTCATATAACTGACGTTTTGGGACGTCTTTTGACCATTCGTCAATATACGACTTTTTAGGGCCCCCTTTAACGTCAGTTAGGTGACGAGTTGGGTTTAGGGTTAGGTTTAGGTATGGGGTAGAGTTAGGATCCCATAACGTCATCTACCGACGTTTAAGGGGGCCCTAAAAAGGCGAATATTGACGAATGGTCAAAAGATGTCCCAAAACGTCAGTTATATGACGAATTGGGATGAGACCGGGTTGAATAAACCTACTGCTGTATTTGTAAAAAAAAAAAAAAAAAAAAAATACAAACAGAAAACTATCCACAGCTTTTGACTGAAAGACTTTTGAAAATTTGAAAAGGACTGATCCATTTTTAATTTATACAGTGACGGGTAACAGTATGTTTTACAGCGTCATTGTTATGTTACATCTAGTTAGTATTAATACAATACATTTACATTGATTCATTTAGCTGACGCTTTTATCCAAAGCGACTTAGAATATATCAGAGGTCACACGCCTCTGGAGCAACTATAGGGGTTAAGTGTCTTGCTCAGGGACACATTGGTGTCTCACAGTGGATTCGAACCCGGGTCTATCACACCAAAGGCATGTGTCTTATCCACTGCGATTGTACATAATTATATGCAACTAATATGCATAATCATAATCATAACCTTTGTTGTATTTGGCGTGCTATCCAGGGGGGAGGGCTCAGAGCTCGGATATAGTTACATATTACTCAGTTACAGTGTAATTTTACACACTAATACACCTTAAAATAAAGTGTATCCCAGTAAAGACTATTAAGTGTTATTTTATATTTGATTACTTTATTCGATTTCCGTACCTGAAAATTGTGATTTTTCACTGGTATCTAAAAATTGTAAAAATCCTTAGTGTTTAACCCTGTTGGAGCAGCTCTAAATATTCACTGTGCTATTAAATAAAAGATAAAATATGATAGAGCAATATAATGAACAGTGAAAGTGGCCTAAACAGAAGCTCCAAGAATACATTTTAAAAAGGCATGGAAATACCAAGTTCTGGCATGAAACTCTTGGCACAGGCTGGTCCTTAACTAATTTGGTAGTGGTCGCATCGCCATCTACATAGTGCAGTGTATTGGTTGCTGTTTCATAAGAGACCAATAAGCAACTGCTCAACATTCAAACATTCAAAGTCTCGAGCAACAGATCTATTCCGCCAAGACCAAATAAATGAACACTACCATAACTATACCATGCCAATCTCTCCGAGAGTAAATATCTACATTATTAACGAATTTATCCATCTAATTTGATAAATAATATTTTAGCTTCTCTTATTCTTTTGGTTAAAAGTTACAAATGAACATAATTACTGGTACTCTGTATCGCAATACCGAAAATGAAAGTATCGGTATCGGCCTTGTTCGGGAAAAAAGTGTTATCGGTGCATCGGAGCCGAGGCACACCTCCACAAACCGCTTTCAAAATATCACATTTAGACTTCATGGAGCCGTTCGCAGCCCTCTCAGGACACAAACATGTTACATAAGCCGAAGTGAGGACAGCAGATGTCATTTGGGACACATCTGTTCAGACGGATTACCTACCAGCCACAAACATGGAAAAAATAATACTGACATGTGCTGTGCTGCCATGAAGACAGACAAGGTGAGGCGTTTAATTCCTTCACGGAGACGGATAAAGAGAGGCTGGACTGTAGATCAATAAGCGATTCAAGCGTGTTTTTGGAATGGGAGAACTTGTATTAAAATCCCAAGCAGTGTCAGAACAGGGATTGAGGTATTGAAGAGCTTAAAACTGAGCTCTGAGCTTATAAGCATGATTTCATCATTTCCCATTAGCTTAGACGTCGAACCAGTGACCTACTCTCAGTGTTTGTGTGCATGTGTCCCGCTGAGCTTTTATAATAAACTCATGATGTCCTCAGATAAATACCTGTCAAAAGCTGGAATTACACATCACTAAGCAGGTGCAGCTGAGAAAACTGATCTGAATATGTATGCTTGGTGACTAAACGTTGACATGCAGCTTGCTGATTTGATGAGACAGATTAGAAAATTAACTTCCATTGCCTTACACCAAGCCTTATTTTCCAAACGTAATCACCTAAATCTGGATTATTTATATAGTCATATTGCCATACCCACAACAACTTTTAAATGTCAGGACATTCATTAAATTAAAATGGTGCTGCCATAGATGTTTTTAACCTCGCAGATAATCATATCCATGATGATTGAGACGAGAACCCCTCCCAGCCGCCCGGAAATAATGCAAACCACTGATGAGAAATACTTCAAACAATGTTACTTGAGTTAATCCAACATTCCAAATCAATATCCTGAGTACACTTAACGGCAGAGATTATGTTTAGAAAAACAGATAAGCAGAAAGTACGTTGGCAGCAAACATGTTTGTACAATGACGGATGGAGAGTGCTGTCAAAATAAGAGTCATGTGATCTATCTGTTTATGAAAAAAAAATCTGATATTCAAGACCTGTTTTCAATCAAAACCTGCCAATTTAACTTATGCTCAAAATTGGAATATTGCATAAAACATTTGAGAATAATGCAACGTTTCCATCCCTTGTGTTAAAGAAAACAAAATCGTCACTTCCTGGGAAATTGGAACAAAATATCTGTAATAAAAATGGAAGTTGCAATCAGGCAAGCCACTGTGACTCTTTTTTGTTTTATCATAAATGACTTGAGTCTCAGAGCGTGCAGATGAAACACAATAAACGTTGTCATGTAATCTGGCGTACGGATGCCTGGAGTTCAGGAACGCAATCGTGAGACTCCATCTGGGAGATCATTATACTGAATCATTCTGATAACAGACTTTGGATCAAGCATTTCCGAATGATCAAACCAACATTTAAGATTCCGTGCAAAGAAATTGCACTGCTGGTTAGTCCAGTTATCCAATCACATCCCAGTTTTTTTTTTTTTTAATGCATCAAGGGAATTATTCGGTGAATGGGTTTCCGTTGTATGCATGTATTTTTATCGTATAAAAAATGTATAAACCTCAATTTAAAAAAAAATATCAGCCATTTTTTTTAAATTTATGCACATCTTGGCATTTACATCCATTTTCTTTTTTTATATCTCGATTTGCAAATAGCTGGATGGAAAGTAGCTAATCTTAATACATTCACACATAGAGGTTACCATAGATTGGGGTTGCATTAAATTGAACCAAACTGACACCAGGTCACTTATAATATTAAAAAGTTTCATAATCATAAAACGTACTTAATCTCATAACATTATTCATGCAGTTGTAATTTTGCAGTGTAAATGCATTCATGTCACCTCTGAGTTTCATTTAAAAGTCTGTATAAATACATCTATGCCACTTCAGATGCAACTTCTTCCTTTAAAGTGAAAAGACGAGTTTTCTTGATACTGACTACATTTGATTTGAAACAGATCTATAGGGTCTCGTTATTCTAATTGAAATTATTGATAAAATATAAGAATTTCACATGAAAGATTATACATGAATGTATAAGGTTAGAGGTAAAATGATCTTTATGAAGGCAAGTTTTCGAAGTTTTACTTGTTTACTTGTCATGACAAGGTTCATTGTCAAGCTCTGATGGTTAATTTACTTGCATTCACACAGTTACTAACTATTATTTAATATTTTGACTTGGATAAAACCATTTCATTTATGGTGTAAATAAATTCCTCAAAGATTTAAGATCTTTTCAGAATATAACTATACATTTAAATATATATACACACACAGCGTAAACTTTGCCTGAACTGTCCAAACTGTAATTCATCACAATACTACTTTTTCCAATAACACATTTACAAGCAGCTCAGCTTGTGTTTATGTAGATCTAGTGACTAGTGTCTAAACAGCCTTGTTGTGTCCAACAGCAAAAGAATGTGTGAAATATTTGCCTTTGGTTCCCTCAGTATGGCATCTGGTCAAGTACAGTATAGCAGAATATGTGACAGATTGCTGAAATGCTATTTGGATTACATTAGCTGGCCAGCTTAACCATCTTTACATCAAATAAATATGGCCAGGACAGCAAAGATGATTTCAGCTCCCCGCAATCCAGAGGATTGGTATCAAATCAAAACAAGAATGTAAATGGACACACACACACACACACACGCACACCCTTTCAATCATAATGAAACAACTTTCAGGGCTCTTCAATTGTAAACCTCTAAGCCTGCTTTAGATCACAACTCTCGGTCACCTATTGAGATAAACAACCCCTCTTTACCATTTGTCCATACTCTCATATGTATGTGTATATCAGTACGTGTGTGTGTGTGTATATATATATATATATATATATATATACACTGTAAAAAAGGAACAAGACAGCAGAAATGTTGAAATGTGTGTCCTTCAGAGACAGACACAGGAATACTGATCCATCTTGAATACTGACACACAACCACAATTATTCATTTGTGGCCTAAAAATATTTCCTCTTTCTTCTTTCAGCTTCCAAATGGCAGCCTCAATGAAAGTCTGAATTGCGAGGCTTTTACAGACAGGCACACATTTTCAAAGCCGCTAGCAGCCGAGAAGCTGTCATGATGAACAAGGCACTGCCAGCGAAACAAAAGCAAACATTTTGACTGGAGATTACAGTTAGAGGCTTGCTGGAAGTCTGTCACCATGGCAACGCATGGAAAAGGGTTGAATTGCCCCCACTGTGAGCACTGAAGATGAAACAGACATTAAGCTAATCCTCCACCTTATTAAAATGTAAAGTCAGCAAAAGAGGAACACACGCCAGCTAAGACCGTCTCAATATTCTCTTCTCCTCCCCACCTCATTTCAGTCTGTACGTGTGAATATGTATACTGTGAGAGAGGGAGACAACCTTTATGAAAACTTACTTTGATTTGACTTTACTGGCACTAACTGTAGTAACTGGTACTTCAGTTTTTAGCATACTAAATTATAAGGGGATCGAGTGAGTCACTTTTTTACAACTAAGATGACGGCTCCTTTTTTAAAAAAAAACAAATACTGCTGTTCCCTTCCAATCACTGTCATGAAGACCTGGTTTTACTACAAATACTACAGCTAAACTAGGACAGTTTTCATAACAAAGGAGAGCGTTTAATATGAAGTTTCCATGTATTCACAACCAATCCTTATTCCATATAGCACATGGGTGAAAACAGAGTGTTCAACAAGGAAGAATGTAGATTTTATCTATCATGAATCGATTGGATTGTGGGGAAAAAAAGGATTATTCAACATCAGAATCAGATCTGAGTTTGCTGTGAATTAAATGAAGACTACTCAGCTACCAAAAACCACACTCACTGACTTTTTGATTCACTTTTTTTGATTCAGATATTTTTGTCGTCCTTCCTACATGAGTCAGCAAAAGTGTAACTTATCAGCTCCGATGGTCGTTAAGAAGATGGGACGTAATGAAAAGCCTGTGGTCGTTGTGGTTTCTCCTTTGGTCGCACTCATGGAGGACCAAGTAAAAGAAGCACACTCTTAGAAGAAAAGGTTCTATATAGAACCTTAAAAGGTTCTAAAGCGCTACGTATTTGGAACCCCTAAAATTTTCTATATCAAAAATCAAGATATGGGGGGTAGAAAATGTATATATTTATATCATTTTATGTAGTTAATCAATATACCACGAAGAGTGCCATTTCCGATTTTTTTTCCTCCAAAAATCAGCATGATTAAAATGTGATTAAGTTTAATAAACAATAATTTAATTACAACTACAAAATATTGGAGAATAATGTAATGAAAAATAGCCTATAAAGAACCTTTGTGCCAAACGGGTTCTTTATTTTCATTATAGAACCTTTTTTAGCATAAAATGTCATTTGGAGTTGAGTAAAGAACCCTATGCTACATATATAGAACCCTTTTTTCTAAGAGTGCAACACTCGTTGATTTACTTCTAAAATAAGTACGTTCTGTAGTTGACAACTGTGCTATGCAAAGTACACTGTGTTGGTTTAACTTAAAAAAGTAAGTAACCTGGTTGTCTTAAAATTTTAAGTTGATTGAACTGGAAAAAGTGAGTTAATACAATGGAGAAGATTAATTTAACCATCAGAAACTCAAAATAATAGGTTATCTCAACTAAATAAATTATTTAAGTTGATTTGACAACAGAAAATATGTTGTGATAACAAATCTTGAAAAAACAAAAACTTTTTACAAGTTGACTTACTGCGTTGCTCTGATTGGTTGTAGGTCTACCCACTATCCAATTGAGTGCAGAGTTTTTTTCCCCCCCTGGTTCGGTTAAGACACGGTTAATCAAATCCCTATGGAGCAGTATCAGACATACATTCTGACTAAAATATGAGTATGACAAAGTCAGGCTAGTTTAAATGGACATATCCACAAAATACATTTTCAGCATTATGTCATAAGCCTCAATAAAACAGAAGGGGATATAAGGCCAAAAGGAATGTTGAGTGCACCTTATCTAAAACTCAAGAGATATCATCAGCTAAGCTACTATCTGATGCCCACTAACCCACTGCGCCACGAGGTCGTGCTAGGACAAAAAGCTTACAGGGAGAAATTCAACACAAACTACATATCAAGGTCAGCAGTCAGACCTAAACAACCTCCATCCTGAACTTCATGAGTGTACAAAGCAGCTGCGCTCCCTTTTTAATCGCGCGAGCGAGCCAGCAGTGCGGTCACCACAAATCGGCAGGGATTTCAGCATTGCTTAGTAGGGCTATCAGGATTACCACCGCCTGTAAACACTGTCTGCTTTATCACACATTGTCACAGCTGTTATCTTCCAGCTCCTGGGTGTGTGTGTGTTTGTGTACGTACAAGTTACTCTTTAAAACTGTTTTGTTTACATGTCTGGTTGTGGTGTTCTGTTTATGGTTTTTGTCATTAAGAGTGAGATCTTTTCTCAATGTTTGACAATCAGTGAGTGAATTTATGTATTCATTTTTTGGAAGAACACACACAGAAGGTCCAGACTATCGCAAAAAACATCCAGAATATTTTTTTTTAAATATCTTTTATATTTGCAAAAAGGTTTAGATCATTTGACATATTTATTTATTTATTTAAATGATTGTCCCTGGTACTTTAAATAGAACTATAGGTAAGCCATTCTCAGATTGATTGGGATCAAAAGTGTAAATTAGATGGCTCTGTGGCAAAATTATTATTTTTACACCAGTGTCAAAAATACACAAATGCAAACATATTTCCAAAACTCAATGTCTATGGCTGTTTAAATTAATTAATTAATTTAAAGATTCAACTTTTTGAGGGTTTTATCGCAAAAACAGCTAACATCTGTTAGCTCATTATTTAAAAACTGCTGCTAAAATTGCAAAAATACAGAAAATTAAGCATCATTCTTGGATGAAGTAGTCAATAATTATAATTTGTATAATCTCTAAAACATCCATCTCAAACACCCAGTCACACACACACAAAACTAGGGCTGTCAAACGATTAATCGCGATTAATCGTATCCAAAATAAAAGCTTGTGTTTGTGGGTGCACTGTGTATAATTATTTTGTATGTATATATATATATATATAAATACACATACATGCTTATATTTTTTAAGAAAAAAATATTATTTATATATAAATATTTATATTTATGTATAATATAAATTATATATAAATATATATATACATTATATGCATGAAAATATTTCTTAAATATATACAAGCATGTGTGTGTATTTATATAAAATAATTCTACTCAGTGCATCCACATATATTATGTAAACACAAACTTTTATTTTGGATACGATTAATCGCGATTAATCGTTTGACAGCCCTACACAAAACATAGTTATTAATATCTCTCTGCAACTGAATAATCTGTCAACTACTTCTGACAGCACACCACTTGGATAAAGAAACAAAATGGAAAATTGAAAATACATCTGCTTTAATGAGTCTGAAAATTTTTGCACTATATTTTGTGCTACTGTACAAAACTAGCAGTATTGTTCCATTCTGAGCAAAATTGTTTCAGTATACACAGTATTCACATACAGCTATACAGTCTGCCTTGTAGATCCTCAACCAGATCAGTTCTCTCAATTCTTTTTAAAGTTTCTGATCCAAAGAGCATCGCTCAGACACAAGCTTTCAAAATGCCTCCCTGGGGGACAAGCAGACACAAACACATAGACATCTAAATCACTACCGATGCTTTGAATCATCCTGTTCCTTCATCCCCTGTTCCGCACAAATAATCTAAAGCACTCATTATCCATGGAGCTGCAAATCAATGACAACAATTAATTACCAGACAAATGGACCTCTGTTACCCGTAGTCATCATCAGAGCAGTCCTCCCTTTTATTAGTTATGCTGATGATAATAAATGTAGACTCATCAGTCAAGCCAAACTCTAAGAACAGCTCGTATTTCCCCAGGGCATCCAGCACAGAAGATCTATAGCTCAGACTGAGTAAATAATGGATGGGACAGAGATAAACATGAAGTCTCTGTGGGTAAACAACTTCGATTACAAGTCCTTCAAAGACCTTCAATGGAGAGGCAGTTGCTGTGGGCATGAGCGCAACCTGAGGCCTTCTGCGCCAAGCTCTTGATGTAAACCAGCCAATCACTACACCCCTAGAAAACACTCTTCCCTGGTTAGTTTTAAAGTTCTCATGACAATGAGAGAAACCTGAATAAGAAACTGATTATTTAGTCAAGTTGGCACTAATTGGGAATTTGATTTAAGCTTCTCCAATAAACATACAAAAATCCAATTACCAGCTGTTCTGCAAATGCATGTCTTCTAATCCTGCCAATCAAAATGAAGCTACACTCTAAAAAATGCCGGGTTGTTTTAACCCAATTTTGGGTCAAATATGGACAAATCCAAAATGTTGGGTTAAAAATGTAATGTAAAAATTTAACCCAATGGCTGGGTTAGTCCATATTTGACCCAAAGTTGGGTTAAAACAACCCAGCATTTTTTAGAGTGTATACCTCACCTTACTCTTTATACTTAAAACCACTTTTGCTGAGTTTGGTTCCAATGGTGCTCTTACTGGAATGGCCAGCATATAGTTATTTCCATTTGTAGCCAACCAGTAAAAGTTGGAATGATGCCTTGGATTCCTTCATCTTTCGCTGGTTAATTCCTCCATATACCAACAGTCAGTCCCAGTCGAAAAGAAGCCAATAAGTAGTAAAAGACTGCTAGTTTGGCTTAACCAGGTGAAACCAGGTACAATACCGTTTGGTATTGTAGAAGTCAGTCGTTGTCACTTATATAGGTGTCTTCACTGTTGTAGGACCTTAAGAACAGCACTTGCATCTATACCATTCACACATCATGACGTGATGCAATACCCAAATTGCTTTCGTAGTCACTTCAATGTGAAGGTGTGAATCACAAACACTGTGGAAGTGTCAATTGAAGCATACATGTGGCATAAAACGAGTAGACGATGAGTAGTTATGTTGGGAATCCAATAGTTTGGGCAAGCCATGACAGGTAACCATAAAAAGGGATAACTTAAGGGATACAAACACAACAGAATTATTGAATTTATAAACTACATTGCTTTTCTACTCAATTCGCCTGTTCTTGCACAATCAGCACCAGTAAACAACACATTGTCAACTGCTTTCAGCGTAGATTCAAAAGGCCCTACTTCTCAGGGCTGGCGTTCATTTTTTTGTGCGTGTGTGTTTGCATATCCCCCACAAACAAACACTTCATCTGTCTCTAAGCTTCAAAGTTCCCCGTGGAGAGCAGCGGCAGCAAGGTGCAGTTCAAAGAACTGCAGAAGAGAATGCTGAGGGCTGGTTGACAGGCAAACAATTACACACACTCAATCAAACCCTGGGACTAACACAAATAAATACACATAGACACATATCCACATACACCTACTGCATGTTTTAAATGTTTAAAACAACTAAAAGGCTTCATTCAGCTCACAGCTGAATGTGACCCAAATCTGTTTTTTTTTCTTCTAAATTTTCTATAAAACAGGCTGAACATTACAAGTCAAATATCAGACATTAATCTGAACAAGTGAAACTTTGATAAGACTGATAAGCGGCAAACATTCTTAACACCTAAAATGTTAATGCTACATACATAAATAAATAAAGAATAATGCTAACATCAAAAACATAACAACTATAGTATTACATCCGCTAGGGGTAATACACAATAAAATTAAAATAATAATAATAAAATAAAGGTACGAAAGACTTCCAGCAGGCCGACATTTCAAAAGGACCAAGGAGAATACAATAAATTATAATATAAATGTATTGGGAATCACAAAAGTAAATAACAATAACTCAGTTAGGATGGCAAACTCAAAGATGGCACTTTTGGCAAATCAGCGATGATCTGAAACTCATCAAAAAGCATACACAGATTATAAGACACAAGGAAAAATAAACCAAGCGCAAAAATGAATAATGTGTGCAAGGAGGCCCAAAATCATCGTACTGGATTCTTTGGACTTGTTGTGGGGACGCCAGTAAAACACAAATGCAATTTAAGCGAACAATGGTCAAAAATGTCTGATTATAACGTAAAATCCCAAATAATTCTGACAGTTCACTCTCACTATCTTTTTATGTATACAATTTTTATGTGCAGAATAATTTGGTATAATTTTCTCCCAGAAGGATCTCACATGATTGCATTAACGAACACGCAAGTAATTTATGATGTGGAAAAAAATGAGCCACAGTGGCTTCCCTGATTGCATCAACTTCCATTTTTATGACTGATATTTTACGCCAACCTCCCTGGAAGTGACAATTTTGTTCTCTTGAACACATGGGATGGAAACGCTGCTTTATTCGCAAATGTTTTATGCAATATTCCAAGTTTAAATTTGCAATTTTGGATGGAGACAGCTACTGAAGCCATATTTATAATGAAAGTGCGACAAATGAGAACTGAAATGTCAGAATTCACAAAATCAAAAACAAAATCAATACGCCTAATTGCAGCTTTATGTATCACAGTTTCACTTTATATCTCACAAATGCAAATTTGTATCCCAATTGAGACTTATTTCTCGTGAATGTGTCTCAGTGTTCCTTTATATCTTATTTCCCAGTTATTTTTTACCTTTTTTGACTGTTTTACTCCATTAAAAGACTATATGTCAACATAGCCAACAAGCAGTGACAGAGGACCAAAAAAAAAAAAAAAACACAGAAAAATTGTCCAAAGACACTGTTGAAATTAAAATGTAGTCAACATGTAATCACAAATAAATACTTGTATCTTTTAGAAGGATAATGCTGTTGTTATAGTGAAAATGTCCAAGTTTCATCTCGCCACATCGTTCAGTCTACCATGTGAAAGTAGGATTACAAATGGTGCTAATCTGATTCAGACCACCCTTTCACAGTAATGAACTCTGCTTTTTTCAGGATTACAATCATTGTTTCATACAAACACCTGATGTCTCATGATCTAAACCTTCTACTACCATGATTTAGCCCACAGTCTGTCCTTGTTTACAACTGCTAACATTTGCGTGTTGACCAGGCCATGCATAAACAACAGTAATAAAGTTTGTCAGTTTCTGACCAGATGGAAATAGGTGAGCCAGGAGCAGCTGTCATGGCCTATGGGTTTCTGAACAAGTGAGCATTACAATCATACTGAGTCCAAAATATTTTTCAACATTTGAGCCAATGACGACACATTGGAAAGAATTCCACGTCACACGGCAAGACTTGGTTTGCACAGACAAATCTTTCTTTCTCTGGCTGAAATTCTCAACCCTACATAACCTCACCCGCCCTCCACCTCCTTACACCCACATGCTCCGCAGCGAGAGAGAAAGAAGCCAAAAACATGTAAATGAACGCTAAAGGAGAGATAGGCCCCCGGACTAACGTCAGTGCTGACATTCGGTGTAGCTTTTCCAAAGTTAAGGGAACGTGCCGTATATATATCCGTATCCCGCTGCGGCTCTCTGGGTCGCCACATTCCAACCCTGCCACCCGGCCAGCGCGGGACTTCACGTCAAGAGCCTGCGTCTGCCATCACTGGGGTCAGGAAAGGTTTTACACTCATGCATGTACGCACACAATGATGAGGAAATAGTGAGACGAAGCCAAAACAAAATGGTGAAGGTCATTAGAGAGACAAAGAGTGAGAGAGAGAAACTAATCATTGTCAGTAAGGGTCACTCTTTCACAATTTAAACTAGTCATGACAATCGAAGATATATTCTGTAAACATTCACGTACTTAAACTTATGGAAGAACATATCAATTAAAATCATTGCAATGAATCGAAAAAAGCTTAATTTATTTCGCACAAAGAAAATGTATCAAAGGACTAGTTCACTTTAAAAAAAAGGTTGCTGATAATTTACTCACCCCCATGGCATTCAAGATATCCACGTCATTCTTTCTTCAGTCGAAAATAAATTAAGGTTTTTGATGAAAACATTCCAGGATTTTTCTCCGTATAATGCACTTCAATGGGAACCAAACGGTTCAAGGTCTAAAAGCACTTTCTGGGGGACAAAACTGTTGAAAGGGCTTTAAATGATTTCAGACGACGAATAAGGGTCGTATCAAGCGAAACGATCACTGATTTAAAAAAAAAAAAAGTTTAAGTGTTATAAACTCATATGCCCACGCATGGTTCTGTGATGCGTGTTCGTGACTCTCCTGTTCAAAATGATGAAATCAACAAATCTTTGATGAAATGAACAAATCTTTTCCTGAGTCAACTCGTTCATTTCGTTCGTTGAATGAACCAAATGACACGAAAAAAGGTTTGTTCATTTTGGTGAACGAGTTCGGAACAGGAAAGGAGAGTCACGAACATGCGCAACAGAACAGAGCAAGGCGCGCATTTGAGCTTATAAAACATAAACTTTGTTTTTTTGTTTTGTTTTTTTTTAAATGAGCGACCGTTTCGCTTGATAAGACCCTTATTCGTCGTCTGGAATTGTTTAAAGCCCTTTGAACAGTTTGCAGTTTGCAATGAAACTGTCTTTTGGACTTTGAATCGTTTGGTTCCCATTGAAGTCCATTATATGGAGAAAAATCCTGGAATGTTTTCATCAAAAACCTTAATTTATTTTCGGCTCAACAAAGAATGACATGGACATCTTGGATGACATGGGGGTGAGTAAATTATAAGCATGTTTTATGATCATCTCAACCAACCCAACACAGGAACATTCGCTCAAATCCCATCTATAGACCATTTCAAAAGATGTAAACAACACTGGCCCAGAAGCACTTCCTGTTTCAGTTTGTAACTGTTTTCTTTATTTCACATGTAAATAAAACTTCTTAAAGATGTTTGTTTAACTTTTTGATTCAGTTTTAAATGTTCTATTGGTTGTATTTTATCCCAGCTTTTATATAGTGTTAAAAAACTGAAACAGGAAGTGCTTCTGGGCCAGTGTTGTTTACATCTTTTGAAATGGTCTATTGGCTGACCAATAATACGAATCCATAAGTTTTGAAAGTGGCACAGAAATTACACTTCAGAAGGAGTTGACCTTGAAAGACAAATTCAAAGATCAACAACCTAGTGACAAACAAACTACAAATACAGTCACAACAAAAATTGGCACTGTGGCCATTTAACCAGAATAGAAGAGGAAACAAATGGGGTCAGATAAAAGCTCTCTTAAGCCCCAGAGACACATTCAGATGGACAAACAGTGATAACTAGGTAAATATGTGATCATATGTGAGGCTTAAGGTCTGCGGCAATAACTAAATGTGATAAGTGAAATCCAAAAGTGATGGAATGAGCGAGCAAGGGTGAAAGCAGGCTTTACGGATTTCTGTCTCTGTCTGTCTCCAACTGACACACTGGAGATACAGCATTAATGCTCCCAGCACCATCTGGCCCCTGTGAAAAGAACACCACGTTTCTCTTCGGGGATTTCAAACTTATCTGCCCTGGGATTATGGGGTGCCATCTTTGATTCATATTCAGAGCTGCTTTCTAAAAATGACTGTGCCTGTTATGTTATGTGTGACTGTGTGGGTGGAGAGGTAGAAGGAAAGTGAGAGATCAGGGAAGACGTGCGTTTAAATTTTCTGTGGTAAAAACGAAGAGAGTTGGTGCGCCAATCGGTCCTAAACAGCACGAAAACATATTCATATGCTCGCAAATCACAGTGCTAATTAAATTCAGAAACAGAGTAAAGTGTGGAGCGATCGTTCAAAGATTTGATCTCGTAGCCTATTAAAAGCAAACTATAAACCAAGTGATACACAGAAATGCTGAAAAATGCTCAAAAAGTGCCATTGTATTTTTGGACAAGGCTTTATGCATGTTTTCATTATAATAATTAAAAACAAAAAAAAAATGTTGTTGCATTGCCGACATTTTTACTGGCTGTAACACAAACAAAATGTAAAAAAATAATTATAGTTTTCTATTTACATATGTAAAAATGTATATACATTACAATATGTAACTTTTTTATCATTTTTTTATTTTTTAAAGATTTTAAATATATTACTGTATTATTTATGATCCATTTTTAAATGTATGGGAAGTAAAATAACTAACTAAATACAGTATGGCCACAAAGTGAACAGACTTTCCTTGAAAAGGGACTTTGTTTCAACTCTTCAAAGCTGAAAGGGGAACAAAGCAGCTGTTCTAAAACTAAGCATTATGGGATGAGTATGCCATTTTTCAAACTTTTAATATGAAGCTTTATCTTGTAAGCACACAGTTGTCACATCAAATTAAACCAAATAAAACAAGCTAGATAAAATCTGTTAAAGATCTAATGACTGTAATCTAAACCAATTCAGAGTATTTTTTACTCATGTTTACATGTCATTGAGTGGCATTTCAAACCAGCCTGTTACTAACTACTGCCTGCATATTAGAGAATGTCATTTATTTTAATTTTGATATGACAACCCATTCAGGCACTAATATCACAAAATCACAGGCTCTAATAGTCATTGCTGCTTGCTTTATCTAAGATCTGTTATTGTGCTGAAGTCTAATCATGAATGACATTTCTCTGTAGTGGAGGATGTTGGGTTCCAAGCATTGCAAGGCCCCCCGAAGTAATCACCATGTTAATTAAAACAAGGAAAAACAAATCATTCATTAGCATGTCTCAAGGTGTCTCCTCAATATAATCTATTTATAACCACAACACAAAGAAAGGACCCCAATTAACCTTCATATGTACTTTAGACCTACAGTATATGAACTATTACAAGAGCTGTTAATAACACATATGAGGGATAAAGAAAGAGAAGTGAGGGGTAAACAAATACTTAACCATATGACAAATGGGGCAAAGCAAAAAAATGAAAATGTACGTTTACCAAAACTAAATGGAAGTTTATATTGTGCAAAGGAATTAAGCCTTGAGTATTGCTTTGGAGAGGAAGCACCACATGTTCACCTCCATCTCTGCTTGGCTGGCTAACAGGAAATGACTAATTAACAGATCAGTCTATTAGATGAGTTGTTACTGAGGGGAAAAAAAAACTACAGCTGAAAATCAGTTCACTAACAAATGACTACTATATACGCCAGTTCATTTTGGTGAATCACAGAAGAAAAAAAGTCCGATTCACAGACAAATGACTCTTATAAACAGTTTCAAGTGCAGACCAAATCATAAACCATTGACTCTTATGAGCCAGTTGTTTTTGGTGCGGTAAAAACATCCAAAACAACCACCAGTATTCAATGCAATTGATTCTTATGAGCTGTTTTTAAGAGGAATTATTCAAAGACTCCATGAATTACAGGTTTGAATCTGTCTGATGAATCCTTCACAGAATGAACTGATTGAATCTGTCAGACACATTAATAAATCACCATCGGACTAAATAGTTGACTAAACAAGTTGGTTTCACTTTATTTGGATGGTCACTTTAAAGGGGTGATGAACTGTGATCAAATTTTCCTTGAGCTTTTGACATCTAAGAGGTCATCATGTTATTAGAATATCCAGTTTCACAACTGAAAACACTTTTATTGACACAAGGCTCAGCAAAAGACTCGTTTTTCAAAAGTGGGGAACTATGACGTCAAAGAGGGTAAAACACCACCCCCGCAGAAGAAGATCAACGCCTACTTCAACATGGCCGCTTTAGCCCCATCCACTGATTCGCGCATAGCTAAATAACATACCTCCATACTGAGGATTGTTTTGTAAACAAGACTGAATTTGCAGATTGATTAAGAGTAAAGAACGGTGCTGTGCCGTCCATATTGGATCTGACAGGAATGGTGCGACACACGGACTCTGTGTCGAACATGTGTGGGCGAATCATTCCGGTTGCCATTTTACAACATTGGACATTTTCAGAACAATTTCCCCCAAGTGCATCGACAGGTGAGTTGAAACTCATTATAACATGCAAAACTGTTATCTACTCACAGTGGGCGTTTACTTCCAAGTCTTCAGTGCGAGACGCCCATAAAAACCGAGCGTTTTTGAGCTAGGCTTAAAACTAGGGTAGTAAATAGCCTATTACTTATTAATTTTGTTGTTTTTGAACGTAAAAACCAAGCAAACATCATAAGTTGACCTCAGACAACAATAAAATAAAATTTAAAAAGCCAGTTCATGACCCCTTTAACACATTAAGTAACGCAGAATAGTAAAGTATTAGTAGACTGGTAGAGTTAGGGATAAGTTGACATGCAGTTGCAAAGTTACTTATAGTCAGTAGATTGTCTGTTGGAGGAGCTTCACAATAAAGAGTTGGCAGATGAGTAGACGGTCTACTAATACTCTAATGAGAGTTAGTTGACATGTAGTTGCAAAGTTGCTTAGTCAACAGGATGTTCAAAAGGGGCCATCAAACTAAAGTGTAACCGACTGTGGCTCCGCGTTTTTTGACATGGACATTGTCCATCCATTTATATCCAGCTCGTATATAAAGGTCGCAGTATATACTTACATCTATAGACTTAATATAAGTATATATTAAGTAATATATACTTAGTATATACTTAATCAACTCGTCGTTCTCGTGTGGGAGGTGTCAGGATGATCACTAACTGTATACCACTGCAATGGTATTGTAAACTTCTTTTTACCCCTAAGCAAAGAGTAAAATTGTGTGAGTATCAGAGCCTTTACTTATTTAACTGGTGTAGCTTGTAATTAGCTACTTCCCGACAAAACAGGAACCGTTTGACAGCTACAAACTCTGAAGAACTTTAGTTTTGCTTTCAAGAGTGTAGAAAATCCCAGTCAAAAAAAAAAAAAAAAATATCACCGAAAAACTTCGCAAAACCTAATTATTAATATCTACTGGTGTGCTGCTTTATTGCAGACAGTCTCTTGGGGTTGGCAACCAGGACTGCTCCAGCATGTAATTGTCTCAAAAAAGATCCTTCTGCCGCGAGAGCCTTTGCCGGAGTGACTTGACCCTTCATCTCAATCACCCATTCAACAATGCTCCAAACCATTCAGAATCATTACCCTCCATTACCCAGCAGCCCCTGCTGTAATGCCACCGCATCACATTCCACAAGGTCTCTCACACACGCTCACATACAAAAGACTAGGTGACACAGCGACCCGTTAAAAGTATCTCATCACAGTCTTTTTTAATGTAGAGGAGTGTAAGAGGAGAGTGGCGATGGGAGAGCGGGGTAATGACACTTTGAAGTGTCAGGGAGGTCAGGTGAAAGCAGCGTTTGTGACTCTACTCCATTCCTGCCGAGAGAGGATTCAATTATCTTCATCCAGACCAATTATAGGCGTTCTTCTGTGGCCCGTGGACCTCACCTGCATTATTCAACCCTGCTCTTAAACATGAATGGCATAACGCAGAAAGAGTGGGATTTGTCAGAAAGAAAAAAAAATGGATGAATGCACGTAGAAGAAAGCGTGAAGTCTGAAAACAGTTCATGCGGGGATTTATGAGAACGGTACCTCATGTCCAAGAGCAGAGGGGCTTACGAGCAAACTAGAGCATAAAAGGTCATCCTGACATGTTGTAGGCAATACGAGCATATTCTTAGAGATTTGCAGACAAGCTTGTAATGCGTAAAGGTTCCTGTTTTTTTTTTTTTTTTTTTTTTACTGAAAGAGTGCAATAGAGCCTGATGGGCCAACAATGAGGTTCAGGCTTGATTAAATTTATTCGGAGGATGAAATTGAGCAGGAATTATAAAGTCACGCAAAATACTGCGTCACCGGACTAATTTGCCTAATTTTCACGGTACTTTAAAGGGATACTCCACTTTTTTTTTTTGGAAATAGGCTCATTTTACAACTCCCCCAGAGTTAAACAGTGGAGTTTTACCGTTTTCGAATCCATTTAGATGGGTTTTCTGATATTTAGAAGAATATCAGTAACCAGACAGTTGCTGGTCTCATTGAATTCAATAGGAAAAATATACTATTGAAGTCAATGAGACCAGAAACTGTCTGGTTACTGATATTCTTCTAAATATCAGAAAATCGGCTGAATGGATTCGAAAACGGTAAAACTCAACTGTTTAACTCTGTGGGAGTGGTAAAATGAGCCTATTTCCAAAAAAAAAAAAAAAAAAAAAAAAAAAGTGGAGTATCCCTTTAAACCCAGATGGGGTTGGGTTGGGGAGATCCTGGGACAAATTGCTCTGGGTAACAGAGCAGTTTTGGAACATGACACATGGAGGGAGAAGGGAGACAAGTGGTGTCTTTCATCACTCTCATTTCTGTATTCTCTTACCATCTCTCCTGGACTGACAGATCACTAGGGAGTCGGGACATGACATACTCAGAATCAGGTGTAAGAGGAATCCTGCAATGACTCCCTCCCAAAAACAAGTTGATCAGAAACACCTAAGGCTCGATCACCTTGAAAATATGACTTCAAATCTGATGGGACAATGTAGAAAAATCAGAAATACGGGAAAAGAGGCAGTAATACTGAAAATAATAACAACAACAACAACAACATCCAAATTAACTGGCTTCATTCAACTCAAAAATATGATTTAGCATCACTGAACCTAAATACATTACACTCTTTAAAAGGTTCTAAAAAGCTTTTTTTGACAATTCAATGCAATAGAAGAACCTTATAGAATATTATATATGATTTCTTATAGTGTGAAGACTATTTTTTTAAAGCTACACTGTGTGATTTTTACCCCCATCTAGCGGTGAAAAGGTATATGACCATCCAGTGAATATTAGTTTCTGTTCCTCTCAATTCCGATTTCGCTTTAACTCCTACGGTGGCCAATGTAGTCCAAAATTAACATGGTTTCCAGTTCGACCTCGTCCATGAGTGTTAACTCAAACGTAAACGTGAAAAGCGAAGCTTGAATTAACGGGTATGTCCCTCTTTGGCTAATGTACTTTCAAGATGGAGGGGCAACATGGCGACCGACATTAGAGCCCCTCACCCGTATGTGTTTTCAATGGCATATTATACACTCACGAGAATACTTTATTACTCGAACGAATTAAATATACATTAATGAGCACATATTTTTGAAAGAGCTAAGTGTTTTTAGCTAAGAATAAACTAAAAGAGTTACACAGCGTAGCTTCAAAAATCTGAAAAATCTTTTTCCATTATAAAGGACCTTTTATGAAATGAAGCAGTTCCATGGATCTAAAAGGTTCTTCGTGGAACCATGATGACTTTAATACCAACAAAGCTTTCATGGTTTAATCAGGTAGATATTGGTCTTTAAGGTAACAATTGCAAGTTAACACATTTTACATTGTACAATAAATACACTGGTAGTAGGTTTGTTGATTTAATGCATTAATATAGTGAAATTAATTGTAATAATTTGATCAATTCCTCCGAACATCATGTAATTTGCTAAACATTTTTAATCAGCCCAAGCTGAAAGCCTTAGAGGCAGGACTAATAGCTTGAGGCTTTGCCATAAAAGCACACAGCACTGAAACTGTGGGGGTCACACTGTGAGTTTGTGAGTGTGTGTTTGCGTACGCACAGAGCAGATGAGAGCACAGCATTACTCTATGATATGAGTGGCTGTTCAGTTCCCACATGTGTTAAATTATTCAGATCCAACCTTCAACTCACACCAGATCACCCCCCTGCTGGACAATACGCTCTCATTTCAGTCAACAATCCTGACGATACTGTCGCCCAGAGACCATTATTGCGGGAAGGTAGAAGGCAGCTCAGGAGTGATCTGGCGAGCAGGCACAGAGCCGTGTGTACGTGTGTGTAAGGTGTAAGGTGATCTTAATTACTGCTGTTATTTCTGGCAGTGTGTAAATCATGCGTTATCCTCACTAATGAGTGCTAGCGCTCCATACGTGCCTGTAATAAAATCTAACAACTTCAGAGTCGTAATCGTCTGCTTTTCCTTTACTGGGAATTAAAAAAGACAGACAGACAATTTCCTGTGATCAAAGATTGTAAGTGTAGAAAAAAGCTAAAAAAAAAAAAAAAAACCCTGAAAAAAACAAAGCTCGAATCATTTCAAATTGGTTTCTTGAACATGACAATGAGTTGACTGTACTAAAATGGCCCCCACGTTCACCAGATCTCAACCCAATAGAGCAGCTTTGGGATGTGGTGGAACGGGAGCTTCGTCTGGATGCGCGGGATGTGCATCCCACAAATCTCCATCAACAGCAAAATGCTATCCTATCAATATGGAAGCCCCTGAAGTGATCTCTTGCGCGTTTACGTCACTCATTGTTTACACAGAGATTTTAGAAGTGAAGTGAAGATATAAACATATTTAGATATACAGGAAATTGCAATGGAAGACGATTTCGATATATCAACAGGCAACGTTGATTTTTTTTCCCCCGCAACCGAGCAAGAGATCCCTTCCGGCACTTTCCGGCGCACTTAAACATACCGAAGCGCCCGTGCCTTCAGATCACTTAGACTTAGAGGTAAAAACGATATAAATGATATGTGTTTTCATTTAATATTATTGAACTGGTTTGGCAGAACATGAAATTGAAAGAGAAGAAAGCAAGAGAAAGTGGGATGTATCTGTTCTATCATTTCACTATGGGTCTCTGGTGGGCAAAGAGTGCATATGAGTAGGTGGTCTCAAGTGTGTCTAACGTGTTTAATGTACGCCTGCTCAGAACTTGCCAATAAAACAACCACCATGAAAATACAGATACATGCAATCACAGCCAGCATAATCAAAAGCGACTGAAAACATCTATAGATTCCCAAAATCACTAACCATGTTAAATGAATATATACACCAACACAATGTCCCGCACAAGACGAAGAACAATGTCACCATGGACATTTTTTTTATGATATGTATATGTGTGTGTTTTTAAATTTATTTATATTCATCTTTCAATGACCTCTATTCTGAGGATGGGATAGCAAACAACACTGATCCAATCAATTTCCAATAGACAAAATCAAGTCCTGCCCGCTTTCTTTTTTTGTGTGTTGTTCGAGAAGACGTTTCACAGATATACGTCACAATAGGGGAAAACCCAACACTATCTCACGCCCAATTCGTACGAATTCGACGAATGATTAAAAAGTGTCTAATTCGTACGACCTCACTCGTACGAATTTGTACGATTTGTCTAAACCCACGTGATGGGTAGGTTTAGGGGCGGGGTAAGGGGTAGGTCATTCGTACGAATTCATAAGAATTGGCCAATTCGTAAAATATGTACGATTTAGCAAAATCGTAACAATTCGTACGAGTGAGGTTGTATGAATTGTTACGAATTAGCCACTTTTTAATCATTCGTCGAATTCGTACGACTTGGTCGTGAGATCGGGTTGGAAAACCCAATGCATTCTCGTCCTTTAGCATCATATGTGATGCTATATGACAAATCGGCGAAATACTACGCGCATGGCACCCGTTATCGTTAATATAACGCGCTGTGATAGGTAGGTTTAGGTGTGGGGTAGGTAGGGTAGTCTCATATTAACGCTAAAGGATTTATGACGCCTAGGGTTCGTGTGTTATATTAACGATAAAAGGTGCCATGTGCGTAGTTTTTCGCCGTTTTCTCATATAGCGTCACATATGACGCTAAGAGATGAGAACGGGCAGGAAAACCACAGGTTTTTTTTGTATAGTGACAGCTCAAATGACATACTACTTTCTAAATGGTGAAAAAAAGGCCAAGTGTGTTATCTTTGCTCTTTGAAGTTTGTCTCTAAGGCAACCGACAGCTGAGAAATGGTCTTTTATGCAAAAGACTTGGGAGGTGATTATTTTAAGATATAACCTAAAGAGCACATAAAAGGTCTACATTTAAATGGGCAGATAAAGGCTCAGGTTAGAACAGCCAAACAAATAATTACTATAAAAGTCAGTCCTGTCACTGCCTGAGCTAAATGCCACAGAAAGAAAGACGCTTGATGCCGATATCTAAGACAAGGTGATATGGTACCATGTAACCTGTGTGCTTGTGTTCGTGCATGTGTGTGTATGCTTTTGCTGACTTGGTGGGGGCCAAATATTTCGAATAAAGATATCGCTTCATGAAGATCACCATAAAACACCAGTTTAGGCTTAGGTTAGTTGTTTGACTTTACTATAATGTTCCTTAGCATTTTCAGAGAGGTTGTTCATTTAAAAGAACAAGTCAATGATTCATATGAACCATCTCAGGAAACATGTTTTGTGTTTAAAGCCATTTAGCACAATTTAAAAAAATGTCATTTTTGAGTAAACTGTCCCTGTAAGTCTAGCTTGACCTTCCAGTTTTAAAAGAATGTTAAAACCCATTCTTTTTATTTGTAGTTTAATCTTACCATGTGTTTATTTTTATTATCCATTTAAGTCATTTTTAATTAATCTGGCTACATTTACAATGAATAACCATTCGACTGGATTGGCCCTTCTAAAAGTGTCCTTGTAGCAGATGTAGTTCTTTAATTGTTAGAGCTGCCAACACATTCCCTCGTTTATTCAACGAAAAGAACGCTAGCTTTTTCTATGTTTGTACCGAATTGTGACTTAGTCAGAGGAAGGTTATCTTAACAATAATCCGTTTCCTTGACAGACTGGAGCAAGCACAGGCATGATTAGACCTCTTTAGCACAGTCGGATATTCTGCCAAGACATGAAGAAAAACAGCTGGTGAAATATGCGAGTGAAAAAGAAAAACGTGTGTTTTTGAAACGTAGGAAAGTCTTAAATAGATTGTTTTCATTCACCCATGAAAGCCTCAGTGGTGCAGGCACGGGGAGCACAGGACACGTCTGGCTAATATGTATTTGATGAAACATATTAATATTCTTCCGACAGCTTTTGGAGTGAGCTTCTGAGGAAAGAATATGACCTAATATTGAAGTTAATAGCAGCTAAGGAAAAACAATATTTTTTAAAAAGAAAATGAAAGTATGAAATACGCACGCTTACACATACACACACTCGGCACTTGTGTGCTGACATTTGCTCCTAAACAACTTGCAGGCTGTGAGTGTTTCTATATATCTGTACATGTATGTGAACAAATTATACAGCTCCAGTGAAGATGACCTTGAGGTCAAGTTAGAAAATCAAAAAATATATACTAGGCCATTTTATACTATTAGGCTTCAGTCTGTAATGTTTTTACGGTAATATCTCAGTAAAGCACTCATCCTGCTGACAATGTGGTTTGGAAAAGCTCACGATTAACAATTATGCTTCCACATTTTGATGATTTAATAAAAAACAGAATTAATAACTGTAATTGATTTGCTAGTCATTTTACTGAATAAGCCAACCACATAATTAGTTTCATGTGACTGGTTTCATGTTCCACACTACAACTGATGCTGTATTTTTAAATTATAGCATGTGGCTCCCATTCAAAATGCATGAAAAAAAAGGTAAACTTGTCATCAAAAAGCATAAGGATGAGATGAGTGAACTAACATCCATCCATCCATCCATCCATCCATCCATCCATCCATCCATCCATCTATATCTATCTTTATCAATCTATCTATATCTATCCTTATCTATCTATAGACCATTTCAAAAGATGTAAACAACACTGGCCCAGAAGCACTTCCTGTTTCAATTTGTAACTGTTTTCTTTATTTTACATGTAAAGAAACTTCTTAAAGATGTTTGTTTAACTTGTTGTTTCAGTTTTAAATGTTCTGTTGGTTGTATTTTATCCCAGCTTTTATGTAGTGTTAAAAAACTGAAACAGGAAGTGCTTCTGGGCCAGTGTTGTTTACATCTTTTGAAATGGTCTATATCTATATATCCATCTATCCATCTATCCATCTATCTATCTATCTATCTATCTATCTATCTATCTATCTATCTATCTATCTATCTATCTATCTATCTATCTATCTATCTATCTATCTATCTATCTTTTTGCCAATGTGGTTTGGAAAAGCTCTCGTGTGCTTCCATAATTTGCTGATTTAATGAAAATAATAGATAGCTATAATTGAATTGCTCATTCTATTGAATTAGCCGACCAAATAATTAGTGGGTAGTTTCATGTTTCACACTGCAACTGATTCTTTTGCCAAAGAACAACCGGTTCATTCATGGGAAATGTCAATCAACACAGCATAGCACTAATAAAGCTTGCGAGCTCTTGTATGTTTGGAGTTTTTATATTTTCAGCCTAAATGAATAATAAAAAAGCTTTTCCCCCCCTTCTTAATTATTTTTTACATATTTCATGGATTTGTTTACTGTACATGTTTAGAAAATCAAGCTAATTGTGCCTGAGGCTACTCATATTATAAACTAGATTTGGACTGGATTTGCAAATTAGCCCCCTTCCTAAAGTGTTTGCTAATTATACTCGATTACTGTCTTTTTTTAATTGAATAAACGTTGACTGATGGTTGACAGAGTTAGTTTTTAGTGATGCAGTGGCTGCACTTAGTCTTACATTAATGAAACGTTCTCTTAAATTAAATTAAAGACATTTTCTAATGAAATTCTTTCTGCTAAATTGGGTATATAAGACGAAAAAATAACCTAAGTATATAAAGCTTGTTTGGGTCACAATGATAGAATTTGTTTTGCTATTCATGTCTCTTTATTTTGCAGCTTAAGTTTATTTAACAGCCTAGCATTCCTGTAGCTTAATTAGCAGACCATGGTGCTTAGCAATGCCAAGGTCATGGGTTCGAATATGAAGGAAAGCATGAAGCAACTTAAATGCAAATGCACCAAATGTTGTAAATTACTAGACTGTGTACGGTATATTTCAAAACTAACTGTAGCCATATATATGCTGTACAATTACATAACTGATCTAGATGTGCATCAACACATAAAATGGAAGTCACTTAAGAACAAATTGTGAAAATCAAACGTACCAACTATAATTTGCAGTCTGTGTTGTATTAATTATAAATAACACATTTGATGTGAAATACATTTCAATGCAGCCAGTTTATATGTTGTGAAATAAAATGTGTATGAGATTAAAAAGATGGATTCTTTCATTCCACCAATCCCTGGCTACACAATCATATCCCCAAAGACATGTCCATAAATTCAAAGTATCCGGAATTTCTTTTATCTATAAAATGGTCACCGCAAACAGCAACAGTGCACACTTCAGGTGAGTAGGATCTGCAACATGTAAGAGCTTTGTGGCTTCTGGAAAGCACATTTTATTCATTATATATGTCACGGGAGAGAAACACGATATCCAGTTGCGAATGAAAAGGCAGTTTACTAGGTAAACAGAAAAAAAGATCGAGGCAGGATGGACTGATGCAGAGGTGCAGGTCGGAGTTCAGGTCTTGGCAGTAGGTAGGAGACAGCATGGGCTAGACTAGAGTCTGATGATCCCTGTAGAAACCAACCAATCGTGAACAGAGATAGTCCAAAAGTTGAGCAGGCAGCACAGGAACTGGACACAGAAAACCACTGACAGGACAAGGAGACAAAACGTGAACCTCAGAACAATCTGACAGTGAACACGACAAACACAAGAACGATAACGCGGCAAGATTTGGCAATTTGCTCCATGGAGGACCAGTGGATGGGATTAGCATTTAGGCTAGCTGGTATGGGATCACAGGCTCTGGACACTCAGGATCATGAATACATGAGAGGGCATCAGCTTTGGTATTTCTAGGTCCTGGATGATTAAGTCTGGTGAAGAGCAAACCCAACCTGGCCTGTCTGGTGTTGAGTCTCTTCGTCTCACAAAGATACTCACAAAGATACAAAGATACCAGGGTGAGTTTTTGGCAAGGAGCTTGCAGTTACCTTAAGGAATCTGCATAATTCCTTAAAGGACAACTCTGGCGCAAAATGAACCTTTGGTCTAATTACACATTGGTACATAGTCAACCGTTCTCTGAGATTTGTTTTCATGATTATCAAATGTAAAGAGTTTTATCTCTAAAAACTGTTTAGCTTATAACTCCAGTAATGAAAATAAAAATCGCTAATTAATACCACTAACAAGGCTCAAAAGAGCCCAACATTAACACTATAGCATAATCAGGGTCCCTACATGGAAACCGAAGCGTTGAGAATGTTGTAAGTGTACAGACCGTTTAATAAGAAGATATTTTTGAAAGACAGTCCACTTCGCAAAAACAGGCAGGAGCCATCTTTGGAAAAAGGTCTCGGGTAGTCGAACCACGAATGACGAGCCAAGTTACGTTCTCGATGCTTTGGTTTGCATGTAGGGACCCTGATTATGCTACAGTGTTAGTTTTGGGCTATTTTGAGCCTTGTTAGTGGTATTAACTAGCGATTTTTATTTTCATTACTCTATGTCTATGTGAACATTTTAACACAAAAGGCTTCTTCAGGATAATATAGTTCTAAATAGAACTATGATGATGTTTAAAGAGCCTATAAAGGACCATCTTTTTAGAGAGTATTTTTATAGAACCTACCAACACAGTCTCATGAAAATGCGTATCTATACCACGAATGTCATTTCTCGTAGCATTTATACGCCAAAAATGTTTTTTGGTGCATATGCTACGCACTAAAAAAACCCTGGGGTAGGTTTAGGGGGGAGGGGGTGGGGAGTTCGTGCGTATTATACGCCAAAAAGTGCGTATCACATGCACGCGAAAAACGCGTACCATATACACGCAAAAACTGTTTTTGGCGTATAAATGGCACGAGAAATGACATTCGTGCTATAGATACGAACTTTCTCAAACATACAACCAACAATGCACAATTATTCTTTTTAATGAAAGACCGTAATATGACCTAAGAAGGTGAAAGGTTGTGACCAGGTCAGCAAGAAATATGGTTCTAAGATCCTATTGGTGTGAGCTTAACACCATGACCAATCCTGTAGGCTATGTAAAGTAAACAGGAGGTCCCATGACTCCTAATCCCCAGTGAGGGTCTCAGAGCCTCTGGCCACATCTCCCCCAAAGCCAAGGGGGATCCAACTCCTGCTCTGATAACCAGTTAATCCCCACAGCTTGTTAAAAGTATTTTATCTTCAACCAGCTCTATTCCAAACGGCATCTCTCTACATTTACACTTAAATTCAAAGCAAGAAAAATCAATGGTTTGACCACAACAGTAGAGCATCAGAGTACCATAAACATTGCCTGCTATACCATATAGAAATCCTCTAATCCAGCTAAAGGTTACCCCCTCCTTTCTGTTCTCTTCCTGCCAATCAAATCTTGTCGTGTTAATGTAAGCAACAGTCGGCAATAAAATCACGGAGGACCCATGGGTATTGTGGGCAACTATAATCTGTGCACCCCTGACAGACCAGTCTCAGGCCTGGACCATTTAGAAAAAATAAAAAAATAACTCCTAAAGGAAATAAATGAATTGTGAGAAATATGATGCTTCTCTTATCAGCTCCCCCATAGTATACACCAATTTCAACGAGGAGTCAAGCTTTTGTGGATCAGGGCAGAGAGATGATGTTCATAAACTGCTAATGCCTTATATCTGGCCCATGATGGGAACATCTCATCTTTAATCACGTTAATGCTGTCCGGCATCACAGATAAGGAGAGAAATGACTGAGAAGATGAGAACTCGGCACGGGAAAGAATCTGATGTATGTGATGAGATAGGAGCAAAACGATCCTGTCGCAGCACCCCGTCCCACACAAAGAGCATTAGTGTTAAATATGTGCTGAACCGATATAGAGGTTGTGTAGATGTAGAACAATTTTGTTTTAAAAGGATAAACAAACAAAACAAATAATCTTAAAACTGAATATTAACCTGTTAAATGTCACAAATGTCAACCTCATTTTGAGGGTTGTAATTCATTTGAATTGTAGACCTAAGGCTGATCTCATTTCAAATATAGAAGCACTGAAGAAGAAAGTATACTTATTAATGTACTGAAATATGTTTATTTAGTACAAAATAAATTTGACTAAATCTCAGCCGATTATAGCAAACGTGCATAGCACAGTAAAACAAAAGTGTAACATAATACAGAAATAATGTCTCTTCTGTATTAGAAAAATAAATAACTAAAAGAAATACCTCCAAATTGAAAAAAAATGCTCTTACAAACTTACAAAAACGAACAAACTTTAGTTTTTTTCCTATTTATCCTTTTTTTCTTCCTCATGATCCTTGTTTGCCCATCTATATTTTGCAATAGAGCTGATCTTTCCCAGCATTTTTTTTTTTTCAAAACCAAGACATTTTCATCACTTTATAAAAAAAACAGCCAGGACAGGACGTGAAAACAGGACATGTCCTGGGAAAATAGGACTGTTGGTTACCCGACTGTTTAGGCTGAACCGATTCACCATAATGAATCAGACCTTACTACAGTAAGACAGAGCCGTTCAGTACGAACCAATTTGCTAAAAATGACTCAGATTCTTTCAAGGCAACATGAGCGAAGGGACCATTTAGGATAAACAGATTCACTAGAATTAATTACACATACAGAGTGAGAGACTATTAAGAGATGACAGATGAGGTGAGTGTGTTTGATATTCCCTCAGCTCAGACACGAAACATCAAAACATACAAGTATAGCAGCGCTTGGCTACAAGTTGGACAAAGTAGCTCGATAGCTACAACTAGCTGAACGACTCGCACAGCATGCTACTGAAAGAAATGTTGTTAGGTTAGCAGCGTCGCTAGTACTTAGGCTAAGTTGGTCAAACAAAGTTTCTACATGCCACGCCAAACACAAAAACTCTTTACACACCATCCCTGTATAAATCGAGAGTGAATCTTCCCTTTTAGTTACTATGCTCACAGCTACAGACAGTGACCTGGTTGAAGTTCACTGAATCCACCATATAAAAAGTACAACTGATTAGTATGGGCCAACCAAACAAGATGAATGAAAAACCAACACACACAAATCATGAAAACCAAAAATAAAGGTAGGGAAAAACAGTGGTCTGTTGCACAGGACAAATCGAATTCTCAGTAAATAAAACAAAAAACCACATTCTCATTAAAACAACTGGAATTATTACATCTAAACATAACATTGAATACTAGCACCACAGCATAACATCATTTCCAACTAGGAACCACTCATGAACCAATCATCATGGTTAAAATATGCTAGCTATTCCAACATTACACCAATAGAAATAAACACCGTTTGGCTAACTTCAGAAGCCCCAGGAAATACAGCAGCGGTTAATGCCCATCGCTCATCCAGCCTTTAAAGCAACTTCTCTACAAAAATCATTCACCCCAATACATACAACACTGGGTTGTCAACAATCACTTAAAAAAACATAACTTGCTTTGACAGTGTCAATGCTCATGTGCTGTGGTGATAATTCAGTATCCACCACTCATCCAGCCAAACTTTATCAGCATTGGGGCGTTTAGGCCTCACTTCTAAAACAATCCAACAACATCAAGACAATGAACAGATTAAGACTGTTGTTCAATTTCACAGATTAAGACTGTTCATTAACAACTGGCCCATTTGAATGAACATTTTCACCAAACATCACTGGCTCTTGGCCAACACATCAAAAAAAAGGGCATAAGTATAAAAAGACTTCTTATTAAAATCAACCTACCAGAACTTGTTCTTCCAGCGACCATCCCAAACAATTCAGCCACTGCAACTATTCCTCTTCTTCTTCTTTTTCTTCTTCTATTTGAGTTTTTGGCGGTTGGCACACAATGAAATGGTGCATTACTGCCACCAACTGGTATGGAGTGTGGAACTGAAAGACTATTAGGCTACTTACTTATACTTATATATAAAAAATAAAAAATTAAATCCTCTCAAATATATTAATCATTCTAAAATAATGCAAAACAATTCAATAACACTTTTCTTTAGAATTTTTTCTAAATATTTCTACTAAATCAAACCTTACTCTTTCCTTTTTCAAATTTTGGATCATTTCCCTCCTTTTTCCCTCATTTTTTTTTACAGTGTATCATGACGTGTTCTATTGTCTCTTGTTGTTCACATCTGCCGGTGTTATGTTTAACTATTCATCTCACAGGAAGTGGCATATTTAAATGGAAATTACACCCTCTATACATACCCTCAGCAGCACCCCCTAGTGACTTGGCTACACTAGTAAAAGTATTCAAGAACTGATGAATGGAAGAGTGACGTAAAAGAAAAGTAAAAGAAACTGCTACACCGTAATGATGGCCTATTGACTCAATAAAAAACATAATTGCTCATTTTCAGAATGGCAAAATTCACCTGTGAAGCCACTCTCTGTTTCTGGTGAACTATATTTTCTTATCTCTCCCCTTTCATTTTCATATGCTCATAAAGCTTGGCTGGTAATTGGAACTCCGTTAGCATGCCTGGCTGAACTCTTTGTGAGGAAGGAAAGCTCCAAATGGAACATTAGGATAACACACAGGACCTTCAATGAGTAATCAATCATGTTGTTCTTGTTGTTATGCAAATGATTTGTTGATTGGTTCTGAATCAATTAGCAGCATTCATTAATTAAGGACGAGGTGATCTGGACGGCGTCGGAGCCGGTGGGTAGATGTGCAGTGGGGACTAACTACTGCGTGTGATTAATGGTTGTATAAATATTGACTCTCCCGAGACACTGCCTGGATATATGTGCTTTTGTTGTGTGTCTATGAAAGTAAATCTTGACATTTTGAGTGATCTGTGCGCCTGTGTTTAAAAAGAGTGGCTGGCACAGTTTTAGTTGGCATGAAATGGATGTTGCGTTCCTTAAGTTTTGTCTTTCATATTATATTGAAGTATTGAAGTGAAACGGCATCTTGAACAAGAAAAAAAATAGCGTGGGACCTGATTTTGTCCATCGGTGACTGATTGTAAAGTTTGCTATTGGTGTGATCATGCCATGAGAATTTGGTTGTCCCACCCTCAAGCCAGTAAACACATCATCACAGCATAGATGCACACACCTCTGAAGCGATAGAAATGTCTTTGCGATACCGCATCATTCGCAAGACGCAACTTGGATTAGTGACAGCAATGTTGGAGACAACTTGCAACTTGCATATGACCCAATCGTGTGTGAAATTCAATGTAGTGTGCACTCCAGGCGGCTAGGTGGCAATGTGGAGCACTACCACACAACAACACCAAGTCCAAGCAGACTTTTGTGTTTTTACCCTTTAACAAGAACACGGCGGTGGACCGTTTTTAAGATTTCTACTCTGGAGGTTTCACCTTTTTGCGTTTTTATGCCCCAAAAACGCCGTCGCCGTGTAAACGAAAAGCACATCCGATAAAATATTTTTACGTTTTCACCCGCGAGCGTTCTCGTGTAAAACAGGGTCAGAGTCTATCCCTGACAAAATCGCGCGGAAACATGTTCAACCCACTTGGACTTTGCACCATGAAAACAAACACTTGCATCCCATGATTGCCTCTCTCATCTAATCGTTTGAAAGATCCACGTGGTGTCATGAATAATTAAGAGACCGTGTCTTCTCATAGGATAAGAAATCTCAGTATCATTAATTATGAGACACAGATGAGTCATCAACGCACTCACGGTACACGGCGAAGACGTCACAGCGGGTGACATGGACACGATGAAGATTTTAAAACCGGAAGACGAAAAAAGCGGAAAAAAACCTAAAAAATGTTTGTCCTTACTATTAAGGCCCCGTTTACAAGAAGGGAAAACGCAGATATTTCCCTGCGGATTGGCCTCTTGTTTGCACGAAAACCCCATTTTTATCACAGAAAACAATTATTTCTAAAAACTCCGGCCAAAGTGGACATTTCTGAAAACGCCGGCTATGTGTTGTCATGGGAGAAATGGCGTTTAGGTTCTTGCTTGACGATTCTGAGGATTCTGATTGGCTTGCATGGCTTTATCCTTAACCCCTACACTGCCGCCTATAGGTTTGGCATAGTTATGATGGCGCTCGACACCGTATTTATGCGGGTGTGTGAACGATGTTATTTTTGAAAACGGAGAGGGAAATTCGGAAAATATTCTGAAAACGGAAAATATTCGTTTTGCTAAATACCCGGCTTTGTGTAAACGAGGCCTAAATCTAACAGATGCTAACATTGTCTTCAATGGTTTTCAACACACATACCTCTGTCAAAATCTCAGAACATTAATTTTGGTTTGGGGTTTCAAGACCCTTCAAATATGCTCTCCTTTGAAATAAGTGTAACAGAGTTTTATTTTTATGTAAATGGAACATCATTTTAATAATGCATACAATAACAAAAGCCCTCCAATTCATTCGTTTTTTTTTTTTTGTTTGTTTGTTTTTTTGTTGTTGTTGTTGTAGAAATTAGAAAAGGGCCTGGCCCTGAAAAAGCGGAAGAAGATGGATGGATGAATGGATTTGTTCACTTGTGCTCATTTTATTGTTTTTGTAATAAAACTGACATAATTTGAAACCTGACTTGTTGTTGTTTTATAAAACACAAAACTAAAACTCAATTCAAGGTTTTTTTTTCTTGGCTTATTATTGAATTTCTCCATAAATGGCCCATTGTGTCCAGATCAAATCACATATTCTCATCACTCCAAAACAAGGCTTTTTGTTTTGGTTCCAAAGCTTCTTTTCGGTGTTATTTTTTAATTAATTTTGCCGCCCTAATCATGTCACAAAAACAGCACGGAAAATTCTTATTCCAACACGTTCTCCTGTATTTTCTGCATGTGATCATTTTTCACTTCCGAATTGAGTGAAGCAGGAAGAAAAAGTACTTAAATAACAATCTTTGCACCTAACGTAACCTCCGGCGACAGCAGCAACACACACACACACACCCACAATTCCACTTCACTGCAGTTTGTTCACACCTCACTTGTGAAAACTCTGCCTGCTCAGGCTACCAACTGCTCCCTTACTGCAGAACAAGGGCAAATCTGGACCGCCAGACACCACCACTGAGTCATGCTAACACATCCGCGCTGCCCAACATTTCCTTCAGCCCGAGACTACATGCCCCGTTTCCGCACAAGAGAGCGTTTTCTCCATTCCAGAAATGCCACGCAGGGAAATTTAACATGCCGTCAGGCTTGAATAACTGGCCTTTGATCACAGGCCTCTTAATCTTTGCACAGACACCATCGTAGTTCGTCATGCATTCCTCCCGAATCAAAACCAAAAGCTGATTGGTAATTCTTAACCTGTCTAGCGAAATTCAAGCGAAAGTCCCCATCCGATCTGAAATAATTACCCCCTTTATTGAAGAAAAATTAACCCACACCCCTCTGCTGCAGCTGAAAGCACCAGCGGGGCCTCCGAGGTTCCCTTATCTCCACAAGTAATAAACATTCCAGTCCCTCAAGCTTCCAGTGTGAGTGAGTGAAAAGCAGACAAAAATGAAATAAATAATTCGAAAATCTCATGCATGCTCTGAACCGCTTTTAACCAATGCCTTCAATGCAGCTGATAATCAAAAAGAGGCATTACACAGAACAATCAATCATGTGTCTGCGCAGATATTCTTTTTTTGCGACAAGTGCTGGAATTATGATTATATGTATATCCTGCACTGTATATAAAGAAGTTAAATTATTCAAAGTAGCCTCACCTTATGCCACAGAGCGCCTATTCACACAAGCGCATGTTAAATAGAGAAATAGAAAGCTCTTGGCTTTTGTGTGTGGCCTTGCAGATGGATAAGGTTCTGATTGTTTGCAGGGGAAGATGCATTTTCCTCCTTTCACACTCTAAATATTGAATCATATAAAACTGAAAGACCACATTATCCAGACGATTCGATGCAATTTGCATATTCATTAGAATTAATTAAAATTCTTTGCTGTCTCTATTTTTTTCTCTCCTTTATTTTCAGCACTCGAGAGGGGCAAACGACAATGAGGAAACAATCGGAATTAACAATTGGAGGGAGAGAGAGATTTGACATCGCAGTGGAGGAGTCTAGCGCAGGAAATGTGTTTTCATTCAAAATCAAGCCCGGATCCTTGTAATGAGTTCTATTCAAAATTAAGCAAACATGGTTGCTTTTTTGAAAGCCTGGCCACTTTCTTTGAATCGAAGGAGTTTGCGTGCCTTTTCAGAAGGAAATTTAAATTTTCAATGCCCCGCGCCAGACGCACAAAGACCCCCGGTGGCTTTTTGTGTGTAAGCCGTGATGTATGAAGCAGTCAATCATTCGAGCTGAACGAGAAACACCTTGAAGCATTTACAAGATTTAAAGTAAAACGAGAGACAGGTATGCGACGAGGTGATGGCAGCTCCGTGTCACACTCGCTGTAATGGACATCAACGGCTCTTTAAATAAAAAGTTAAGAGGAAGTTGATGCAACACCAATAACTCTAGTTTCGGGTATTCTGCGTGCGTGTGAATAAAGGTCGCTGTGAAAATTTTCTGATGGGGCTTTGTGCCATTTCTCAGGTTTTTGTGAAAGCGTGCCACTTAAATGAAGTAGTAAAGTGTCATAGCGACAATGCCGCCCAGTCTCAAGCTGCCATGAGTGAACTCTGACACTTGGAGAGCTGCCTGGATCCTTTCTCATGAATAAGTCTGGTGATATTTCATAAAATAATAGTACTGCTTAAAATAATTGTAGGCTACTGACAAAACACTTAATGTGTATTAGGGAGGAACGTTTCACATTTTAATTATCACTAAAAACGTATTGTTTACTTTACTTTGAAAAGCTCTGGATAAATAATGTCCCCCTATGGTGAAAATCAAGCTTTTAATGTTGTTTATAGGCTATGTCTATGTGGTGTATTTAATATGCTTTAAGACAACCCATGTTGCGGAGTATTTTCTAGACAGCCTCAAACAAAGACAATCTCATGAACGCAGTTTGAAATTGCTGTTTCTTAAGTTTTCAAGCAGACAGAAACTGTCCTATAATTTATGATATATCTCCATGTACATATAGTGGTTTTCACCGTACTGACTCTGTGCCTGAATGGTTTCTGCAACCAAGATAGATCGCTATTTGCCCGTTTGCTGCAGTTAAAGCAACACTGTGTAACTCTTTTAGATTATTCTTAGCTAAAAACACTTAGTTCTTTCAAAAATATATATGTATATTTACTTCGTTCAAGAAATATTCTCGTGAGTGTATAATATGCCATTGAAAATACATACGGATAAGGGGTTCTAATGTCGGTCGCCATGTTGCCCCTCCATCTTGAAAGTACATTAGCCAAAGAGGGACATTTCCGTTAATTCAAGCTTCGCCTTTCGCGATTACGTTTGAGTTAACACTCATGGACGAGGTCGAAGTGGAAGCCATGTTAATCTTGGACTACATTGGCCACCGTAGGAGTTAAAACGAATTCGGAATTGAGAGGAACAGAAACTAATATTCACTGGATGGTCATATACCTTTTCACCGGTAAATGGGGGTAAAAATCACAGTGTAGCTTTAAACAGCACGATGGCAAAGAGCACTCGCTGTTTCTCATTCATCTTTAATATTATGCATTTTATGTAGGATACTGATTCCATTTATATTTAGACTTTTCCTTCCAACTCACTTGTTTGTAGGGGCAAGAAAAATGTATTTGTTGTCTAACATAGAGTAACATCCATGAATGTCACTCACACAACATTACTAGGCAACAAGTAGTGGGAACGCCCTCTTGCACAGCCACTGGTGACCTGCTGCGACAAAGTCGCTTGTAGTGTGAATGTTGCTTTAGGCACAGAGATAACACCACAGACAGTTTAATCACCATGGGAACATCTCTAAAACTGGGAGTTGTGAAAAATAAGATACACAGGTGTGTACTCTTTTTACTCTTTTAATTAGTTTTATAACTGTATCATATATCTCCTTTAATTTGCAAGAATGCAATGTAGTGGTAAATGAACAAATAAAACATATTTTTGGGCTTTGAACCAGCCTGGTTTGATGGCTGTAGAGGTATTTTAGGTACTTGGGACAAGAGTTTCAGAGTATCTTCACAATAAGGGAGTCAGTCGCAATTATGAATGCATATCATACCACAGAGTCTTGTGATGAAGAGCTGGTCTGAACAGGCTTTAGTGTTCCTGAGCGGTTGTTGTGGCTGAGCCGATCTTTAGCCCTTTAAGTGTTGTCTTATTTTATTCATGCTTCAGATGTCTATTAGCTTTACAGCTTCTGATAAGAACCTCCAGGGAAGAACATGGAGGGAACAGTAAGGAGAGGAGAGAAGGAAGAGGAAAAAAAACAGCATTTGTGCATTAGGTGAACCCAGATCTCACAACGGACAGTGATGTTCTGGGTATTAGAGTCATGAATACTGCATTGCCTTTCTGTTAATGTGGCGTGCCAGAGACTGTTGTTTTCTCCATTCATTCATGCTCTCAATGGTCAGAGGTGAAACTCGCTGCCTGTCCAGTGGGAAACATGAAATAGTGACTCTCTGCTTCAACAACACTTGACCTGAGTCACAGTCTCCCGGTGAAACGTTCTAGACGGCCCCCTGGAACCCTGAGAACGAAGTTGAACCAGAGATTCGTGACATTTGTAAGGGTATGAACTGTCCCAGTCACGCAATATGAAACATTGCATTTGATGTAAAAAAAAAAATCACACTAATTTAGGTCAGAATTACCTACACCTTGTTTTACAAATTAACCTCATTAGCTATTCAGTCAGTGATGAAAATATCCTATAAGCATTAGCTTAACATTAACATGCATTAGCATTGACATGAATCATAGCATTTCTGCATTGTTTTGAAAAAGCATATTTATTGCATTACAAAACAACAACATCTGTTACATTACCTGTATTTTGCATTTCTACCTGTTTGGTCATTGCAAAAATTCACAGAGAAAATTCCAGGCTATTCATCATTCCCAGAGGGCACATTGGATCGTCGACTTAGCAAGGAGTTAGTATATGCAGACATGGTCATGTGCACCAGCTCCCTTAGTTTTCTGAACGCTTACACTGTTAGACCTTACCAGGTTTTTTTACAGTAAAATACTGGCAACACTGTTGCCAGTAATTTACTGTAAAAATGTACTAAAACTCAAGTTAACTAAAAAATACAACTTATTAGTTTTAGTGCATTTTTACAACACTGTTGCCAGTAATTTACTGTAAAAATGCACTAAAACTACACTGTTGCAACAACACTGTTGCCAGTAATTTACTGTAAAAATGTACTAAAACTCAAGTTAACTAAAAAATACAACTTATTAGTTTTAGTGCATTTTTACAACACTGTTGCCAGTAATTTACTGTAAAAATGCACTAAAAATAGTGCATTTTTACAGTAAATTACTGGCAACAGTGTTGCCAGTATTTTACTGTAAAAAACCTGGTAAGGTCTAACAGTGTATGAAAAAGAAGGTTAACATCTGCAAGCCGGTGGAAAAATCTGTTAGTGGGCAACTAGCTTAATTCTGCTCCATTCCAATGCCGGCACATTAAGACGTGTCTTGGATTCAGGAGTTGTCAAACAAAAAATTGTAAATATAAGCCACAGTAAACTGCAGAATGGAAATTTCCAGAGGAAAAGCTTGTAGAGGGCATGAGACAGAGATACTGAAGCTGTAAAACACCACAGCACAATTAATTTTGCTCAGCTCAAATTAGCTGGGCCTGACAATGGATCAAGGACAAGAAATTGAGTCGTGTACTTGAAAAATGTGACACTTTCCTACAAATCCCTACAAATTCTGCGGTAAGAGCTAGAGCTGTCCTCACATGACACGAAATTAGGAGCGCTTCTTCTTTAATTTTCTCCCCGTCCATCATCCTAACACGTCGCCTCCCTCTTTACCCTTTCTCTCATCTTGTTGCCTCCACACTGGGTTTGCTGGAAAGGGCCAAGCCTAATTTGTGCATTCTCCAGCAGCAAAAAGCAATTGTGAGAGGTCACTGTGAGAGCAGAGCAATATACTGAACTGGGAACAAGACCAACACTCTTGTATTATCATCAAGCCATTCTTTATGTTACGAAGTCAACCTAGCTGAAGGCTAATGATGAAATGCAAAAAACAGTAACAAGCTTTTTCTTCCTACAGTGACTGTAAAAGTGTTGCGTAACAACACAATTACAGCCAGTCAGAGTAGTGAAGATGATAACTTTGCATTAATGAAAAGCACGCAACTAAAAGAGCAAGCCTTGTATTGTCAAAATTTCAGTGATGCTTTGTCAAATGATTTTTTTTATTGTTGTTTGAGAAATGTGTCTTATACGGAAGCCCTCAACCGCAATGTAGAAAAAAAATCAGTAAAAAAAGAAAAAGAGATTAGAGATTAAAGTTGAAATATTTTGAGGTTATAGTCGAAAAATTTTGAGATTAAAATCGAAACATTTCAAGATCCAAGTCGAAATATTTCGAGAGTATAGAATAAGTCTTCCCTAGAAGTTGCGTGTGTGCTTGCCATTGTTTCACTTAGCCACACACACACAGGCATTCATAGTGGTGCATAGCAAGTGTTTCACAAAGTGTGTGTGTGTGTGTGTGTTTTGAGTTTGTTTGGAAAAGGAAATTCAACAGGTGCCAATCTACCAGCATTAGGCTACCATTATAGGACATTATAAAATATACTCCGCCAGAATAGACTTTAGCCTAAAAACCAACCTGGAAAACACTTTTCAGACTGGATGGAGATATCCAGCTTTATGAATAAATGAATGAATTAATTAATGAGGCACGTATATATATTCTGCTTTCATATTTCAACTAAGCCTATCAAAGCGCTTTACAATCATATCAGAGAATTAGTGGTTATTAAATCACAGGATCACGAAAACACATCAAAAACACTGCCACATAAAGTTTGGATCAGATTGTAAAGCGCTTTGATAGGCCTAGTTGACATATGAAAGCGTAGAATAATAAAATAAAAACGTTTAAACTTTTTTTTTTTTTTTTAAATAATGTGCTCACAATTTGAAAAGCTTCTTCTGGAATTACATTTCTATGGATTTTTGGATTTTCAAAATAAAAGTTTAAACGTTTTTTATTTTATTTCACAAATAAGAAAGGGTTGGGAACTATTAAAATATTAATATAATATAATACAATAACAAAATGATCATTTTTAAGATTGTGTCAATAATTATCTGATTGTAATCAATAAATTATAACAAAAATATTTTTCATTTGTATTAAACATTGTAACGTCAATGATGTACCTGTAAAAAAAAAAAAAAAAAAAAAAAAAACACATTTAAATGTAAATTTTCTTTTTTTTTTTTTTAATAATGTGCTCACAATTTGAAAAGCTTCTTCCGGAATTATGTTCCTATGGATTTTTAGATTTTCAAAATAAAAGTTTAAACATTGATAGCATCTTTGTTAATGTCAAAAGGGGGGTTTACCAGTCGTATTAGAGAACAACGGGTTTTGTTGCTTGCTGTGTAAATGAGCTTAAGTCGGAGGATATTTTTATTGCCCGTCAGTTTGGTATGTCGTTCCAGATTAGGACACCGTTTAATGCTAAAACGCAGCAGATGAGCAACAAAGAATGAATTTAAAGCCCACACGCAAAGCTAAAAGATTTAAGGCTAAGTAGATGTGTTTTTGAAATCAGCCAATAAGCCATTCTTAGATGAAGTGAAAATATATTAAGGAACACAGAGTTGGGAATAAAGTTGAGACAATTACCATGTGATTCTAACTCCAGCACTCCCTTGAGTCACATTATTGGAAAGAGAACTAATTTAATTAAATGATCCTAATTAGATTTCCTTGACTTCAATTCTACTTCAGCAAAGCTTGATTTCATACTCCCTTTTTGCCTGTAAGAAACGAGAAACAAAGAAATATCCCTCATTTCCCACAGCGAGGCGTCTCAAATGTGAGGACGATTAGCCAATCGGGACGTAAATTACCCATTTGTCAGTCAGAATGTTCCTGCTCCTCAGCACGCACGCACGCGGTTATTTTCCGCTCCTCCTCGGCCTGCTGCCGGGTCACGGTACGGGCGCCAGTACTGTAGCGGTGGGAAGGGGTGAAGCGCTCGGTTCACAGGCTGCTTTTTGTTATTCCTTGCTGGTGTGACACAGCATATAAAGGTCACTTCAAAGTGTGTGCATGAGCAAAAAAAAAAAAAAAGTATTCTGCTACGGTGTAGGTCGCCACGTTTTCCTGCTAGCGTTGTTTGCTACAAAAGGGTTTTGCTGACTGTTGACAGTCGATAGGGCCTACATTGCACGTCGTTTCCAAGAACTCTTGCACCTGTTTGCCGGAGCGAATCCGAGATGTTACACCTTATTACGTTGGCAGTTTCTTTGATGTATTGCTTCTTTCCTTTCAGCTTTTCAGCTTCATCTGGCCAGAGCATTCTGGGATTTCAATGGGGCTTTAGCAGTAGTCAGCAGCAGCCTGGTGCTGTTTAGATGGCAGCGGGTTCATGTTCTTTTGCCAAAGAGGTCACGCATATGGCCGGCGTTACCGTATTTTGACTGGCACAAACAGCGCTCATTCAGATAATGCAGAAAACTCCCTCACATCTCATTGGGATGACGACGCAATAGGCGAATAGCCATGCCACTATGCCATGGCATCTGTGTGTGTACACACCTGGCAAGCATAAAGCGGTCAGGGTGCAAGGCTTGAAAATGAGTGCTCTAGTAAAACAAACACCCAGAAATACCGCAATGACCGAAGGGCACGTGGACTGGCACACTGCAACCTTGTGGAAAAACCCTTCGTGCCAGCCTCCATACCAACTCACTGAACTCATCGCAACCACAGGGGAGGAAACCAGGGCTGCTGTTAAAACACTAACTGTCTAATAAACCCCACCGTACACATTCACTGAGAGCTTTCTGATGTCCTTGCAGGGGAATTCGGGGAGGATCTTTATTCCAACCACCTCTTGGTTTTCGCTCACAAACACACACCCACGTGCGCACAAACAAAAAACAAAAGACTGTTAACCTTGTGGACCTTTGGTTGATTGTCCCGCTGTGACTCAGGAAGGCGTCCGATGACTGCAGCTCTTCAAAAAAGCCACTCTCTCTGGCATATTATTAGGGTCATGCTATTAGTCACCACTGAACAGGTCACACCAGCTGAGGCGAACTAAACAGTTGTTGGAAAATTATAGGCACATGTTTTCCAAGCATGAGGGAATAAAAAAAAATGGCAGGGCAGAGAAAGGGCCTTAAAGACCGGATTAAATCGCTCAACGGGTGTAGTTTTTGATTTTGTGTTGAGGATGTTTCCCGTTGAAACAGCGCAGTCTCATCCCAAGACGTCATATAACTGACGTCTTGGGACGTCTTTTGACCATTCGTCAATATTCGCCTTTTTAGGGCCCCCTTAAACGTCGGTAGATGAGGTTATGGGATCCTAACTCTACCTCAGACCTAAACCTAACCCGTCACCTAACTGACGTTAAAGGTAAAGCGTCAGGGATCGCCCGGGATCGCCATCTACCGACGTTTAAGGGGGCCCTAAAAAGGCGGATATTGACGTATGGTCAAAAGACGTCCCAAGACGTCAGTTATATGACTTTTTGGGATGAGACTGTGTTAGTTGAAACTGGGAAGTTTGGGCAGGACATAGGCTATCGAAGGGCTTGTCCTTTTATTTTTTGTAATCATAAAAAAATAAAACCATCTCGAGATTAAAGTCATTATAATGCGAAATTAAACTCTAATCTAAACTCGAAATACTATCTTGAGAATAAACTCATTAAAGCTACACTGTGTGATTTTTACCCCCATCTTGCGGTGAAAGGGTATATGACCATCCAGTGAATATTAGTTTCTTTTCCTCTCAATTCCGATTTCGTTTTAACGCCTACGGTGGCCAGTGTAGTCCAAGATTAACATGGCTTCCAGTTCGACCTCGTCCATGAGTGTTAACTCAAACGTAAACGCGAAAGGCGAAGCTTGAATTAACGGGTATGTCCCTCTTTGGCTAATGTACTTTCAAGATGGAGGCGACCGACATTAGAACCCCTTACCTGTATGTATTTTCAATGGCATATTATACACTCACGAGAATACTTTATTACTTGAACGAAGTAAATATACATTAATAAACATATTTTTGAAAGAATTAAGTGTTTTAGCCAAGAATAAACTAAAAGAGTTACACAGTGTAGCTTTAAATATCGAGAATAAAGTCGTTGCGAAACATGCATTCACGTCAGAAAAATGATTACAAACATTTTTATTATATTGTTTTTAGGTGTATTTTTGGGGCTTTTTCTTTTAGGAGACAATGACTTTATTTGTCATCCATTTCGATATTTAAAACTTTGAAGACCTTTTACATTCACAAACAGCTATATTATAGGCCGAAAGGTAATATGGAAAAAGCATAATAGGGGCACTTTAATAAATACTATAATAAATAATACTGAAACACTACTATATATCTTACCCTGTGTTGTTGATACTGAAAGATATGCTTCAGGAAAAAAAGTTGTGTAACACCACCCACCACAGTAAAGCGTCCTGACATTCAAGCTTGGATGAACACAAGCCACACTCTGCAAGGGGCCGTCGTGTTTCGCAACAAATATGCTGGCCTCGATACAAACTTATATAAGACACTATGCCAACTGTAGACACTCACTTAACATTTGGAGCGTGGTGAAAAATGGAGGTACAGTAAAAGAGTCATGCATAGGTCAGCTGCCGCATTTAAAATCGCCTTTTTGAGCAAGCTTTCTCCATTCATGAGTTGACAGGGCACAGTATTGGTTAAAGAGAGTCAACACTATCCTCCTTGAGCGTTTCAAAGTTCAACGAGTGCTCAAGAGATCTGTATATACGTTCTGACTTTCACAGCCTCATAGGCATGTAGACATGCACTATAATAGCCTGGAGCATTGATGCAAAAAGCATCATTGCATGGAAACAAATGTATAAACCTCACAGGCAGCGGATATGCCCTGCTGAGCTCGTTCACTAGCACAGCATGCATATCAAAGTCTTACGCTGCATTAGAGAAACTGTACCAGAGCCCTATAGGGCCAAATATGCATTCTGGGATCGACACTGAATGCACACCTTCGACACTTTCTGGCTTCCGCACTGCTTTAACCTGCAGGCTACTGAACACTGGCGGACTGGCACACTGCCAAGACCTTGACTGAATTTCCGCTGAGACTTTAGTGTATTATCCGTGAACGATGCTCCCGTGAAGTCTGACTCCTTCCTCTCATTGGTTTGAACTGGGAGGAAGCAGAATATTTTTACCTGGCAATAATTTATGCATTCTTAGTGATATGTTTCCTGTTTACTTATTAATTAAGCGAGAGTCGTCTAACGGGATCAGCCTGAAAAAAATAAAGGAAAATGTATTACTAACATAGATGTTAAAGGTACAGTATGTTACTTTTTTTGTTGTTCAAAATGAAAAAAAAATTTAGAGTTTGAGTTTTTGATAAAGAGTTTTTTTCAGACTAGAGGAAAGAAAACATCCAATTTATCCCACCACATCCTCGCTGTTTGCTTTGGAATCAACCATGGACACAGACAAAGTAGAGTATGATGCATGATTTTATGAAAGTAGGATGTAATGCTTGCCGTAAAGCAAGTCAAATTTGTAGTTTTCGTATGTCTCATTCGGATTAAAGAAACACGACCCAATCTGGCAATCCCACGCTATCTCATGACCAATTCGTACAAATTCGTATGAGTGATTAAAAAGTGGCTAATTCGTACTAATTCATATGACCTCACTCGTACGAATTCGTACGATTTGTCCAAACCCACGTGATGGGTAGGTTTAGGGGCGGGGTCAGAGGTAGGTCATTCGTACGAATTCATACGAATTGGCCAATTCTTAAAATATGTACGATTCAGCAAAAACGTACTAATTCGTACGAGTGAGGTCGTACCAATTGTTACGAATTAGCCTCCTTGGAAAATTCGTACGAATTCTCGTGAGATCGGGTTGGGCAATCTTGCATAGCCTGGGTTATATCGGATAAAGGACAGCAAAGTGGTGGCATTTCACCATGTCACGATTTTATATATGAAACAATTTTGAAAACATTATTTTAAGGTAAAAATTCTTACTTAGCGTTGCTTTAAAGGCTGTTTTCTCAACATTTGTTTTTCCTCCTACATTGAGCCAGAAATCTCCACTTAAATAGCCCTTACACACACCAAATTTTACAGTTGTATTCTTATCTATATTCTGAAGGTTTTTGCAGGGGGGGGGGGGGGGTGTTTTTACAGAGGGGGTTTCCTGATTTTATACAATTTATTCCTAAAAAAAAGGTGAAAATGTATTTATTTTTGGCAGTTGACAGTATTTTCTGATTTGTGGAGTGATGGACATATCCAAAAATAGAAAAAAAATGACTTGTTCAACAAGACTGTTCAGATTTTTTTTCGAGAAATGTATGCAAATTAGTGCATATTTAAGATAATGCCTTATTTGCAATTATTAATGTAATCAATCAACTGGTGAAGTATGGTGATGTCTATTAGTCTTTTCTTATCCTATTCACCTTGAGTGTCTTGCCTTAAATAATGAGTCAATACATCAATCCTTATTGCAAAACGTGTTTTTGTCTTACCGAAGCCTTAAGTGTTTATATTTTAGCAGGATGTATTTTGCGGGATATTATACACACCACTCACCCTATCTGTAAATGGAGAAAAGTGGCTCTGACTACTATGACTCGTGTATGGTGTGGGAGTGGCATGGGTTAGTTGTCAATACAAGTGAATAAGGTTGACATTGAGAGCACTAAATCACGAAACTCTGGGGAATGAGCCGTTTTAGAAAACACTGAACAGAGAGTCTGCTGGCAAAAAGAGCCTGTTGCTACATGATACCAACAAAAGGCAGTTTGGTGTGTTTTCAAGTTAAAGATTGATATTGATTTTTGGTCGCACAAATCTTTGAGGATTTTCCATCTCGAGAACAATTCCCCACTTCGGTTCAGTTATTGTATCGAAACGGAGGCCACAATCTCAATGTGCAGAGCAAATGGGGTGGAAAAACAGATATATTTTGAGCAGACATATAAAGACAACAAAGAATAGGCGCTGTAAAGCTTGCACTGTCACACAGAAGTTACGATGCTCTCAAAGGTGGTGTTCCAAACGGTGTTATTAAGGTGCCATTTCTCATCAACAGAATCCCCTCAGGTATGACCCGCACATCTCCTTCATTCCAGATCCCTCTTGTGGATTTTACACGTTCCGCTTCCACAAGCTTCCACCCTGAAGGAAAGGAACCGTCTCTGTGGAACGACGCAAAGACATTCTCATTTCGGACCACGGCGCTCAGAAGCCAATATGAGCCTTTATTAGAGGCGTCAGTGCAATCAGAAGACCTGCGATTGTGGCGAACGAATGAATAACTGATTTCCAGAGGTTGGGGTTAAAAGGCTCAGGAGGGCCCTGTTGTGTGCGCCGGGGCCTTGGTGAGAGATGCTATTGGCATATGGATTCGGAGGTGAATTTCACACTCCGCTAGGAGCAGTGTCATTATGATTCTGCTCGCTCGCCCTCTCTTCCTCTCCTTCCTTCTCTGTTTCTCTCTCTCTCTCCAAAGCTTTTTGAGCTCCAGCCGAGCAGAAAAGCCCCAACCCAAAAGCTTAATTACAAATCTACCCTGAGGAGGAAAGGAAAATATACTCTGACGCCCTCCCACACACACACAGTCTTGTGCTCATTCAACTTGGTGGCATGTGGTTGTGGTTGTTTGAAGCAATCCTCTGAAGAGAAAAAGTGAGGTAGGTTATGTACTGCGAGGGTGGGACTACTAGTGAAACATTCCTAATTCTTGAATTCTTTTAATTAATAAATATATGAAATGAATATGATTACAACACATTTATTATACAAGAATATGTATATGCATTAATCTAAATTATAATATAGCATAGCAATATGAATGAGAATTCGAATTGAAACTTTCGATTGCTGGTCGAAATATAATTTGTGAAAATGCTTCTATTCTATAAAGTTTGGGGACGTTTTCTGAAAAGTAATTTTTCCAAAAATATATAAATATTATCTTGAAAAAGTTTTGCTCACTAGGTTTAAATCAGATCTTAACCTTAGAACACTGTAAAAAAAATTGGAGTAGGATTTACTTGAAAAAACTTTGCTACTATCTATCTCACTCAGAAAATGCAAGCAAATTTACAAAGATTTGCCAAGTAAAAACCTAAACATATATATAGCTTTAATTAGAAATCTTTAAGTTAAATTTACTTGGAATATGGAATTAAGTAAACTTTACAAAAAATATGTATTTTTAACTCGGCTTGTAAAAGGTTGATTAATATTGATTTCCTTTGCCTTTGTATTACATTTCACTAAAACAATAATCTTGAATTTTATTAGTCATTTATAGTATGTGCTTTACTTAGATCATCTATGTAATTTGAATATACATCATGTCAGACATTAAGCCTCATGTGAATGCAAACACCTCAATACTTGGTAGACAATACACAATGGCGGTAACATTTGATGGGTCGTTTTTGTGTTTGAATGTGTCATTTTGAGCAAAAAATTTACTCGAAATGTCACAAAATGGCAATGTACTAATACTGACAACAAAAATCAATGATAAAACAGTGTAAATACAGCTGGAAACCAGTGAAAAACGAGCCTCATTAATTATTCAAGGTCCAGTGCATGATGGGAACCCCAGTATCCGAAAAGTTGAGTCATTTTTACTTAATTTTATTGAGTTGATATTTACACTTTCATTTCTACTCGCTTGAATTGAGTACTGATATGGAATTTACTTCGTTTTTTAAATTCTTGCCTGAACTAACTTTTCCAAGTAAATTACGTTGGATTTTTTCACTAGTACAAAAAATCATTTTTACAGTGAACCCACTATGTATGAAAACCTTTCTTAAAATGGTAAAATTTTTTGAATTGAGTTAATTTCCGTTCGCCCAGCCCCGTGCTTTTGCTTCAGACAGTGACAGCAGACCTAGACCTTCACATTAACCTGTGGCGAAATCGGACCGTTTACTGTGGCAAAACTATGAACCTCCCCCGCTAATGTAATGAATGCATCTGCTTCTTTTCTGAGTGAGATTGATCGCGCTGATGAAGGCAACACTCATCATAGCCTGGCCTAATTTTTCATCCTTACGAAAAGTATGACAGAACATCTACACATGCAAAACGCAACTTGATTGGGAACAGCTTGCACATCCCTATTCTGACAGCATGCAAATGTATTCTCTGGGTCATAATGATACTTCCCTTAATGAAATTAATTGCAATCAGAGGCTGCTTTCTCCCTGCACAAGGACGAAGGCAATTAAGGTCACCTAGCAGAGCAACCTCGGTTAAGCAGCTCATATGCAAATGAGATGCAAACCGAAAACTAGTTAATTTGGCCTCTTGACATAACCAACAGGCTTTTGGGGGGAAACTATATGCAAATGGAATGCAAATGACCAGCAGGGAGCACTTCCGGAACGTCCTGTCTTCTCGCATTGTCTGAGGTTTGGTGTAGGAAGAAAGTTCAGGTGCATCTGCCTGTGTTGGTGCAACTGGAGCGTTACGTTAACAACAGCTGGCCTGTCACTTCATACAAGAAGGTGCCACCTTCAACAAATGCTACTTATGTTACATTAATTTCGCATTAACACCAAATAAAACGAACCGGGTTTGTCACTCTAGGCAGTTAATTACCATGTGTTGTTCCAACGCTACAAACTGGCCACTCACCAGGGCAGCGCTGCATATCTGTGGCATGCCAATTTAAACTGCCGGTCACTTGCCGCTACTTATGCAGGGGGGCAAACATTACCTCATCCCCGACAGCCGGGGTCAGTGCATGAAAGAGACGAGCCGACGTGCCAACTGACAGGGGTTCTCCATTAAAAACCTTGGTTAATGCTTTTATTAAGGCTATATTCATAGGTAGAAATATACCAAAAGCTGATCTCATCTCCATCGGTTTGAAGCAAAAAGTGCCTCTGATTCATTACAGTAGGAATCCTGATCAAATAAGCTCATGCGGACTGAATAATTCAATCCAATAAGAGGTATCGACAGTAATTCTTCAGACTTAATATAATTTCTCTTGGGAGACGGTTCGTGTCAATAAAAGCATTCAGTGCAAAATTATGATTCCATTTAAAGGAACAGTTCAGATATCAAAACATGATACTATTATGTTTATTGGGTTGTAGTGATAACGTATGTTTACGAGCTGTTTAATTCATGAAATATAATTAAAATAGATTAGAGATAAAAAAATATTAATAATAAAGTCCCCCCTGTGGTGAATATGTCTATGTGGTGTTTTTAATATCCTTTAAGACAAGCCATGGTCAAATTCATAAGTCATTGCTGAATATTTTCTCTTTAAAATGGCAAAAACGCAGTTTGAAATCGCTGGTGTTTCTAAAGTGTCACGAACTACCTTGTAGCCAATCACGTCAATGAGTGGATCTCTGAGCTGGTGTGAGTGAGTGGAGGCGGGGCTAACTTGCATATTCATAGAACTCCGTATACTAAATGAGGCTAGGGTGTAGTTACATTCAAGCTAATGAATAATGTATGATGATTTATTTATTTACAAGAAAAAAAAAACATTTAAATATGTCATTTTGATGATCAATGATTCGATTTAAGGGATACAATTAAACGGGGGACTTTAAACAAAATTAATTAAGTAAAACAAAATCCATAAAATGATCCCATGATAGGAACCCCTAAAAGGTTATATATATGATGAACCTGACAGGACCCTTTCAGCTCTTTCAATGCAAGTCTATGGGATTGTTCTGCCCAATTGATCGTCTACCAGGCAACGCTATCTGTTACATTTCAACTTAAAGTAATTAATTATAATACTAAATTGTATGTGCAAAACACCTTATGGGTGAATATTGTCATGTATATATACTAGAGAAAGCAATTGCCTAATATTTAGCCATCAAATGTGTGATGTCTGCTACACAAACAGTACATTCACTTATGAGAATGCCTTATTTTATGCCCATCTGGAAACTAAACCATCTGGATCAATCACACACATTTTAACTGACAATTCTATCTGATTAATTAACCATCACAGAGCTGCCTGCATTGTACGTGTAAGATTCTTAGGTATGAAACACATAATTAAATAATCTTACACAAGTTCAATGAGCAAATAGTACCAATCTAGAGGCAATCAGGCATGCGTCCTGACGTCCGTATCAATCAAATTTCTGTATTTCAACTAAACAGCCATAACAAATCTCTTGCGAAGTGTGCTTAAATATATTATGGTTTAGTACATTTCTAAGAACTGTACTCAGATAATACAGCAAGAATCAAATAAAAAGTGTACTATAATACAATTTAATTGCAATTGATGGACACTTACTGCCCCAATAAACCTGAATTCACCCTATTTCCTATACATTTGAAACTCAAACAGACCTCTTTTTTTGGTAAGTAATGACAAAGTCCTTTTAGGCAAGTAGTCATGCCACTCGGCCGCCATCTTGGCAACGCCTCCAGGCAGCTATTTCGGACTAACAAGATCAGGCTCCTATCTAAATGAATGGTCAGAGAGTCAGAACTGCACTTTCACTGGTCAACAGGACATAAAAACTGCATGTATAGAAACAGCAGTAAAATACGATAAAAATCGCTGAAAAAGTTTGATGACTTTGCCCCAAAATAAGGTTCTCTCGCTCTCTATCGCGCACTGCACAGTTTGAAACACAGTATGTGCGGCTCTTGATCGCTCGCTCTAGATTCCGGGAGACTAATTTGCGGGCATCAGGGAGCCGCTATCAATCTGTGGGAGACACCCGGAATTCTGGGAGACTTGGGATGTCTGATATTTACACAATGCACGCATAAACTGCATATCAAATCTGCCGCCTTTTCAAACAGTAACGTATTTTCCGCTATCGCAAACCTCAACTGTGCGCATGCGTCGGTGGAACCAGACGATAGGCTTAAAGCTACACTGTGTGATTTTTACCCCCATCTAGTGGTGAAAAGGTATATGACCATCCAGCGAATATTAGTTTCTGTTCCTCTAAATTCCGATTTCGTTTTAACTCCTACGGTGGCCAATGTAGTCCAAGATTAACATGGCTTCCAGTTCGACCTCGTCCATGAGTGTTAACTCAAACGTAAACGCGAAAGGCGAAGCTTGAATTAACGGGTATGTCCCTCTTTGGCTAATGTACTTTCAAGATGGAGGCGACCGACATTAGAACCCCTTACCCGTATGTATTTTCAATGGCATATTATACACTCACGAGAATACTTAATTACTTGAACGAAGTAAATATACATTAATGAGCACATATATTTTTGAAAGAACTAAGTGTTTTTAACCAAGAATAAACTAAAAGAGTTACACAGTGTAGCTTTAAATGTTTCCCGGCGGGAGGGGCGGGGCATGTGCATACAACCGCCATCTTTGGCATCATCCCCATCATCTCCTCCTTTATACTTCCGCTCCTTTGTGAGAGATGCGACACCGGCGCATCTCACAGCCACAGGTGTCGCTCATTACAACTCACGCCACCGGCCTCGCGCTACTCTCACGTCACTCTGCCTTGTCCTGATCTCCACAGTACTATTTTGGATGGACATTTGGTCAGTAGTCTAAAGAGGCAGTTGTCAGGTTGCTTGTGTTAATTCAGTCCACAAATGAGGCATCTGGGTTTAAATCTCAAACATCTGTGAATGAAGCAAGAGAAAATACATTTTCCATCTGGGTAACCCTTTGATTTTCCTAAGAGACACAAGCAATGCTGAAAAACATGATTCTGAATTAGGTTTCACACTAACTTGCAGACAAGCAAGAACAGAAAAAATAGCACAATACATCTACAGTAACAGTCATTCAGTTGCCATGGTATCCACTACTATGAATTCCGTACAGTTAACATAATGAGACTGCTTTTAAAAAATGGTTCTATTTAGAACCAGAAATGCTTCCATCCCCCGCTTCATATATGGAACTCCAAAATGGTTCTATATAGAACCATTTTTTTGGTAAAAGGTTCTATTGGCCAAGTACGGAAACCCAGGGTTCTATATAGAACCTAGAGGAACCCTTTTTTTAAGAGTGTATAGAACCTTTTAGGGGTTCCAAATACAGTACATAGCGCTGATAGAACCTTTTAAGGTTCTATAAAGAACCTTTTCTTCTAAGAGTGTATGTAAACATCTCTTCCTGAATTTGAATAACAATTCATCTGGATAAGATCACCCATGCAGATTGCTTCAAAGCAAATGTATGTTGTTGTTTAATGAGCTCACAGTGATGTATTATAGCCCTGTTGTTTGCATTGCAATTGAAATACTAATCTATCCTCGTTTATACTGTCCACAGACCTCTGGCCACTGCTGCAGGATCCAGTTGAGCAGTCAGACTCACAACTGAAACTCTGAAACACAGAGCAGAAGGAATGAAGGGCAGCCTGCTTCTGATTGGGCACATAGGATGCGGCGAATCGAAGCGTAGCGTAGCCCTCATCCAATCAGTATCCATCAAAACACGCCGTGTGCTTTTGTGAATGAGCAGCACCGTATTCGGAGCATGTGCGCACGTGTAGCGCTTCTACGCTGCGTGTACGTTTCAGCTTTACTGTATCACTTATACACGTTCAGTGGAATGAATCACATGCTTTAGTAACTGACTCACTAAACTCTTATTATTACTCATCATACAATAAATTGGGAAAAAATCTGATCACAATGTGGGAGTTCAACAGGCTGTACAAGCACATGGGCTGAAATAAAGCGTGCTTTGGAACGGTCTGGCTTGAAATTTCCCATTGGAGCCTGTGCGGACAACAGCGGCAGCTGAATGAAGCATTAATCAAGGGCATACAAATATCAGTTTTCACATAACCAATAAGAACAGCTGCAGCCATTTGTTTCAACTGCTGGATTCACACTATAATTTGAATAACTGATCAAATCAGTGACTTTCCATGAACCTAGTGTCTGGCAAGCAAAACTGGGGAATTAGGTTAAGTGTGTCTGGGCCATCTTTGGTGTCTCAACAGTGCCCCCTACAGGCAAATGAGAGAGGTGCTACTCAAAATAAATTACATCATACATTGCCTGGCCATTCACTGCCGTTTCTCACAGACAAAGAGCAGACAGCCTCAGAGCCAAGACACATTAGTCGAAGCATGGCGAGATAAGGGACATCTGTAGGAGAACGTGTCCGCCTGTTCATTCTGATGATACTGTCTGCTCTGATGGTCCTAAAAAAGAAATATGTGAAATTAAGCATTTAATCACCTGCACTGCAGGACTGAAAAAATTCAAAAAATGCTTTTAAAGATTTTTAAATGCTCATCACAATATGAATATCATCTTGCAAGGAAGCTCTAAAGAAACCATATGAACTAAAAATGCAAGTCTTCATGAAGAAAACGATTTGCACTTTTGTTTAAGAAGAAGCAATTTAAGATCTACGTTTAATGGCATTCCAGTGATTTTGTGAGACGAATATGGTCACGATAGTGGTTTGCAGACATTTCTGTCTTTCAAATGAAGAACATGCCATCTAATGGCAAGCAAGAGAAGGACAGTCATTACAAGACACATTGTGTTGTACTTTAAAACATATACCTGGCTTAAGCTAGTCTAAAACAAAATATGTTTTAGCCGTGTTAACTGAACGCAACTTGCACTGACATCTTAAAATAAAGTCAATGCCATTGTTTTGTCTCAAGAATCACACCAGTAAGGTTCCCCCCGTCCTGTCTGTGGGCCTTAAAACAAAACACTTTCACTTTATCACTTACAAATTAAAATCAGAGCTAAAGATGAATAAACATTATTGCATAGCAGTGAGCTCAAATTACCAGTTTATCCTATATGTATTCTATTATTCTATAAATAATTACTTATAAATTATATATATATATATATATATATATATATATATATATATATATATATATCAGGGCCGTCAAACAATTAATCCTGATTAATCGCATCCAAAATAAAAGTTTGTGTTTACATAATATATGTGGGTGCACTTTGTAGAATTATTTTGTGTATATATATATATATGAAGAGTTCAGATGCAAAAGCCTCTAAATGCCATTTGAAATTTTCTTCTAAAATGATAATTTTTATCAAGCTTGTATATTTAAGTTCAGTAATTTCACTTAAATGGCAATGAAGATTACCTATTAATTGTCATTTAAGTGAAATTACTGAACTTAAATATACAAGCTTGATAAAAATGATCATTTTAGAAGAAAATTTCAAATGGCATTTAGAGGCTTTTGCATCTGAACTCTTCATATATATATATATATATATATATATAAACACATGCATGTATATTTAAGAAAATAATATTTATATACAAAATAATTATATTTACATATCACATAAATTATATATAAATCTACACAGAATATGAAAATGTTTATTGAATATATATAAGCTTATGTGTGTATTTACGGGTCCATCTCAAAAAATAAGCATATTGTGATAAAGTTCACTATTTTCCATAATGTAATGATAAAAATTAAACTTTCATATATTTTAGATTCATTGCACACTAACTGAAATATTTCAGGTCTTTTATTGTTTTAATACTGATGATTATGGCATACAGCTCAAGAAAACCCAAAATTACCATCTCAATAAATTAGCAAAAAACTTAAGGATTTTTAACTTTCTTAAATTTAAACTTTTAGTTCCATTATAGTACTTTTTTTGTAATATTCAAGATCTGAGAAGTTTCTCAAATGAACCAATAAAATGAAAAACAAAGATTTTTTTTGCAACATTCTTAAAATTATTGCATTGGATGATCTATAAACATCCATTCAAAACTAATTCAGAATGATAAAAGCAAAGACCAACAATTCTAAAAGGACAAGTTTTATAAACTGATCATATTGCATAAAAAGGCCTAGATGTGTCCATAATCAACAGGACAGAATGTGCAGAAATTCATAACTTTATTAAAAACAATTTGCAAACAATTAATGCACAGTTTACAGTCCACATATAAAACTTTTCACACATTGGCACACAAAACCGCCTCTAATTGTAAAAAAAAAAAAAAAAAAAAAAAAAATATCGAAAAATCAAACTGCACTGTAGGAATAGAATACATACTGGCAAAGTGATTACTCATAATATTTTTTTATGCAATATGGCTGCATACATGACCAACATCCTCATTCCAATGCAGAACTAGTGAGCATTAGCACTAATTCAAATTTAATATGTACCATAATTTACTTTAACCACAGCAAAAAAAACTGCATTAACAAGTTACTTCACATCTGAAGTATTACACAACTGAACTTTACAACTAGAATAAAACTAAAGTAACAGAATGGTTACGTCTAATTTGCTGGATTGGGGGGGGGGGGGGGGGGGGCAGGGTTATATGGTGAACATATGTTATATTGAACAAAGAAACACATGATGGGAAATTAATGTGCACTACACAAATCGGCTGCCACTGAAAAACCTACAGAATTCTCTGTGGGACAGTAAATGTTAATCAAGTGGCGAGTTACGCCACAGATGTCCATGATGGCTTCATAAGACTCAAGTCGTCAGTGCAATTCAGATACTGAAATACATTCAACATGAAGGGGGACTAGATTACAGTAATATCCAAAATTCAGTTCCCAATCTAGAGTTTAAAAATTAGCCAAAACTGCACAACTCGCAGAATCATTACATTGTTTACACACGAATCGCATCAACGCTGAGGAAAAGACAAGTCCATTTCTCTGCACAAATCATTTGGTAACAAAAGTGATAAGACGCTGTAGTTCAGGAAAACGGATTTCATTCTACATTTACCCAGACATCACTAGATCGCCACACAAAGCACCCACTCCTTGATCTGTGCCCTGAGATACTGTACACTGGAATATAGCATAAGTGATAAAGCACCAAACGCACTTTGGATCATTCAATAAGGGAACAACTCGCTGATCTTCTTTGATTTTTCGCTAGCCTACAATGCTGAGATAACTTTCCCCATGAAAGCAAGCGAGAAAAAACAACTCCCATTTAGAGTAGACGCATACTTTCCTCAATATTTGAGGAAATTATGAACTTCCTGCATTATTCGCAGGGGCTGCCCATCACAAAAACCAGTATTACGTTTACAGACCACACATTTCATGCAATCCACCACACTAAAAATAACTTTAAAACGGCATTATCAGGGTACGGAAACCCATCTGTACACTAAGAGACAAGAGAAACCTTGGATCCTGAGGCGGTAAACCTAAAGATCCATGCGTAAACCGTGAACGTCAAATGTGACGAAGAAATTCAGTCTGTAGTTCATCCCCAGATTTACACCCATCAATCTTGTCAAACCAAGCACCACCAGTCAACTAACTTGAAATCAGGTCCGGCTGGCTTCTGGGATCGCTCATATCCTTAGCAGGTCATCCAGCGCTAGCGTGTCCAGGTCGCAGGAGTCGAACAGATCGCTTATACCCTGCTCATCACCCAAGCTCAGCATGTATTCGTCATTGAGGAGAGCAGGAGACAGCGGCACAAAGGGAATGGACTCCTCTGGCTGTTGGAGAATGGAGGACAAGGAGGAACTGAGAGGTGACATGGGGGCACTTCCAGGCAAGGACCCAAAACCATTGACGCTACCGTTCATCTTCGCACCGTCATCCATTCCATCTGAAGCGTTTTCTGAAATGATATAGAGTGGAAAATTATATTTCAAGAAACTTTTTTTTTTTTTTTGGAAGGACCAGATGTTATGGTTGTTGTAAAAGTTGAGTTCTTGCCTTGGGAGACTTTGAGAAACGCAGGGTGATTTCCATTCACATCAAGGCCGTTGTGCAGCAGACTCCCAGAATCGCCACCATCCGTACAGAGGAAAACATCAATGGGACCCTTGGAGCTACACAGGTGGACCTGTAAACTCTGAACAGACATTGCAAAGAAATTTTAATATAAAAAGGAACATAAATTAATGTATTGTGCTGCCTCTACTAGAACCAGAGTAAAAGGCTATTCACAAAATGAATTCATTAGGCTAAAAAACAAAGCCAAAAATAGTTAAAAATCATAACATTTATTCAATAACACTTTCATTTGCAAAATAGTTTTAAGTCTACTTCATACCAGTGATGGGTCATTCATGAACAGTCTATTCATTGCGTCTGTCATGTGACAAGTGGACGAAAGCCTCAGAAGGTAAATTAAATATTTATGTTCCCTGTCAGTTATCGTTGGCTGCATTATAATGATTTCTTAATTCCAAAAAAAAAAAAAAAAAAAAAAAAAAGAATTTAAATCTCTCAAGGGTGAGAGGACACAATCTGCTGTCTCTAAGATCTAACACAGCTTTGGAAAATGCTAAATTAAACATCACAAGGATTTCAACCCTCCCAAACCATTAAGACCAAGACCAGAAATTGCTGTTTCAGACAAAAAATTTCCAGTTGCTGAATATTTAATGCATTATTCTAAAAAAAAAAAAAAATATTTAAAGTATACCCATCTAACAATTTGCACCATTAACAATTTGCTACATCATACTTAGGCTGACCAATCCGCAAGTCTAGTCAGAAGATTTGATTAAACGGCTGACAACTTAATTGAGACGACTCGACGTCTGTGAAGAGAAGACTCAACGCCGGCGATATGTTATGCCCTAAATTATTACATGATTAATGAATTTTTCCATATATACTTCTGAAATGCACTTTCTGTAAAGCTGCTTTGAAACAATACGTATTGTGAAAAGTGCTATACAAATACATTTGAATTAAATTGAATTTAGCAGCCAAATTGGTTAGTGAGTGAAAATTCAAACCCTAATTATAGATTGCTAATGTCACAATATCACTCTATTAAAGTGAGTTTTTTTTTTTTTGTCAGATGTGTTTGGGTGTATTGTCCGGTGAGATGTAAGACAAAGTGTATAAATGACCAGTGGCTTTCAGTTTTGCTCTCGGAATTCAATTAGATTCAGATTATTTTATTTCATGCCATGTCAGCAGTCAGAGCTATTTTCATGGCAAAAATTCATTGACAAAAATACAAACATCATATTAATACAACAAAAAACAAAAATATAAAGAAGTCATTATGCAATATATTTTTAAAATTAACATATACGAATTCAATTAACGTTTGAACTCAATTAATTCGGAATTCAATGCGTTTGTTCATTTTTATTGCCACATCAGCAATAAACCTTTTTGTGCGTTATCCTATTTGAAGGAAACATACAGCGTGAATCAAACTACTCAATTTGTGAATAAACGACTCCAATGTGTGAGCTCCACATTGAGCGTTTAAGTCTTTAACATCACACACCTCCCAAAGAAACAAACCTGAAGAGACTTCCAACGTTATAGACCAATGACAGTTTACCAACCCTGCTCTGATGAGAAAACTTTCATTTTATCAACGTGAAGCTGCTGTGAAACAATCTGCATTGTATAAAGGGTTATACAAATAAAGGTGATGACTAAATCGGTTTTTCAATTTAGCTTATAAGACTTCAAAAGTATACAGACTAGATGTGATATATAGTTAGACACACATTAAGAGTTTTGTTGTGAAAAGCTACATTTAAAAAAAGTTTGAGTAGTTGTTTATTATATAAAAATAACATGTAAGGCAGAACAGTAAGATTCCCAACCGTTTCATAAAAACTACATGCATGAAACTAAAAATTATTTACCTCCTTTGGGTCAGGCACTTCCAGCTTTGTTTCAGATGGCGCTTTGATCGCTATGACGGTTTGGTCTTTTAGGCTCTTTATTCTTCGGATGTCCTGATAGGTCACGTAGGCATATGTGGGAAAGGTTAAGGACAAAACAAGCAAATACTAAGTCTGAATGATGTTCATTCATGTTTATTTCCAGCTGTGACGAGTAGTAAAGAGCAGAGGTGATCAGTTCACGAGGCGGCTACAGCAATCCATCGTGCCACATTGACTACGTTTACATGCAGCCAATTTTCGGGTTATGGTCGGGTTAAGGTCACTTTTCGGGTTTGTGAAACATTAGGGATAACCCGTTTACATGCGTGAGCAGAGAGAGTTTCTCCTGTTTACATGGAATTGCAATATCCCGATGTAAACGGCGACGCGCGGTTAGCGTCTAGACGTACGGACAACCTTAAGATGCAAAATGCGTCATTTCCGATTCTTCTTCCTGTATCCAAAGTCAAAAATAACAGCAGTATGCGGATAATGAATAGTTCGGTGCAGATAGCGATCGCCTTTGTTTGCGCTTAGATGCTGGTAACGTTACTGAGCTCGCTCCAAAAGTACGCTGTGCTGCGTCTCGCCATGTTTACTTCCGGAATACTGCACGCGGATTTTTGTATGCGCCGAGAAGTTTCTCTACTCAAAAGACCAAGATTCCTTGCGAATAGAACATGCGCAGAACACAAATCACTATGGGGATATGCCGATACGCGTTTACATGACCAAAAATTCGGGTTAGAAAAGGGGTACCTCAGGTATAATATCCCGGTTTTTAAAATCCGGGATATGAGCATTTTTCGGGTTTTTGCCCGTGTTTACATGGACGTTCGCGACCGGGTTATTGCTAATATCCCGGTTTTGAACGGGTTATTGGCTGCATGTAAACGCAGTGATTGAAAGAGCGCCAAAACAGCATTGTTTGAATTTTCTAATAAAACCGACAGATCTTGAAAGTTGCTTCAAATCAAAGTAACAAAGCTTACTGCAATTTATCGAATGGGAGGTCCACTACAGATAAGTTAATAGGCTATAAGATTGAATCTTGCGATTTAAAAAGTGATTTTGGTTTCAAAATTAAAATCTAATCAAATCGAGAAGACGATATTTTTAACCCAGCCTTACAACTAATGCCTGCTACAGACTATGATTTCAGCAATCCTATAAGATCCTTACAAATCACTCTGTACAACATGGATCTACTAGTATGACGTAGGGAAACCGTTTTCAGGTTCCATCTTTCGTCTGGGACAGCCTAAAAATCGCACAATGTATACCACCAGGCTTAGATTCCTACTCGTGTTGTGCGTTTCTGGCCTTCAGTGATCATTACAAACTTCAGACAGATCAGCTAACTGCTTGTGAAGGATATTTCTGACTGTGGATCTCCTCGGTCATCTGCTGGACGTTTCGTGTGCAGGTCTGAATGAGCTCATCCAGGCGTCTCTCCTCCTGAGTGAGCGCCAGCATCTCTCTGGCCAGGTTGTGACTCTGCAACGCTGGAGACGGAAGACCACCTTCTGACGGAAGACTGGAGCCGCTGAAAACACCACAGCAGAAGTCAACGCTTCAAATCCACACAGGCTCAAATCTACAAAAACTTCAGTCAACCACATCTTTAAGTAACCCACAGCCATTGTATGTTGTTCTTAGACTTTTTCTTGATGAGGCGCACTCCCTCCAGCACGTTGGTGATGTCATACAGACGTCTCTTCTGGACGTTGAGCACAATGGCAGCTTTATTGAGATCCAGCACTCCGTCGGAGGATTGCGCCAGAAGCTGACAGAACTTTTTAGTCAGAAAGCCTAAGGATGTGTCGTATCGGGTCTTTTCCGGTGGGGTTTTAGGAGCTGAAACGCAAGAGGTCGTTTAATCATTCATAACTCTGGTGTAGACGGAAGCAGGGCTGGTTGGTGATGAAATCAGGTGGTATAATTTAATATTGGTGACTCTACACATTTATCGCATGAGCTAAACTGTGGTATGACGGAATGAATTGAATACCTTTGGGGACCTTCAGTTTAAGGGCTCCTTTGCGACTCCGAAAGGTTTTCGCTGGCTCGCTGTATTGGTGGTCTGTGATGTCAAGCTCCAATCTCCTTTTAGCCTGTGACAGACATGAAAAACAAGACAAAAAACATTTCTGGTCATGCGTTTGTGATTTTGTCAGGGTTACTAGACTATTGTTTGAATAGTATAAGACTACTGTTATTACATTGAATTTGAATAGCATTCAAAACTAACTTTCACTCCATTCAATGTGCGCAATAATCAATAGAAAATGTACGAGTACATCAAATCTGACACTTGTTTAGAGAAGTTGGTAAAATAATTGGACAATAAATCTCAAAAACAGCCTCAAGAGTCGTTATCAACATTGTCGGTTGCCATTAAAATTTAAATTTTTCTCTAGACTAACAGCTTGGGTGTCCCTAAAAGAGCATCTTCAGCAGACTGTAAAGGCTCAGATTCATCTGAAACAAGCAGATATTGGTTTTTCATTTGCATAGTAATACCACAAATTAAAATGGCTGTCCTCCATTACCTAAGCCTTAAACTCAGTGACCACTGAGAAACTTAGAAAGGACCGATGACACTTTAGTTAATAATAGATGCAGTGAATATCTATTTATGCATTTTGCATGTTGAAGAAATACTGCGGTCATCACTACATGATAAAAAGGAAACATATTTGATGTCATAGAAAGTACACTTCTTAAGTGCTGCATAAATAATTGCATGAATTGCAACTTGAAACAAATAAAACACAAGGTATAAGGTCCTACATAACATTAGAGATTCTAATAGCATCACAATTTAAATTATATGATTAATAAGTACCATATAATTTGACTTATTCTTGTATGAAGTTATTTTGTTAGGCATGTTGATGTTCATTCATCTAAATTTCACTTAGTAGTTCACTTCAGTTGAGCATTTGTCGAATTTAAATTCAAAACAATGTAATTTGTTAAGTTTGGAAAAAGTATTATTGTTCCAGATATCTATAAAACAAAAGTTTGATGTCTCAATAAGCCGTTTAACTTTGGGTAACATGAACACCAGCGACCTCACGTATGAAAAATGACTTTATAAGCAAATGCCAGTCAGGAGTTTTTGTAGTAAATCACGATAAAAACAACAGTTAGCAAAGCATTCGGCTTAGCACAGTCCGCGAGCTCAGAGATGACTCCATCCCCCATCCTAAGACAACAAACCTGGGCCTAGACCTCACTATTTCAAGCTTTTGCGTAGAAAGGAGACCCTTATGAGACCATGTCTATTCGATATTAAATTCTATACGGTCTATATCCGACCTATATAGAAGTATTCACAAAAGCAACACCCGAGGTTTCGAATAAAACTTTAAAAGACGTGCAACTGGACAAGCAATCGAGTCACAAACACCACAATACTGCTATTTTAAGTTAAAGAACACCATAATGCATTGCAGCATCTTGTTAAGCACGATTATAGTCGTTTTTACAGTTCACAGTTAGTTATATCGTGACTACATTGCGGAAATGTGCATGTGTATGTTTGTGGTAAAACATCATCATGCGTCATTACGCAATTTTAGGGGACATTCAGTAAAGTTCTTCATTTAGTTAAGTATCGTAAACGTGCTAATTAGTTGTGCACAATAAACATGCTTACTCTCCGAACACTGAATGCACAGAACGCAGATCTAGCAGTAGCCATGATGACAGCAGAAGTAGGCTAAGTGGACTTAGCCTAACGACTTAACATTTGCAGGATTGAATGTGTAACACTTTGGCAGAATTAAAGCAGACATTTACCGGTGGTCGTCCTAGTGTGGGTCGCAGTCCTGTCCCATGTGTCGCTCCTTGTAGAGGAGTTGTGTACAAACTGTCAGCAGAAGCTTCAGGCACACAGACATTATTAGTGGACGGCGGTGTGTTTATCTGTATACGGGCTGCTGCATTGGAATAAACTCCACATCGTCGATCGGAAACCGCACTAAAAACACCGTGCTGTTCGCCTCTAACAACCCCTGTTAACATAATCTGTCCTGGGACCGAGGAACCCCCCTTTCTCATGATCCTCAGAAGCGCAGGTTCCCTTTGTCCCACTTGTGATTAGAGGCTCTTTTTCGATCAAATCCGAGCGAGTGGCTTTAAAATAATCATAAATGATGAAAGCGCACAGTCTTAGGAATGCATAGCTGTAATATGAGTGAGATTGCTAAATCCTAAAACACCCGATGTTAGCGATTAAAATGCGATGCAAACTCCCTCTCGCTAGAGCGAAAAATGGCTCCAGGAAGCGGACAATGAAGTAGGGGATGAGGTTTACGCGCGAAAGGTCCTCCCGCGAAACTCGGATTTCCCGGGAAATATTTGAAACGTATTTGCATATGCGCAGTGATTCGTCAGCTCCGTTCTGTTTTCCGCCCGTAAGTGCTGACGTGCGGTACAGTGGAGCCAATGAAAACGCACAAAGGCGTTTGTTTTAATACACAGGTTTGCCCTACGGTGGCGCTAGATGTGCGACACTGGACAAATGGAAAAACACATGGCTAAAACGGTAAGACAGATCTCGATATCCATTATTAACATTAAACAAAAATTTGTCTTGCTATTTAAATTAATATAAAAATATTTTTATACAATAAAATAAATATTAACTGATTTTTGAAGTAAACTTGTTTTATTTTAGTGTATAATACAGCATAAATTTCCATTTATAATGCTCCAACTAAAATTGAAATAAAAGAAAGAAAAGTGACAGAACCATAACAAAATGACTAAAACTTAAATGGAGCATTAAAATAACTACCACTAACAAATAATAAATACTATAAAATAGTATTTAATAACACTTTATTTCAATAACTTTATTATATGTGTGCACAGTTTTAAAAAAACTAGCCTATGGAAAGACATTGCAAGTTCTGAAATACAACCGGCAAAAGCAATCAAATGTACCAATGAGGATTTGGAAATCTTTAAGTGTGTAAGTGGAGAAAAAAAAAAAACCTCGTACAGTTTTATCTGTGAAATAAATGGGATACATCACAGGAAATTCACACTGGCTTTTTTTTAAACAGCGCTTCGTTGTAAAGAAACAAATAACAATTGTGTTTTATCTCTGTGTTTTAATACAAATTCTCACTAAATATTATTTAATTAACAGGAAGAATTATAATCAAAACACGAAAGCACTGACATTTCTTAATCATCATCATCAAATCGGATCTTTTTCCCTTGGAATGCTGTGATTTGTGCCTGCTGTTCCTTTCTTTTCCTGCTAGCCTCCCATGAGGGATGAAGGGACTGCTGGGGTGGATTTGACATGCTTCCAGGTTGACCTCTGGGATTCTGGTTCTGATACTGCTCGAACTGTGACCTTCCCCTCCCTGACGGTCCCGCTTGTCTTTGTCCAGCAACCTTAAAAGTCTGTCTGTTAGGTTTGAATGGAACCATCCTCCTGTCAGCGCCATGGTCTTGGCCTTTATATTGAGATGTTTTCATCCTACTCTCAAGACCTTTCCCCTGCTTCTGGAATCGAGGAGGTATTGACCCGTCATTGTGAGACGGAGACCCATACTTTGCTTTCTGAGAGGAGACGGTGGATTTGGACAAAGTTGAGCAAAACACAGACTCTAATTTTTCAAGTTTTGTCTCGTGAGGTTTGCCGGTGGCCTCCTTGTCGGGTATTTGAAGCTCACTCTTTTTCTCCTCGACTTTACCTTGGTTACTTTTCCGTTTCTTGAATTTGCTCACTTTGCCCAGGAAAAAGTCGTCATCCTCACTGTCTTCAGACTGAGACGATTGCTTACGGAAACGTTCTTCTGTGCTGTCATCAAAATATTCCTTCTCTTCCTCCGACTCGTCATCTGATAAATCGCTCTCTTCATCAGCCTCAAGCCTCTTGGTTTCAGGTAGGTCTCGTTTCTTTTGTGACAATAAGGTGATCTCCATTTCTTTGTCTGCTTTATCAACGTTCTGCGGCGGTGTAGACTTTGTTCTGCTCACAGTTGAGGACTTTTCAGGAGAACTTTGGACATTTGGAGCCGTGGCCTCTGCATTCTGTGATTTAACTTCGACCCCTCTGGAGTTTTCTGAAGGTGTTGAGATGATCTTGGATGGTGGTAATTCAAAAGCATCAGGGTCTTTACTCTCAGTTGGCTCTACAACACCAGACTTATGGATCTCAGTGGAAAAACTCTCCAATGTTTCTTCTACTACTTTACAAACGTTCTCCGGCGGAGTAGACTTTGTACTGCTTACAGTTGAAGACTTTTCAGGAGAACTTTGGACATTTGGAGCCGAGACCTCTATATTCTGAGAGTCAACTTCGACCCCTCTGGAATTTTCTGAAGGTGGTGGTAATTCAGAAGCATCAGGGTCTTTACTCTCAGTTGGCTCTATAACACCAGACTTATTGATCTCAGTGGAAAAACTCTTTGATTTTTCCTCTACTACGTCACCTTTGTCGTCATCCTCTGGTTCCTTATCTTCATTTTTGGACTCCAGCATGTCCCGTCTGTCAGTGTTTCTCTGCTCAGCTTTCGCAGCTTTAGCTCTTTCTTCTTCAATGGCTTCTTTGACCTTCTGGAGCTTGTTGACGAAGCGGGAATGTGTGATGATGCGTGCGATGGCTCTGTCCAGTGGGTTTGCCTGAGGGTCCTGTAAAATCTTCTCAAGCTCAGCGTTCTCCTGAAGTGCCGTCATGGTCACCTGATCTGGTTTAAGACTCCTTAAAGCCTGGATTTCTTTCAGGATTCCAGCCGCTTTCTCTTGGCTTTCCTTCTCCTCGGTTTCCTGACCCTTCTTCTTCTTCAGAGCGGCCACTTGCTCGGCCATTTTACTGATGATCAGCACCCTCGTCCTCTTCACTTCCTTCCTCATCCTGATCACCTCTATTGGGATGGCCACTTTTTCAGATGAGTCCTGTAAGAGGCATTTTATTTTTAGAATAATCTTCATGTAAAGAGTTCTTTAGAGTAATGATGTTTGCTGTAGGAGTCTAAAAGCATGATGTTAAAAGGAATATTTATCTAAAAAGGAATAGTCTGTCATTATTTACTCATTTCCATTCCAAACTTATAAGCTATTGTTTCTCAGTTGAACACAAAATTGTATTTTTGAAAGTATGTACATCAGTTTTTGGGGTCACGGTTCTTTAAGCTTTACCATTTCAGTACAGAAGGGAGAATCCGTTCTGAAATTATTTATTTTAGAAAGACAGCAGCTGCAAAAATTAGTTTTGTAAAGGTCCACATTGCATATACACAACAAGAATTTTTAAGAAGCAAGGATGTTGAAACTCTCTGACAGTCTAACAGTCTTCAAATGACTGTTTTTCATTAGAATGTATTTTATTACTCCAGTCTTCAGCGTCACATGTTCCTCGGAAATCATTTTAATATGCTGATTTGCTGTTTAATATGTTTGTGGAAACCATTTGCAAGGTTGCTACATTCTTCGAAATATATTCCTTTGTGTTCAGCAGAAGAAAGAAATTCATACAGGTTTGGAACAACTTGAGGGTGAGTAAATGATGACAGAATTTTCATTTTTACACTAACCTCAACTGATAATGTTTCTTCCTTCTGGCATGGATGGGTCTGTTCTTTTAATGTCTCCAGACTCGTCTTCTGGCTCTCTTGTGAGGAACCATCAATCTCCTCTTGCTGCTCATCAGTGTTTTTGTCCAACTTCTCGTCTGTCAGTTTCTCAATATCATCGTTCAATTTCTCTAAACCAACATCCTCTTCTTGTGGCTGATCTTGCGACGTGACACTTTCTGCATTGTCTTTTCCTTGTTTTACTGCTTTTCTTGCATTTATTCTCTCATCTTTGAAAGCTTTGATGGCTGCTTTTATGCTTTGGATTCTCTTGCTGAACTGTGGATGTGTGGCGATGCGGGCGGTGGCCCGCTCCGATAGGCTGGCCTCTTTGTTCCGGCACACTTTGTCAAAGCTGATGTCCTTCTGTAAGGCGGCCTTGGTGACGCTGTCAGGCACAACAACTTTCAGCTCATGGATCTCCTCCCGAAGCCTCGCCGCTCGCCTGCGGAACTTCTCCACGTCTGCCTCATTTCCTTTCTTCTTCTCCAGGGCTGAGATCTGACGGGCGAGTTTCCGGATGAGGAGCACCTTCACCCTTTTAACTTCCGGCCTCATCTTGACCACCTCGTTACTGAGGTTCAGTACCGCTGGCATCTTTATGTACTTTCTGAAAGCTGGAATGAAAAAAGCAACAGGTGGTGTAAGCTTGCTAATGAAATGTGATTTTGTTTTTGGTTATGTTTTGATATCATGAAGTTATGTGATCTCAACATTTAAATTTTAGTCGTTACACGCGTACAGACATAAGGTCCTGGTGCATTAGAAATCCTACACTGCACATGTCAAAAAGTATGGAAACATTACTATTTTTTGTTTTTGAATGAAGTCTCTTATGCTCATCAACATAAAGTCTGCATTTATTTGATCAAAAGTACAGAAAACAACATAATAACTTAATAATATTGTGAAATATTATTACAATTTAAAATAACGGTTATCTATTTTAATATAATTTAAAAAAATGATTTCTGTGATGCAAAGCTGAATTTTCATCAGCCATTACTCTAGTCTTAAGTGACACATGATAATTCAGAAATCATTTTCTTGAAAATGAGATCTTGCATCTCAAGGGGCTATCCATTAATAAATTGAATTGAACATTTTAATATGCAGATTTTGATACTCATAAGTTATTATCAATGTTGGAAACAATAGTACTGCTTAATATTTTGTTGGAACCTGTGATACCTTTCTGGATTTCACTTTTTTTTTTATCAAATTAACACATTCTTGCTGAATAAAAGTTTTCAAACTTTCTTTCAAAAAAAAAAAAAAAAAAAAGAATGAAAAAATATTACTGACCCCAAACTTGTAAACTGTAGTGTATTGTTACAAAAGATTTCTATTTTAAATAAATGCTGTCCTTTTTAACTTTTTATTAATCAAAGAATCCTGAAAAAGTGTCACAGGGTTTAAAAAAATATTAAGCTGCATAACTCTTTCCAACATTGATAATAAATCATGATTTCTGAAGGATCATGTGCCACTGAAGACTGGAGTATTGGTTGATGAAAATTCAGCTTTTTGTCAGAAATAAATTATATTTAAAGTATATTAAAATAGAAAACCATTCATTTAAATTGTAATAATATTTCCCAATATTACTGTTTTTTTGTTCAAATAAATTCAGGCTTGATAAGAGACTTCTTTAAAAAACATACAAAATTGAGACACCACTATGCACTAGCAATTCAATAAATATGATTGAATTTACAAACTACAAATGTTGTATTACACAAGTGGTAATACTGCATTGATGTTTATGTAGATTATCTAATACATTTTCTAAAAACAAAAAGGGTTGTATGTGTTGCTAAAAAATGCTGAGTACAAAATGTGTTGCGTATGTTATGTTGTAATAATAACTGTACAACATTATTCAACGCAAATTCAATGTTGACATGATGATCCGACCAGTCAAAGCAACATAATTCTGAGTGCTAACATGCTAAAGATTCAACCAATCCTAAGACACATAGACCTAACTTATCAATCACTTCTAATTGCAAAACTTTTATTGAAATAATAATTTATTCTCGCGACATGTCCCAACAAATTCTTCTTTCAAGCATGGCTGAAGGCATGTGTTGGAGTGAACGAATGCACTCTACTTATACACAAGGTTTACATTATATATGCCACCAATTTTACTTGATGATTATTATGCAAACCTTCAAATCCACAGTTCATGTCAATATTAACACTTACCTCAACAAAATAATAATTAAATTCAAGAAGAGGAGTTGACTGCTCAGGACAGCGCCATCTTGACTTGCGAACGTAGCACACGACGTCGTTACGTCACGAGGCTTCCAGAATAAATATGGGAGGGCCTCACGCAGAGTGTTTTTATTTATTTCTTTGTGACTGAAAGAAGGAAAACACGGACATCCTCGCATTGGCGTAGCGATGCGCATCAGTATTAGGACCGTCCCGTAGTTTCCCTCGAGTGTTTGAAGTCACAGGAATCTAAAGGGTGGAGAATGAAGCGGCGCAATGCGGACTGCAGCAAACTCCGTCGCCCGTTGAAACGGAACCGAATCACCGAGGGTATTCACAGCAGGTACGGACAGGGAACCTCACGGCCACTCGACCGCACCGTAATGGCGTCTCTGAACTGAGCTTGGCTGTATGTGAGCTGTCACAGTCAGATACAGATCACAGTTCAGTGTGATCATTCAACTCCGGCCTGACTGTAGTTTATAGACCATGATACTTCTGACTCATCTCAGTAAAGCATAATATGTATGGATGCTGGCTTTTGTGTATCATCCATGGGCTTCAATCGTCCATAATATGTAATAATAAGAATTACATTTAGTCCTGGCCATGTTATGAATGTTCTTCAGGCTGTGTAGTTGTCTTTTATAGCCATCTTCACTGTCTTGCTGAAAGATCCAGCTTGTTTTGGATCATGGTAGCCTAGGCTGGTGATATTTAGCTGGTAATTGGCTGGAAAACCAGCTTCTCCTAAAAATAAAGGTTCATTATTGGAACTGGTGGACAATAAAGGTTCTTTATTGGAACCTTTAACACTCATGGACACTTTTTGTTGCACAAAAGGGTTTTTTAATATACATATTGTTAAAATTGTCACATGTAATATATATATATATATATTATTTTAAGAACTGAAAAGTTCTTTGGGGAACCGAAATATGTCATTTAGGGTGGCACTTTGAAAATCCCCTTTTGGAATTTCCTTTTTTTAAAGGAATATGCCACGTGTAAAAAAAAAAAAGCCACATTATTGTAACGTTTTTGACACCCACACACACACACACACACATTATATATATATATATATATATATATATATATATATATATATATATATATATATATATATATATATGTGTGTGTGTGTGTGTGTTAGGTGAATGTTATGAAGGAGTCCTTATACGAACTGATTGTTGACTGTTTTCCTTCTAGAAAGACGTGTAGATTAAACTTGATCCTGCAAGTTTTGGTTTATTCAACTTCCACATGACACTGTGTCGACTGAAACTTTATATCTGCTGTCCATCTGAAATGAGTTTATATAAACATAAACTACCAAGATATACTCTGCCAAGACCTCATTTTGGCTGTGTATATTTTAATAGTTTTAACATGTGGGATATTCCCACAGTTCGAAAAAACGCTGACAATGACCGGAAAAAATTTCATAGAAATGTAATGTGTAGAAAGTCATGCAAATGTCTACAGTGAATGTAAATTTCTGTGGTTATGATCTGCGTGGATACACGCATAATTTATCTTTTTGCACACAAATCAGTAAAATATTTAAATAAAATGTAATTATTAAAAAAAAAATAATAAAAAAAAAAAAAAAATATATATATATATATATATACATTCATTTTATTTTATTTTTTTTACTATTGATATACAATCTAAAATTAATAAACCATCCCTAGCACTGAATTGTTAAATGCTTATAAAGCAATAATGGTGTCTGGATAAGTAATCCTAAGACATGGACTTTGAAGCATTTTTTTTTTTTATTTATTGTTGTGAATTTCTCTTGATCTGGCAGTACATTTCTATACCTGAAGTTCCTGGTCGTTTGGGCGCTGGTTCTGCTGGCTGATTTCGTGCTGGAGTTCAGGTTCGAGTATCTGTGGCCTTTCTGGCTCTTCATCAGGAGTGTTTATGATTCCTTTAGATATCAGGGATTGGTGAGTATTTGAATACCCAGCGTTGTGTAATTGAGCAACTAATGGGTCATTGTCTTCTTGGTCCTTGCTAAACCTTTGAGTCTTGGAAAAGTCTTTGAGTGACATGTTCTACACCGATTAAATCAATCATCTCTACTCTTTTCCTCTCTTATCCCACAGGCGTTCTCTGTGTTCTTTGTGTTTGTTGCATTCACGTCAGACATCATCTGCCTCCTGTTCATCCCCAAGCAATGGCTGTTCTTTGCTGCCAGCACGTATGTCTGGGTACAGTACGTCTGGCATACAGGTAAGTCAACATTGCTCAAGCCCCGTCAGACTTTCCATGAGTGTCTTTTAGGAGTGAGGGCACTGATACATTAGAGCTGATTGAGTGTTAGAGAATGCTGGGAATCTATTGATTGGATGGGGATGGTGCATGGCAAGTGTTTGCGAAAGAGATGCTCCATCATGCAACTGAAAGTTGCAAGCTTTGCCATTGGCATCCATTGACTAATACAAACTGCAAACATGTGGATCCAGTTGTTCTTCAAGAAACCCAATAATTCCACATTCCTGTCTGAAATACTCCATTAGATGTTTTGCTGGTGTGTAAGTGCCCAAAAGCCTTTGTCATTTATTATTTAATGGCATAATTCAGGATCATTCTGCTAAATATTACGCAACTGTTCACTTCCCTGGAAGTTACTAGAGGAGGAGATGTTGAAAGGGCTCTTATGCAAACGATGCCATTTAGACCTCTCTGGACTGTCGTTCATCTTGAATATGGTTGATGATTGCATAAAAGAAAACTGATCAACTGGCCTTTTTTCTCTAAAAAGTTTGGGGTTGGTATGAATTTTTTTTTTCTTAATGCTCATCAAGGCAGCATTTATTTGATCTAAAATACAGTAAAACTGTAATATTGTAAAATATCTGTACAATTATACAGTTGTTAGGACATGCTAAATAATAATAATCTAAATGTTTTCTATTTTAATTTATTTTAAAATGTCAATTTTTCCTGTGGACCTAAAGGATTATTCGGAACATCTGTTCAATCTCTCATTAGTACAGTTATCTAATCAACCAATCACATGGCAGTGTCGGGGATGTTTTCTTGCAGGGTTTCCGCGGGGTCTAAAATTTCAAAATCACAATTTAAGGCCTTAAAAAGTCTTAAATTTGCTGAAGTATTGTGTTCTAGGTCTTAAATCTTTTTAAATGGGTCTTAATTTTCCTATGTCCATGTAAATCTCATTGAAATGCTCCCGCAGCGCTTTGGAACGTTTTTTTTTTTTAATTTATATTACGTAGTTGTAGTTCTTAATTCGCTGTATTACGACTACAAAATAGACCAACATGCAACAGCCAATCAGTTTTGAGGTTTTGTGTTATTGGCAGGTATGTCAGATACCACAGACAGACATAAAACGGATTTTATTCAGCTATGGGGACGTGGAAGTTTAGCGATACTTGGTTTGAAATATCTGAATTTAGGATCCGATTTTGCTGATTTGGATTTTGCGCGTTTCCTTTGTATGTTTTTTTTTATCGTGATATAGGTCTTAAATTTCATTCATAATGGTTTTAAAAAGGTCTTAAAAAGTCTTAAATTTGACTTTGTGAAACCTGCAGAAACCCTGTTCTTGGCACACTTTAGACCCCCTAGTGCTAATAGGGCATCGTTTAAATGCCACAGCCTACCTGAGCATTGATTCTGACCATGTCCATCACTTTATGCCCACCATGTACCCATACTTCCAGCAGGAAAATGCACCATGTCACAAAGCTTGAATCATTTCAAATTGGTTTCTTGAACATGACAATGAGTTCACTGTACTAAAATGACCCCCACAGTCACCAGATCTAAACCCAATAGAACATCTTTGGGATGTGGTGGAACGGGAGCTTCGTGCCCAGGATGTGCATCCCACAAATCTCCATCAACAAGATGCCATCCTATCAATATGGGCCAACATTTCTAAAGAATGCTCTCAGCTCTTGTTGAATCAATGCCACGTAGAATTAAGGCAGTTCTGTAGGCGAGAGGGGGATAAACACAGTATTAGTATGGTGTTCCTAATAATCCTTTAGGTGAGTGTACTTTGCTCTTGAATTTAAACAGCAGAGATGTTTGATTGCTCCTATCTTTATATGTCCTTTTCTTGGTTCGATCCATTGAGACCTCAGGAGAGAGGAGGAAAAGAATTGCTGACACTGAGTGATTGTTCCTTGAAAACCATTTCAATATGCCTTGAGCTGTGACACTGATTGCTCCTGCTGACACATGACTTGCAGCGAGTTTCAACAAGAGAGGGTGCTTTCAGCACGCCAGGGTTTTGTTTGCAGCCTAGAGCTTGTTTTGTGCAACCTGTGAAGTTATTGATCTGCCACACAATCAGTTGCCTTTTGTTTAACCTCACTGATGACCCTAAAGGTCACTAATGGCCTGTAAGTCATTATATTTTTGAATAATTATGCATTCCCATAAATGTCATAAGAATGTCATAACTATTAACGTAAGCTGAAGGTCAAATGTCAACTGTTATACATAGTTTTTCTATTTTATTCCTTTACAGAGCGAGGCGTTTGTCTGCCCACTGTCTCTCTCTGGATTCTTTTCGTCTACATCGAAGCAGCCATCCGATTCAAGGATTTAAAACATTTTCATGTAGACCTTTGCCGTCCATTTGCAGCTCACTGGTAAGATTTTTTTGATGCATACTTGCGCTCATGTCATTCCCAACCAATATGACTTGCTTTCAGTTATGGAACTATAGGGAGAGAAATTATGAAGTATGTTCACACTGCTCTTTCCAATAAAATAAACACAAAACAGCATGATCTTTCTTCACAACGTATGTTTTTCATTAAGTCATGAAGTGTTAATTTCAAATGTGTCCTATTATGCTTGTGTATATGTATATATATATATATATATATATATATATATATATAATTTTTTTTTTCTTTATTGTGTAATGTTGCTTTTGGAGCATGAAAAAGGTCTGCAAAGTTATAAAGCACAAAGTCCAGTCTGTTAAGCATCTGAAATTTTAGTCTTGAGTGTTCTCCCAGGAATGTACACATCACAATTTTCCTCATTTAAATAATTCCCGCTCAAGGTATATGCAAAAAAAAAAAAAAAAAAAAATTAGTTGAGTTGCGTTAGTAGTGTGTTGAAATTCGCTGTTATGTTGATAATAGCATTACATTTCCAAACTTTTATCAAAGTTTTTGACAATATACTGTTATATACTCACAATATACTCCTCTAGCCAATCAGAGCACACTGTGCTTTTTGATCAGAACTAAACCGTGTTACAGACTTGTAAGAGGTGCTGCAGTGAAAAATATTTTTTGAAAAGTTATTTGTCTATTTTTTTTAATACATTTAAGCATTAATATGGATTCTAATATACCCCAAAAACAAAAAAATCAAGACTTTAAAGAGGACCTATTATGCCCTATTTTCAAAGGTGAAAATATGAAAGATCACACATAAAGTTTCACCATTTTTTTTTTAATTATTAAACATGTAGTAAGTAGCTGATGTAACTGTACTACTTATAGCACAGCAGTCAGTTTTATATTTGTAAACACACTGATGGCGTCTCCATAGCAGCATATGGGAGTGTTGCCATTATCTGGAGGTGTCTGATGTTGAGTCATCACTAGTTGCACCAATCCTTTTTTTTCTATATTCTGTAACATGTTGTTCTAACCCTTTCGTTACAGCATTGGCTATCCGGTGGTGACGCTGGGCTTCGGCTTCAAGAGTTACGTGAGCTATAAGATGCGTCTGCGGAAGCAAAAGGAGGTGCAGAAGGAAAATGAGTTCTACATGCAGCTCCTACAGCAGGCCCTGCCGCCAGAACAACAGATGATTCAGAGACAGGAGCGAGAGACAGATGAGGGTAAGATCACCATTTGGCCATTATGATAGTACAGTATATTTTTATCATTTATAAAACTGACACAAAGACAAAATATGGGTCTGTCAAAAATCATCAAGGCATTGATGTCACAACCATGATCTTATTACCATGTGATTGATGACCGGCAGTGTTGGGTGTAACTAATTAGTTACTGTAATTTAATTACCTTTCCATTGAAAATGTAAAGTAAGGGATTACTCTTCATTTATCTGTAATTTAATTACAGTTACTTCTGATGTAATTGAGGTAAATACTGTGTATAGATTAATCGGACCTCACAGCGATTCGTATGCATTTTATGAGGTGTCTAAATTGTACGACCGCACTTGTACAAATTCGTGTGAATTATTCTAAAATATGTATGAAAAAAGTGAGATCAGACATAAAAAAATGTGGGTTTAATGTCAGAATGTATTGTCTGATGTTTAAAAAGTATGTTTTTATAATGTAACCTTCTCCACCTTGGTCAGTTTGAGGATAATTCATGCAATTTTATAGTATTTATTTGAAAGAATTAAAACAGATTCATGTCTATCCTTGTATTATTCTGGTTGAGATTGATATGGGATTTTGAAAGTAATTAGTAATTAAATACTTTTTAAAGAAAGTAATTAGTACAGTAATCTAATTACATTGTTGAAGTAATTAGTAACTAGTAATTAATTACTTTTTAAGAGTAACTTACCCAACACTGATGACCGGTCACATTTAAAAGTTTGTTGCCAGTTAGACTTAAAAAAAAGAGTCATGAATTCACAAATCAAGTGTTTCTTATTCTTTTGACATATAAAGGACCCAATATACTATATACGGCAAAGTTTTTTTTTTTTGTTCTTTGTTTAGAGGTAAAACAAAGTTTGAAATGCGTAACCAGCGATATACTGTCAGCAAACATCAGTTTGAAAACAGCGCTTAGATGAATACGTGTGTTGCGCACTTTCGTCTCAATAACAAAATAAACACGCAAAACGGCAAGATTTTTTTTTAATAAACCATTAGAAAAGCATCCGATCGTAACACCATGGATATGTTTGCATGAGCTCTGCAATTTGCCACTCTAGTGGTCACATCACATTTATTTATATCGCACTTTACAGAATATATTGCTTTAAAATCAATTAGCTTTTACTGTATTAAACATGAAAAACAGTCTCGGTGTCTTGTTTCATCAGAAGTACAACTTAATTTACTAAGAATCAAAGTATCCTGAAAAAAGTCATGCTTTTGTATTTAATATACTATTTAATACTTTTTAACTGTTACATGAAACCGTACAATAAACTTGAAATGTTTTACATTTGTTTTACCAAGTTGTAACTAGTTATCATAAAAATGGTTATTTTGGATTTTTATTACACAACGTTTAATGTTTGGTAACTATCAAAAATATGTTCAAAGTCCTAGTTGATATCATGCTGGGAATGAAAGGGACAAGTTTAGTGTACTCCATGCTGTGTGCTTTGGATGTACACCACACATTTTCCCTAATGTTCTATGCTTGCAGATCATTTTCATAGTGCGTGCAAACATAGTGCAAAAATAAAATCAGTCATATGGTAGTACGACACAACTATTCATTTGCATGATGCTTTCCAATTTATATTTTTCATTTGAAGTCATAGCAGTAAGACAGCATTGCTTCGCATCCTTAATCTCTCTTTAATTCATTTGGCAGCCAATACAAAAGCCACATCTGAAGCAGACTCCGTGTTAGTGGCTCAGAACGGCATTCCTAATACCAAGAAACTGCCCATCTCTCTACCTGAACTGGAGTACAAGGAGAAGGGCAAAGACGGGGGGAAAGACAAAAAACAGCAGCAGCACAGCATAGGAATAAACAACAACATCTTACAGACTGTGGATGCTAAACTACAGGACATTGAGTATATGGAGAACCACCTAAACACTAAGAGACTCAACAATGAGCTCGGCAGCAGCGCAGAGAACCTGTTCCTAAAAGAGGAGGTAGGCGGTGGAGGAGGAGGCTCTGCCCCCTCTAAACATTACAAAAACTCCTCCCCCCGTAGCCACAACTCCACCAATGGCAGCGTACCATCCTCCTCGACCAGCAGGAGTGAAAAGAAACAGAAGTGTGCGGGGAAGAACCTTGCACCTCACAGAGATCTGATGGAGAACTGTATACCTAACAACCAGCTCAGTAAGCCAGATGCATTAGTGCGGTAAGACTCCTCACGTAGCAGCTACTGTGGTCCGATTGAGCCATTGGAGTGTGTTTGTTCTGTTTATTTGCTTTTTCTCTGGTTTTCAGGCTTGAGCAGGACATAAAGAAGTTGAAGGCTGACCTGCAGGCGAGCAGACAGGTGGAGCAAGACCTGCGCAGTCAGATCAGCTCTCTGAGCAGTGCCGAGAGAAGCATGCGCTCTGAGCTGGGGCAGCTCCGCCAGGAAAACGAGTTACTGCAAAACAAGTGAGAAATCGGCAACAATTATTTACTAATCTGTGCCAATACAAATTTTAAACCGGGAACTCTTAAGACCCTGTCTCAAATGGGTCTCAAATTCCTACGAGTCTGCAAGTTTGCTGGGTAACGTTCCTTTTACTGTCAGGTGGAAGTCAGTGCAGGCTCAGCTAAAGTGCCCATCGAGGTTGCATATCGACTGCAAAGCTTGCAAGCTTAAAATAACAAATGGGACTAGACCGTAAGTGCATATGAAGTATACCACAAACTTTGATTACCTGGACCACTAGTAGAGCTTAGATCAAGCCCAAAAAATCAAACCCGACCCTACCCAAGCTAGTGCACGTTGTAATTATGACGCAAACGTAATTATGAGCCCAAGCCCGATTTAAACCCGACCATTTTTTAATACGTGGGTCGTTATAACTGATGTTCTCAACTTTCTATGTTACTTTCTCCCGCCTGCAATGTTTGTTTTGTCCTGCCCCTGCCCGTAAAAGCTCGCAAATAGACTTGTCTGTACCTCCAAATACTTTCAAGTTACGTGTCGCCGCCATACACATCAGCATAAATGCTCATGATTAATTATTTCTCATTAAAGCATCAAACCACTGTTAATGTAGCCCTCAAACCGTATTCACTTACCGTATAGCCCTTAATCCTGTAATTGTGGACAAATGTGGGCACTCAGGTGTGATCCTAATTTTTATTTATTATAAATGTTATATCACTGTCTTCGATAAAGTTTTGTCTATCCATTTATGGTGTTTTTTTTTTTATTTTGGGGGTGTTTTTGAATTTATTTACGTCAAAAAGTACCATATTTTCTAAGTAAATTATGTTTATTTTTTTATGTTTTATTTTTTTAAAATAAATTAGAATATCATTACAATAAGATGAAGTGACTTTGCTGTCTCCTGGTGTCTTATTTTGGGTTATTTTAGAATGCTCTAAATTACAGTTTTGTCCCATTCATTTCTATGGGTGCCCATTTTTGACCCAAATACAAGATTAAGGAGTTTATTTCCACCCACTTAAAGGGATACTCCACTTTTTTTGGAAATAGGCTCATTTTACCACTCCCTCAGAGTTAAACAGTTGAGTTTTACCATTTTCGAATCCATTCAGCCGATTTTTTTTTTTTTTTTTTTTTAAATATTTAGAAGAATATCAGTAACCAGACAGTTTCTGGTCTCATTGACTTCCATAGTATATTTTTTCCTACTATGGAAGTCAATGAGACCAGAAACTCTGGTTACTGATATTCTTCTAAATATCAGAAAATCAGCTGAATGGATTCGAAAACGGTAAAATGAGCCTATTTCCAAAAAAAGTGGAGTATCCCTTTAACATTGTAGAATTGAGTCAAAAAAAAAATTTTGTGTGTTCAGGAGGCAAACTTAGGAAACGTAGCCAAGTTGTGTACCGCTCAGATCAAGGGAAGTATTTTTTTAAAAAAATAAATCAAAACTATTTTGCCCACATTTGTCCAGAATGCGGTTTTAGGGTTAACGTAAAAGCAAGCAGGCTACTGCGTCCATGGTCTGGCATGATTGAAGTGCGCATCCTTTAATAATTCCTAAAAAGCTGACAGTTCATCGCCATCTCACACATCTGTTATTATCAATGAAGCTGACTGCACAATGAATCTTTCATAAAATCCACACTTTGTTTCTTATAATAAGTTTTTTTGTGCTAGTGTTGATTATTTGCTTCTCTGTCTTAGGCTTCATAACGCTGTGCAGGCCAAGCAAAAGGACAAGCAAATGATTGTGCAGCTTGAGAAGCGACTCAAGGCCGAACAGGAAGCGCGAGCCGCAGTGGAAAAGCAGCTTGCAGAAGAGAAGAAAAGAAAGAAGATGGAAGAGGCTACGGCTGCACGTGCTGTCGCTCTGGCGGCTGCCTCCAGGTGAGACATGAATAACTCGCCCAAAAATGTTGTTCCATCCCCATTTACTTTTTACTATTTTCTGTGGAAAATCCCCTTTACATGATTACATGGTGCTTTGTGTGTTTTGTTATGTCGTTGTACTGGTGGGCTTAACTTTCGCTTCCATTCACAGGGGGGAATGCACAGACTCGCTGAGGAATCACATACGTGAACTGGAGTCAGAGTGCAAGAAGCTCATGCATGACATGAAGCTAAAGGAGGAACTCATCAGAGAGCTAGAGCTCAAAGCGCAAGTAAGCCAGAACCCCTGCTGACGTGGTGCTTTTCCAAGAGCAATATATATATATATATATATATATATATATAGGGCTGTGCAAAAGTTAATTGCGATTAATCGCATCCAAAATAAAAGTCTGTGTTTACATAATATATTTGTGTGTGTTGTATGCAATTATTTTGTATATATAAATACCTATGAATGCATGTATATATTTAAGAATTATTTGCGCTTAAATTCTGTAAATATATATAAATTAGGCTGTCGCATCCAAAATAAAAGTTTGTGTTTACATAATTTATGTGGGGGCACTGTGTATAATTATTTTAGATATATAAATACACACACATGCTTGTATATATTTAAGAAATATTTTCATGTATATTCTGTATATGGATTTTTATCTAATTTATATTATATATAAATATAAATATTTTATATATAAATAATTTTTTTTCTTAAATATACATGCATGTGTGTTTTTATATATATACAAAATAATTATACACAGTGCACACACATATATTATGTAAACACAAACTTTTATTTTGGATGCGATTAATCGTTTTGACAGCCCTAATATAAATACACAATCTATATTATATAAATGTAAATATTTTATATATGAATAACACATTTTCTTAAATATATACATGCATGTGTGTGTATTTATATATACAAAATAATTATATACAGCACACACAAATATATTATGTAAACACAGACTTTTATTTTGCATGCGATTAATTGCAATTAATTTTTGCATAATATATATGTGTGTGTGTGTGTGTGTGTGTGTGTGTGTGTGTGTATATATATATGTGGACTTTTTTTTTTTTTTTTTTTACAGATTTTACTGTAAATGTTTGATCTGATTTGCCCTGATTCATGGGTTAGAATGTTTGGTCTGATTCCTGGTACAAAACGCTTGGTCTGACTTGGACTAATTTGTGGGACACAATGTTTCATGAAATTATGGATGTTAAATAAGTTGTAGATGTTGCTTTAAATTGACAGTTTCAGATCTTTTCTACAACTAAAAAGCACCTTCATATGCTTGCACGTCTCTTTGTGTCTCTGTGCAGGAGCTGCGTAAATATAAGGAGAGCGAAAAGGACACGGAGGTTCTGATGTCAGCACTGTCGGCCATGCAGGACAAGACCCAGCATTTAGAGAACAGTCTGAGTGCTGAGACCAGAATAAAACTGGATCTCTTCTCAGCACTCGGAGATGCCAAGCGACAGCTCGAGATTGCTCAGGGTCTGCCCTTCTCCTGTCCTAATAGAACTCTATATCGACTATATTTCTGCCTGCGCTCTCACTAACCTATAGTCTTTTCGCCCTGCTCGCAGGTCAGATTTTGCAGAAGGATCAGGAGATAAAAGAGTTGAAGCAGAAGATCGCAGAGGTTATGGCGGTCATGCCCAGCATCAACTACTCGGCAGAGACCAACAACATGACCCCTGTGACCCCTCATTACTCCTCCAAGTTCATGGACACCAGTCCTTCCAGCTTGGACCCCAATGCCTCTGTCTACCAGCCGCTCAAGAAGTGAATGTCCACACACGTCGTCCACTTCGCTCCTTGATTTGTCTAAAAGTTCAGTATGCAAACCAGTGGGATGGGGTTGTATTTTTTTGTTTGATTTACCCCTCCTTTTAGTATGTTATTGCTAATATAAGTGGAGGGTTAGATGGGAAAAAATGGATGTCACGTTAACAAGAACTGCCCTCCTGGTGTTCAAAAGTTATTTTTGAAGCTCTTTCAGCCATGTTCTTTTCTTGGTAACGGCACTTCAGCCTATTATGGTTCTTTTGTCATCCGATTTTCCATTTTGTGAGGTCTTCATCAAGACCTTTCATGATTTTATTAGTACCACCTCATCGTTGTGTTGAATCTGAACCGTTTTATGTGCCAGAAATGGTGGCATGACTTATTTTACTTCCCTGGTGTAAGCGTACATATTTAAGTTCTTTGAATGTCAAAAGAAAAGGGAAAAATATACCGAGATGAGGCACAAGTGTTAGTGATGGAAAACATGTCGTGTTTGTTGCAATGGAGTGATTAAGAATGCATTTGTTGAATTATGACCATAGTATTGTACATCTGTTTTCAGGCTGGTAAAAATCATTTCATTACAGATCTGAATTCGTTATATTTTTTTTCAAATTTTCAGTTTCTCCCAATGCTGTTTTCTATGATGTCGAAGACACGGAAAAAAACCCCACGTGTTTAAAAAGGGACTGATCTTCACATTGTATTTGTGGACAAAAATGCTGCATAAATATTTGGGAATGTTGTATTTTGCGGTCAATGCACGTCCTTTTATTACCGGACGAAATTGAAATAGAATTTAGTTAAAACCAGTTAAAAAACTGGACTTATGATGTCTTGTTTGCCAGTTGTTATGTTACACAGTGCCTTGAAATATCTTGTTTAAAATATTCTCACACACTTCCCATGCCATGTTCAGCTAGAATCCATCTGATTGGTCGGCATACCAAATGACCTGTTATTCCCAAGTGTGGCATTTAAAATCATCTGCCCTCTTGTTGCCATGTGTTTTGTCAAACACAGATAACGGCAAGCCCACTTTAATCCACTATTATCAGTGTTTCATTGTTTCTAATTTGCATTAACATGTTCATTGCATTTTATAATATTTGCTGAATGGTTTGATTTTGGTCAAATGTGCCATTTTTTTCTCCCCTCCACCATTTAATGTTATTGAAGATAATGCAAACTATACATGCATCATTTTATAGAGCTCTCATTGCAGGTAACGTCTAAAATCAATCCATTAATGTTTCATTACAAAGCTACTTCATATTTCTTCTTCATTGGTTTAAGGATTGTGTCAAGATCCAGGCAAAATATGCCTGTTTGGTTTAGTCCTTGTTTTACAACAGGGGTTTCTTTTTTATTTGTCTACCTTGGGAAAGTATTACTGTGGATTGCATTTGTTGTTTTTATGGTAAACTTTGTGGAGAGTAAAGAACACGCCTTTGTTTCTCATTGTTTGGATTTTTTTTTTTTAAGGAACTAAGCTAAAGTGTGTGTGAGTGTGTATGGGGAGTAAAATAACTTATCACTGTTCTTGCTTTGAGGAATTTGCACTTTATTCAAGTGCTATTGAACTTTAATATTTCACAGTTACGTTTACAAGGGAAGACAATGTTTTACTTCTTTCAATGTCATTTTGCCTTCTAAATACTTCATAGGACATCATATCTTAAATCTTTATTTTTACCCTCGTACACTTTTGCAAATGTTATGTTATTACAGCAGTTACATATATCATTTTAAAGCTAGATTAAATTGGCTACCACTTTGGTCATTCCTCCTTGTGAAATAGAATCATGAAAAAGTTTTTTCATTAACTAAAATAACATAAAAACCTTTAACGTGTTGTTTTTCAGCTAGTTGTATAGGCAGCATTTCTTTTTTGTTTATTAAGGTAGTTTATAGACAAATCTATATAGAAATGACTAAAGCTTTTTAATTAAAATGATAACACAATATATATACAAATTTAATTCAAAATATGAACAAAAACTACAGCAGTGATTCTCAAACAGGATCCCGAGACCCAATAGAAACCTGGGGACCGCAGGATTGTTCAAATTAATACTTTATTATTATTCCAATTAATGTTAATAACATTATTAGTAAAATGTTAATAACATTATTAGTAATATATATTTTATTAATAATATTATATTTCCACTCCTAAATAAGTTGGCCATTTGTGTGTGGTTGGTTTTCCAAGCTTTGTCACAAATACCAAAAATATTGGTATATATTGAATATATATATATATATATATTCACTATATTTCATGAAAGGGCCTTCGATTTGTGTTGGACAGTGGTGGACATTCAAGCAAAAATGCTCAACCACGTCATATTTGACTTAAAACAACGTGTTATGTTATTGCCATATTGAAATATAATACTTGACCGAGTTTCATTAAAGGACGATATCTAATATATCCACACGAGGGCGACAAAGATGAAATCAATAGATCTTAATGTTCGTGTCACTTGTTTTTCTTGTCTGTCTTGTCGAGACACCTAAACTTGTTGACTTATCATCAAGCATTATAGGGAAGTATGAAGACTTTAAGACTGTTTTCCTTTATAAAAGCCACTGTCTGATTCTCTGATGGACCCAGCCATTTAAAAAGCAAGCACTCACACAAAAGGCTTCGAATGGATTGTTTAATGCCGTTTCCATGGAAACAGAATCTGGGCGCCGCGTAATTCGAACGTCATTTTGATTGACGGATGAAACACCGCCCAGGAGACTCGAGGACTCAAGTATTCCCACAGATGTCGGCATCGAAACGGCAACAACAACAAAGTTGAGAGTGGGAAGACGTTCATGGCCAACAGCAGCACCTGAAGACGCTTCTCCGCTTGAAAACCTCGTCATGGATGTGCTGAAATCTGCCAGAAGGGCTTTTATTCGGAGTCCCAGCCTGACCAAACAGTCCTGGAGCTCAGGCAAACACCAAAGTGAGTATTCGTGTCAACAGCGAGACTTTGTTTGGGGTGTTTTCACGCGTCACTGGTGTTGTCCATCCGTTAGCATCTGAACTTGATTTGTCAATAGTGTTTAATCATGTGTAGTACTACAATCAAAGGATGCAGTTTGCCTTGTAGTTGTGAATCTTTATTGGTTAGTTTGTGAGTAAAATGTGCGTGTGTGTGTATGTTTTTTGTTTGTTTGTTTGTTTGTTTTTTCAATATGATCTAAATATTCTGTGCAAAATGTGTTTAATGAACGACACAGGCGCATTTTTTTACAGTTGTCGGCGATATTCACAATCTTCATTCGAAACTAGAAGTTTTGGGGATTATTAGTGGTTGACCTTGTCTCTAAACCTGTTGAACTAGCTATCAATACAGCTGTACTGTAAAACCAACAATGTTTTGTTTAACCATTTTTTTTTAATTTTGTCATCATTTACTCACCTCATTTACTGTTGTTCCAAACCTGAATGAGTTTCTTTCTTCTGTTGAACAACACAAAAGAAGATATTTTAAAGAATGTTGTTGTTAAACAGTTGTCAGACCCGTTCACTTCCATAGTATTTTTTTCCCCACTGTGGGAGTCAGTGGTTACTACATTCTTGCAAATATCTTATTTTGTGTTCAACAGAATATTAAAACTAATACATGTTTGGAACAACTTGAGTGCGAGTAAATAAAGGATGACAATTTTCACTTTTGGGTGAACTTTCCCTTAATAATTCACTTTAGACCAGGAGGCTGGAATGCGGATGTTCATTTCAGACACTTTATAAAGATCCTGAGATTTTTCTACACCTCACTGACCTCCTATAATACATAATGAAAAAAAACACATGCAGGGGCCCACAGTGCAGTTGTTTTGACCTTAATAAATCTTCCAGCCAAAAAAACACACACACAAAAAAACATGTAATTTCAGTATGCTCTTCCCAGAGCACTCCTCTGACTGTCTTTAAAGTTGTATTAGGATACATTGAAAATCATTTGTAATATTAATCTGTGTGGTGTCATTGTGTGAATAAAACACAATCAAATGTTAACCATTAAAGGCAGGGTATGCGATTTGTTCCAGATTTGATTTTTTTTTTTTGTTGTTGTTGTTATGTTGTTGTCTCTTCACATCTTAATATCACTAAGTTAAGTGGTCTAAATTTGACTTTATACACATTTATATATCGTCTGTGGAAGGCATAGGACCATAAATATTCGGTCCAATAGTCAATTAAAATAGAAATCTTTTGTAAAATGTAAATGTCTTTAGTGTCGCTTTTGATCAATTCATTCCATCCTTACTAAATAAAAAGTATAAAATGACCCAAACTTTTGAATTGTGTATTAAGGTTTATATTTGCGAGACATATAATCACTTATAAATCACAGAACAGTCATAGATTCAAAGATCAAGGTTCCAGGTCAAGTACTTAAAATCTTTATATATATATATATATATATATATATATATGCTAAATATGATCCAAAACACTGTTAAAATGGTGGAAAAACAAGTCATTTAATTGATAAACAAGTGTTTTGGTACAGTGGATTTTGGAGAGTTAATTAAAAAGGGACCTTATATGAAAAGTTGCCAACAACGCTTTTGTGAAATAAATAATTGCAAAGCCTGCAGTGTGATATATTTTATTTATTTATTTTGTCTGCATCTAAAATCATTTTCTTTCTCTTTGACATCCAACCTGGACCACAAGTATGCACTTGTTTGCTGGTATATTCAAGACTTTCTAAAGCACGTTTGTTTCAACAAAGAAATACTTCTTCAAAGTTGCAGTGGACAAGCTCATAACTAAGCTTTGAAAGCAGGTGAAGTGGGCTGGCTTGGTCTTGACAAGTCTAAAACAAATTTCTTTAGTGGGATTAGAACATTTTCTCTGCATTTTCGTTTCCCTTTAGTTCTGTCTTGACTCCACAAAAGTAGCTCTGTTTGTTGGCTGAGAGCTGCTTATCTTTATGACCTAGAATGCAAGAAGTCTGCAAGTACACGGTTATGATTGTGTTCAGTCACAATCCAGTCACAGTGAAACGGCTCAGGCTTTTGCCAGAATGGTAAAAGTTTCCAACATCAGCAAGTTACCAGTGTTTATAGGCTGTTCTCTCAACGGCTGAGTGATGGAGAATAAGACGCACTTGTGTGTTTAACATTCTTTTGTTGATCTACTGACCTACTTTTAGCTCCAATAGGCTACAGACTTCACCTCACTTCCCTCCTTTTTGTTGGAATCCAAACAAAGATCTTTTGTTTTATTTGACTTTGTTGCAGTTGTTCAGTTTGTTAGCTGGGTTGTGTATGTTAAGCGGTTCTTGTGGGTCACACAACCACTGATCTAAAATAGATCAGTGGTCACAACCTAAAATGGGTCACGGATAGGGTTATTGTTAAAAGTGAAAACAGTGGGTCAAATCTAGTTTGAAAGCACGTGCCGATTTTTCGAACTGAAATCTTTGTATTCACGTTGATTCTTTCGTTCTTTAATGCTATCAATATTTAACACGATCATGGTAATCAAATAAGAGGTGTATTAAATTCATTGTATGTGTGAATTGCATCTTAAAGCTACACTGTGTAACTTAGCTAAAAACACTTAGTTCTTTCAAAAATATATGTGCTCATTAATGTATATTTACTCTGTTCGAGTAATAAAGTATTCTCGTGAGTGTATAATATGCCATTGAAAATAAATACGGGTGAATTCTAATGTCGGTCGCCATGTTGCTCCTCCATCTTGAAAGTACATTAGCCAAAGTGGGACATTCCCGTTAATTCAAGCTTCGGCTTTCGCGATTACGTTTTAGTTAACACTCATGGACGAGGTCGAACTGGAAGCCATGTTAATCTTGGACTACATTGGCCACCGTAGGAGTTAAAACGAAATTGGAATTGAGAGGAACAGAAACTAATATTCACTGGATGGTCATATACCTTTTCACCACTAGATGGGGGTAAAAATCACACAGTGTAGCTTTAACAAATCTAATTCGATACGTTTGTCAGAAAATGTGCATACTGCTAATGCTAAATGCTTAGAATATGTTAGAATAGCAAAATGAATGGGTTTATCAACTTTTAAAGGGGAGATTTGAGAACGATTCACCTTGTTATAGTTTATAATTACTTTCCTTCCTCTTGAACTTCTCATTCAGCTATCTCCTATGATCATTTCTCATCATCAGAGTAATCAGAAATGTCCTTCTTGCTGCTCCAAAGTCATGTGCCTCAACAGAGAAAGTGCATAGCTTGCAGCAAACATCGCTGCATTGTAATGAAGAGAGAGTTTTTATGGTGTTTTATAGTGGTGAGATTTATCGCCTCATGCCTCTGGATCTCTTTGGTATTTGTCGGTGCCCTGCACATACTAAAAAGGAAGGCAGTCTGACGCAGAGCGTGAGGGAGACGTCCAGCAGCTGTTGAGGCTTTTCCAGGCAGTCCATTTGATAGAAGCATTAGATATTAACCGTTCATGGTTCACGTGGAGTCATGTGGAAGTAGAAGCCGACCTGTTATTAGGGAGCCTTAATTTTGAAAAGAAAAAAATATATATATATATATATATATATATTTATTTTTTTATGTTGTTTCGTTATTCCATCGAAGTTTGATATGGTCAGTTTAGTTCTTTGCAATTCACATTAGAAGAATATAATATGATAAATCTGTCATTTCAATGTTCTCATTAACATCACTTGGGTTATCTACTTTTATCTGTGTTTGTCTCTTTAAGCAAGAATGATTTCCTGTTTCCTAAGAGTGCTGTTTATTTTAAGGACATTCTTTCCTCTCTATCTGACCGAGATTGAAATAACTCCCAACCTTACCATGACTTCAAGTCAGAAAAAAAAACCCCCACACAATTTTGCACTGTAATCATATCTGGCCTAAAAAAACAGTTAAGTTTTTGGAGCTTGGAGACAACCAGTGGTTTGCATCACTCCACCCTTGGATGTTTCTCCAGGCAAAGTAGTGTTTCCCCCCTGTGATTAAAGGCCCTTGGGTGTGTCACTAATCAGTATGTCACTATGGCTGTATTAATATGCCCTCTTCTCCATTTCTCCATGTCTATGAATTACCCTGGTTTTATGCTAGGGTTGTGACGCATCATCAATAATTTCATCATATGTTATTTCATGAGCTGTGGGCTAAGTAATGATATAGATGGGTTCTATTGTGTCTTTAAATCATTTGTCAGCGTTTCACTTCTTTGCAATGGTTCGAACATCCTTGGTGTGGCTGGTTCTGTTTATAAATGAAATGACACGTTAGAGCTTTAAATTTTGCCCTTGTCATGACTTTCGTCAGTCATAGTTTTCTGTTAGCTGTACACAAGAATTAACAATAACTTTCTGAGACTGATTCACTGTTTCCTGTGATTGTGATTCCTGTTAATATGTATTATTCCTTGAATGGGTCATACGGCTGATTAATGTTTAAGTGTTTTAGAGGTCTAGGAGACCAGTGGCTTGTTCAGACCAAAGTAAATGAGATACAGGAATTGACTTTTCCTTGGTTCAATTTCAATATAAATTATAATGCTATTTAATGTTTTATATATAACACATAGATGGGTTATACAATTTATTAAGAACATATAGAAAAATAACAACATAGGGTGAACTTTGTGGGACTTGAATACCTGTGTTGAACAAATCTGACTAAATGAAAAATGTCTTTTTTTTGGCTTGCTGCCTTTGTGTTGTTATTCCTATAATTTATCTATGGGGATTTTCTGAACTTTAAATGCCATAGCTCCACTGCCAAAAGCGATCAGGTGAGCCACAGGTAGTGTTACTAGAGCCAAACACGTGATTTCTCACAAAAATAATGTTTTTATTTGTGTGCATCTGCGTTAATGGATAGCCGAAACTACTCAATGTGTGTTGTAATGATATTGTGAGTTTATGCAGATTGTGACTATGAAGGCAGGAGGTGTTGGAGTTTCACAGGTTTCAACTAACTAAGTATAAAATTACAAATTTATTTTCTGAAAATACCACTACTAAACTAATACGTTACATATGCATTTATATAAGTTAACCTAACTTAACTTTTTGGATTCCAGACGTGTTCAGTAGGGGTTCTGTGCACTCCTCCTGGCCTTTGATTATCTGTGTCTGTTTTCAGTCAGCCCAGGGAATAAAGTTGTACAGAGGCATCCAAAAATGTGTTTGTTTGTTTTATTTGGCCTGGGATATTTGAGTCTCTTCAGCAAAGGTTGATTCCAACATATATTTACTCAATACTGTTTATCCTTTCTTTAATATTTCATAACTGTTCATGACCTCTGCAGCGCAAGTCTCTTGTGTGCACTTTGGTTGAATTTGTTCACTGTTTATCTGTGCTGACTTGGTTTAACCCACATGTGAAAATGTTTTTGTAGCTATTCAGCGTTGCTTCATAAACTCGTCTTCACTCTGTGCGTATTTTTTCTTCATGCAGAGCTCCCTGAGAATTGGACTGACACAAGAGAGACTCTTCTCGAGGGAATGACCTTTAACCTTCGTCATCTGGGGATGACTCTGGTGGACCAACCCAAAGGCGAGGATCTCTCAGCTGCTGCTGTCAAGAGGATTGTTGCCACGGTGAGTTCATCTGTTGTAGCTTGGATATGAAGATATTAGAATATCTAGAGGCCATATTATCATTGTAACTGCCTAGCAACCACATAGCAACACCCTGGCAATCACCTGGAATACCCTAGTAACTGCATAAATTAAAAACACTCAGAAAATGTTCGCAACTGCATTGCAAGGCCCTGGCTCATAGCCTATAAACCACATAGCAACTCCCTGGAAATCACACAGACTACCCTAGCAACTGCATAGCAACAAACTAAAACACTTATAACACCTTAGAAACCCCATAGTAATCATACAGAACCGCCTAGAATCAAGCTCTGCATGGACAATATTAAAAATGTTTTCTTATTTATTCGTTTTATTTAGGCCAAAGCTAGTAGGAAGAAACTGCCTAAAGTGGCCCTGAAAGTGTCCCCTCAGGGAATCATCTTGTGCGATAGGGTGTCTAACCAGCTGATCGAGAACATTTCCATATACAGGTGAACTCTACACGCCTCAGCTCAACTATTTCTCTCACATTCAACTGCCTGTAAAACATTCACTTGTTGTGCCACTGAACCACATTAGCGTATGAAAGAAGTGGTCTCTGCTCGCTTCCTCTTCTCAGAAGAGAGTGTCTGACCTACAGTGGTGATGATTTATCCTGCCATCCAGTGTTTTACCATACGCACACACACTCACACTCACCTCTGAGTTTCTCACTCGAGACATGTGAAGTACAGCATGCTGCAGGAAACCAGCAGTAGTCCCTATTTAACTTTATTGTTTTTTATTGTCTATAAACTGTAATTGATATTTCTTATTCCATTGCTTTTATTATCGTATTATACATAAACTATGCTATTATTAATTTTTGTATTATATTATGTACTTATGATATTATACTAATCATTGACTAAACTATTTACTATTACTTCTCACTTTATCTTACATTTACTATTTGCATTGCACTGTAGTTGTACCATTTCATATGTATTACCATTAAGGATCCATCAGTTATCTGTGTGTGATACCTCGAGTTGTCCTACACGCCAATGCTGTCTGCTTTTGCTCCATGTCCATATCCCCATCATCATTTTGTGTTTACTCAAACCTGTCTGCTGGTCTGTTTTGTGACACGTTCTCCCAGGATTTCATACTGCACAGCTGACAAGATGCATGACAAAGTGTTTGCATTCATCTCCCAGAACCAACAGAATGAGACGCTGGAGTGCCACGCGTTCCTCTGTGCCAAACGGAAAGTGGTGAGTGTTTGATGCTTTCCTTATGAAAGCTGTGAATCTTTCCATCAACACAAAGTCGACTTCTGACTGGAACAAAAGGAGTCAAACTAAGCATGATTGAGGAGGACACTTGTTCAGAATAGCTGGCTAGATCGCTTTCTCTCTGTTGAAGGACATGCTGTTCTTCTCAGCATAGCACAATGATACAAAAACATGTTAATATGCCTGTTGAGGCTAGATGGTGAGGTTTATATGCAAAAGCTTATCCTACATAGGCAACATTTGAAGGCTTGTTCCGAAAGCTGGGAGATTTCAGAGATGCATTGATTGTTTTTATTCTTCAGAGAAAGTATTCTTCCAAAATGCACAGCAATTCGAGAAAAGTGATCTTCAATACTGCAAAGTATTAATTGATTAAATTATTATTTTACCCAATATTTTTTGTTTGAACGGTGTAGTATATATGTATTCCAACAAAATAAATGAAACCTTCAGAAAAACAAATTTGATCTTCAGTTCGCCCCCTTAAATTCTTAAACAGTTAACAACACTCTAGAAGCTTCATATATTGAGTATCATATAAGTATGAGTGTCACGGGTGTGGTTCAGGCAAGGAGCACGAGGAGACCGGAGTATCGGATAAAGATTACTTTTTAATCACAAACAGGCAAGAAGACAGGAGTACAGGGCCACACGGGCTAACAACAAACATGCGTTTACATCGACCGACAAAGACAGACTGGAACAGAGGAGGCTAAATACACAGAGAAATCAAACATAATGAGGTGCAAACAGGTGAAGACGATGAATAGACGAGGAACAGGTGGTTGATGAGGGAGTGAGTTCATGAAGGGAAGCAAGAGGATCCTGGGTAGTGTAGTGCTGAAGACGAGACAGACTGGTGCAGACGAGGGCTGTGACAGAACTCCCCCCTCCCGGAAGGCGTGACCTCACGCCGTAGCACAGAGGAAGGAGGGGGGAAGAACTGAGGGCAGGGTAGGGCGTGGCCAGGGCGGAGCAGGTTGAGGGCGTGGTGGAGCAGGCTGAAGGCGTGGCCAGGGCGGAGCAGGCTGAGGGCGTGGTGGAGCAGGCTGAAGGCGTGGCCACGGTGGTGAAGACCCTTCAGGCAGCCACGGTGGAGAAGACCCTTCAGGCGGCCACGGTGGAGAAGACCCCTCAGGCGGCCACGGCGGAGAAGACCCCTCAGGCGGCCACGGCGGAGCAGGCTGACAGCGAGACCAGGGCAGAGCAGGCTGAGAGTGAGACCAGGGCAGAGCAGGTTGAGGATGCGACCAGGGGAGAGCAGATGGAGGATGAGACCAGGGCGGAGCAGATGGAGGGAGGACCCCTGGTGGCGGCGATGGAAGCTTGGCTAACGCCACCAGGGGGCCGACTGACAGGAGCGGAGCAGATGGGAGAGGAGACCAGGGTGAAGCAGAGGGACTGACGACATCAGGTGCTGAGGAGGGACCGAGGGACCATGGGGACACCGCAGGCTCAGGTGACTGAAGTGACGACAGGGGTACAGAGGGACACGGTGAGGCCAAGGGGAGTGAGGGCTGACGGGTGACTGGAGGGAGTGAGGAGTCCGACTGAACCGGGGGGGTGGAATGACGGGACGAAGGCAGAGGATGGAAGTCCAGAGGTGAAGGGAGGATGGCGAGGGAGCGAAGGGAATCCGGAGGGGCGAGGGAGCCTGGTCGAGCTGGTGGACTGAGGGACCATGGAGGAACTGAGGGAGGTAAGAGCCAGGGGGAAGCCGATGGGACCGGAGGCCGAGGAAGTGTCCAGGTGGAGGAGGAGTGAGGCGTGAACCGGGGATCCAGTGACCAGGCTGGGTCGGGGAAGCAGGCAGACGGGAACACAGACGGATGACTGATGAGAGGAGGCGGGAGAGGGAGGCTGGGTGGGATCCAGGTCACGGGTTCTAGTTGGACGGTCTCGGGCTCTGGCTGGACGGTCTCGGGCTCAGGCTGGACGGTCTCGGGCTCTGGCTGGACGGTCTCGGGCTCTGGCTGGACGGTCTCGGGCTCTGGCTGGACGGTCTCGGGCTCTGGCTGGACGGTCTCGGGCTCAGGCTGGACGGTCTCGGGCTCGGGCTGGACGGTCTCGGGCTCGGGCTGGACGGTCTCTGGCTCGGGCTGGACGGTCTCGGGCTCAGGCTGGACGGTCTCGGGCTCAGGCTGGACGGTCTCGGGCTCAGGCTGGACGGTCTCGGGCTCTGGCTGGACGGTCTCGGGCTCAGGCTGGACGGTCTCGGGCTCAGGCTGGACGGTCTCGGGCTCAGGCTGGACGGTCTCGGGCTCAGGCTGGACGGTCTCGGGCTCGGGCTGGACGGTCTCTGGCTCTGGCTGGACGGTCTCGGGCTCAGGCTGGACGGTCTCGGGCTCAGGCTGGACGGTCTCGGGCTCAGGCTGGACGGTCTCGGGCTCTGGCTGGACGGTCTCGGGCTCGGGCTGGACGGTCTCGGGCTCGGGCTGGACGGTCTCTGGCTCGGGCTGGACGGTCTCTGGCTCGGGCTGGACGGTCTCTGGTTCGGGCTGGACGGTCTTGGGCTCAGGAGGGCTGGACGGGACCAGCGATGAGGTGGGTTCGGGCTCAGGAGGGCTGGACGGGACCAGCGATGAGGTGGGTTCGGGCTCAGGAGGGCTGGACGGGACCAGCGATGAGGAGAGTTCGGGCTCTTGAGGGCTGGACGGGACCAACGATGAGGAGAGTTCGGGCTCAGGAGGGCTGGACGGGACCAGCGATGAGGAGAGTTCGGGCTCAGGAGGGCTGGACGGGACCAGCGATGAGGAGAGTTCGGGTTTTGGAGTGGTGCTGGTGACTTCCTCCACGGTGAATGGAGATTCACAGCACACCAGCACCCACTCCACACAGGCGGCTAAATTATCTTCTGGACCGCTCCCTGGGAGGCGTGCCCGGGACCGCTCGCTGAGGCTGGCGATGTAGAAATCACACAGCGAGCGGTCCGAATAGTGTGTGAGGCACGCCAGCTCCAGAAAATCCCTGGTATGGGACTCCAGGGAGCGGTCTTCCTGGTCCAAACAAAGGAGAATCACTGCTGGAAGATCCATCTTACTAGACTTTGCGGTCGGTCGATCTGTCACGGGTGTGGTTCAGGCAAGGAGCACGAGGAGACCGGAGTATCGGATAAAGATTACTTTTTAATCACAAACAGGCAAGAAGACAGGAGTACAGGGCCACACGGGCTAACAACAAACATGCGTTTACATCGACCGACAAAGACAGACTGGAACAGAGGAGGCTAAATACACAGAGAAATCAAACATAATGAGGTGCAAACAGGTGAAGACGATGAATAGACGAGGAACAGGTGGTTGATGAGGGAGTGAGTTCATGAAGGGAAGCAAGAGGATCCTGGGTAGTGTAGTGCTGAAGACGAGACAGACTGGTGCAGACGAGGGCTGTGACAATGAGTATATAAGGTATAGTGTCTCTTTTCAATACATGCAATAAAAATATTAATGTACAGACACATCAATATTTAAGAATCTCTATCTCCTGTTGATTAACAAAATTAATCATGTGTAAGCAGTGGTGTTGATAGGATAGGATACACATGGGAAAATAATATTCTCTTACATTGACTATGCTTTATAACCCATTCAAAACTGAAATATTCGCAATAACCTGGTCGCACACGGCCATGTAAACAAACACCGGAAAAAACCTGAATATGATCATATTCCGGTTTTCAAAAACCTGAATATGATCCTTTTACCTTTTCTAACCCGAATATTTGGTCATGTAAAGGCGTTTTGGCATATCCCCATCAAAAAGAACATTGATTTGTGTTCTGCGCATGATCTATTTACAGGGAATCTAGGTCTTTTAAGTAGACAGCATACAAAAATCCGCGTGCAGTATACCAGAAGTAAAGAAGAAGTAGAGGTAAAGATGACGAGATGGAGCACAGCACTATACTTTTGGAGCTTGTGAGTTAGTACCAGCACCAAAGCGCAAACAAAGCAAGGTGATCGCCATCTGCCCAGAACGATTCATTATCCACATGCTGCTGCTGCTGCTGTTGTTGTCTTTGGAAACAGGAAGAAGAATCGGAAATGACGCATATTGCGGTTTAAGATTGTCCGTACCTCCAGACGCTAACCGTGCGACGCCGTTTACATTGGGATTTTCCATGTTTCAATTGCCAATTGAAATTCCATGTGTACAGAAGTAACTCTCTCTGCTCACGCATGTGAAATGGGTTATTCCGAATGTTTCAGAAACCCGAATAGTGAACTTAACACGAATATTGAACACTTGTAAACGTAGTCAATGATCTAAAACTCCCTGCAGTTTGCAAACCACTGAACACTGACATTGAAACACCTTGTTTATATGTTGGATACATCCATTGGTCTCTCTTGTGTGTATATATATATATATTATGTCTGTGATTGAGTCACTGTTGTGTTCCCTCAGGCCCAGGCGGTCACGCTCACGGTGGCTCAGGCCTTCAGAGTGGCCTTCGAGTTCTGGGAGGTTGCCAAAGAAGGTACAGTGTTTCATATCTCTCCTCAAAACAACATGGAGGTCGGGTATAACTGCAGGGAATCATATGCCACAAGTGGAAAATAATTTGTCACTTCATGTTTTGAAGGATTTGCAGATTTTGCTCTCTTGATAGGGTCTTCAAGGGCATTGACGATGTTGTGATTGATAATGGCAGTCAGAACATTGCTCTGTTGCCTTTTCTTGTTGTAGAAAAGATGGATGCGCACAAAATTATGTACTTTTTTGTATTTGGGAAACAGGAGCCAGTTAATTCATCACCTTCTAAAGAAATCCTTGCATATTTTGTACTTGTCACACAATTTTAGAATCTTTGTGTAGGGACGTCCCGCCATCTTGAAGGAATAGAAAATGCTAGAAAGTGCAGTTGGATGCGATCACATACGTACATCTTTATACCAAAAGCTGATCTTGTATTTTATTTGACGCTTCTTATAAATCGTCAGAAACACAGGTTGAGACAACAGTCTCAATGACAGTTCATCAAACTACAGTGACAGTCAGTGTCACTGTACTCTGATTGTTACAATTATAAAAATAATAGATAGTGGTGGAGGGGAAAAAATCGACTCTGTTCAGACTGTTCAGTATCGAGATATTTTGCGCACACAATTAAGTATTGCAATATTTAGGCTAATTTAAATAATTATTATATATGTGCGCTACAGTACTGATGTAATTGTATAAATACACTTATAACTAGAAAAAAAGAAGTTTGAGACAAACTTTAAGTTGGCTTGAGAAAGCTGGACCAGAGAGTTTGAAGAAGTTTAAAGTAGTTTGATAGATGGATTAGTTAGAACGAAAGAATAGTTAGAATGAAAACGATTGGATAGATAGATAGATAGATAGATAGATAGATAGATAGATAGATAGATAGATAGATAGATAGATAGATAGATAGATAGATAGATAGATAGATAGATAGATAGATAGTAAATACACTTATATATTATAATTATTTTTATAATTAGCCTAAATATTCCAATACTTTGCGCTACAGTATTGATATAATTGTATAAATACAAAGTATTCCAATATTTAGGCTAATTGTAAGTATAAATATTATTTATAATACTGAAAATATATATTACTTAAGTAGCTGACGGATCTATTCCGTCAAAATGGCTGACACATGCCTAGGAGTCATGTGACTGGGAGATCCCTATGTAATGCAAATAACTTGGAGTGCTCAGTGAAAGCACCAAGAAAAGTAATTTTATTTGTTTGAATTTATGTGAATTTATTTTATTTGTTAAAGCAGGATTATTCATGATGTACTGTTGCTCTGCTTTCAGAGAGAGAGCATAGTGTGAAATGGGATTCAGCTGGAGAAACGTCCGACCGTTCACAGTCCGAGGGATCGGTCAGCCTGAAAGGAGGAGGTGTTGACTCCTTGAACTCTCTTTGCCTCCTTTTTCTCATTTTTGTTTGAGAAACTATTCCTTTTACACTTCAATATTAATGGGCTGTTTTTTTGTTGTTTTGTTCTTTTAGCTGTAGCTGGAGAGAACCTGTTGGACATCGAGGTTTACTCATCTGCTGTGGAAAATGTGGACAACCCCACCGAACCCAACAACAACAACAGCTACACCACCCAATGGGTACGAGATTGTCCACTTTAAATGTGTTTCTCTCTCATGAGAGACTGCTGACCGTTATCTTAATGAACATATCCGGATTTTGAAATAAGGATCAGTTTAGGATATCATTTTTTCTCCTCTTTTTAGGAGACTGATGAAGGTCTAGAAGAGGCTTTTTCAAGGTATGAGGCACCCAGAGCTGTTCTTATCTCCTCTTTCAAGCTTCTGTTTCATCTGAATCTCCTTTTCTATCTCTCTTCAGTGAGGGACAGGAATCTTTGAGAAGGGATCTGCATGTAAAAAGCATACTGATAACCTCTCGCACATCCAAATGATCTCTAACTACGATCGTTCTGTGTTTGTTCTTAAAGATTGTTGGAACTATTTCAAATGTTCCTATCGTTTGCTCCGCATAACTTTTTGGGCTTTGATTAATCATCCAGAGCAATTGCGCAAAGGCATTTTCCCCATACTGATGTCTCATGAGACAGATTGTCTCATTTTATTTGTTTATTCTCCTCGGATCCAAGCTGTACCAGTAGTTTGGCAGGGCGTAGTTGACCCTGTGAATGTAGAATTGGCCTTCAATGATTTATTTTGGATGGCATATAGATGACAAACCTGACCTGAATATTTGTGCTTTGAGTACAAACTGATTCATGGAATGCTTGAATGCTTTTGTCTACTTTTGTCAGACTTGCAATGGTAGCAATGCATAATTAAGACTTTATTTAAATGAGAAAATACATTAAAGTACTGTATATAATACATGATTATAAGAATAATAACATTAATAATAAATTATGTTTGTAGAACTGATCACATGAATTAGAATAAAATAAAATAAATGTGGATATAATGCATGTAAATAACAAAAATGATACTAGATGATGATACTAGTCTACTACTACTACTACTAATAATAATAATAATTATTATTGGTTCTATGCTTAATGTATTGTAATACATCTGTGGATAGTAATAATAATTTACACATGTATATACATTTATTTTATTTACATAGTCCCTGTTGTTGTTGTTATTATTATGTAAATAAATATATGTAATGCATGTGTATATTAATAATAATGATATGAATATTTTGATTAATTATATGTATTGTTATTATTATATACATTTATTGTATTTACATATTCTTATGTTTATACACTGGGCACATATATTTTAATAAAAAAAAGGAACTGTAAAGTACATTTTTATAATGTACATATAATAATAATAATTATTATTATTATTATTAATAATAATAAATTAGTATTATATTATTAAAATTATTAAATTATTATTAATAATAAATTATTATTATTATATTTTCTGTAGTAGTAACTTTTTATTTTAGTCATTTATTACTTAATATTTCTTTAAATCTTGCATCAGAGGAAATTGTGTTGTGTTAGGGATATTTTTCATTTTAATTGAAGAGCTTCTGTATTGAATAGCATCATGTTCAGGGTTGAAGCAGCTAATTTAGCCTCTCATGACTCTCTTCTAACAAATGAATATATCCATCTTCATCTTTCTAAGAAATGAATGTCGAGATTAATCAAATTCAGCTAAATTGGCTGATTAATGCATTGTCACCTTCATCAGAAAAGAATTGGGAACAGAGAAACATTCTGTAGCTCTCAAGCCCTTGATTGTTGTGCTCTCTCTTTGTTCCTAGCTGCAGTTTGGATAGCTATGAGTACTCTCCAGGTAAAAAGTCCAGGTCAAGTCCTGTACCAAACGTCCACCCAAGCCATATCTGTCAGTCCGTAACATCATCCCCCTCCCCTGTTGTCTTCCAGAACCCTGTCAGCTTTCACTGATCAACTCAAATAAATTAGCATCTGTCCTGGCCTGATACTGACCTAACAGTCTGATCTAATTGTGAATTTGACGGCGGGGTTCTGCAATGTTCCATATTTAAATGCAATTTGCCAGTCAGATTTTTTTCTAGCATTAGTATAAGGCTCATTTTCCTCAATATCCCATGATCCTCAGCCTAGCCAGTTTGTCTGTCATTTGTTTCAGTTTGTCCTTTTCATCCTGTTTGTTTTTATCCCTGAACTTTAATGTTTTGCATGGCTTTTAACCTTACAAATGAGACCATAACAATTATTAGCATAGTAAATAACATCGTTATCAACCAAACATGGCTTTTAGTGAAACTTTTCGTCTCATGTGGGCAATTTCAGCATTATGGATGCGACTAAATCGGGTTTTATTTATTTTGTTCCGTGCATGGAATTGCCCATATGTTAATCAACTGTAGAGTTTCAGGTTGTTGGGATTGTTTTTCTCAGTTTTGCATTCTTCTGTCTCTTTCCACATAGACTCGCTGAGTCTCGTACTAACCCCCAGGTCCTGGACATTGGGGTGATGCCTCAGGACTGGAACTCTGACACCGAATGGGACAAGACCAATGGAAACGCACCAAACGCCGATGAGCTCTCCAGCCTCTGAGCACCGATAGGTATGTTGGAGAAAGAAGGAATCTGGTGGCGCACTGGTCCTTCACATCGTGATCATCTGGTCAGCACACCAAAGCAATAGCAGACGAGTCTATTTTTGCAAAAAAACAAACAAAAAACAAAACAAAAAAAAGTATCTTACCCGAGTTTACATGCTTTATTTTTATCAATCGAATTGTATACAGAATAATGTATGTAGATGCCAGAGTCAGTATTGGTTTCATATGAAAAGAAATGTGTATCACTTGACATGTAGCATTATGCCTATTCAGGTGCACCCTAGGGTTACTTTAAAGTCTAACTCTATAGTTTGCTGCTTTGAAATTAATTTATCACCATAATGCCCTTCATTAATGATGAAACGGAAATCAGCACAGCATGTCATTAACGTCTTTTGAGTCATATTTCAGTATCTACATGTGTATATTTCTTTATTTAATCAGGATTGTGTGATTGTCATAACACCCCAAGGGGACATTTAATATTTCTCTAAAGTCTAATAAAAGTGTTAATGTTATCATTTATGCTGACTTATGGGTATTTTATTAGTATTATTATTATTATGTGATTATAATATTTTATAATTACTAAATTATATTTGGTCCTATACTATCGCCTTTTTTTTTTTTTTTTTTACTTTTTTTGTCACCAGAAGAGGGCAGCATTGCCTTCTAAATTTCTCTGGCTTTTCATCTCCCCTTTTAGTCCTTTGTGTGCATGTTGTTGTTTTTTTATGCATTGGTGAATTTTTCACATTTTCTATATTTGTCCCAGATGGCACAAAATGCACTTGACACATGTGGAGCACCTGCAGCAGTGTCTGTTTGAAATGCCTCTGGAGAGATGTGCCGTCTTTACTTTACCGAAACACAATCAGCATGAGAAATCCCTGGACTCCTCATGTATGACAGTTATTATGGCCTAGATGGCAATATATTGGATTGAGGTTTTACAAAAACCTCAGACCTGTAAATCATATCCCAAGAAAGTCTTACTGCGAGCTCACTGGGTAGCAGTTCAATATAGTATAGCATATAATATTGTCATTTTCTGGAATCCATAAGAAAGCTTACATGTGATTTTTTTTTTTTTGACATCATGGATAGTTTGACCTATAAAAATGGAAAGATACTGGTTTTCCTATACATTCAGCTTCAGCTTATAGAATTGAACCCAAGCGGTTTACTTGCTTATGGTTGTGTGTATTTGTTACATACATGTGTGTAGTCAGGTCAGGTGTGCATGTGGGTTGAAGCGTGTGACGCAAAGTGCTCCAGAGAACCCTTGACGCACATACACTTCAACAAAAACGCGCTTAAAAACCGTGTGGGAGGCTCAGAGCTTCAAAAAGCCGGTTCGCCTCTTCTCCCCTCACGCATGCTGTGTTTTCTCCCCTGAGGACTTTCCCTCAAACTTCATTTGCATTCATCCTCTAACGAATCATTGAAATGATGTGAAATGTTCACACACTGTATGAAGCATTTCTGTCTCTTGTCTATATATAGGTGAATTGTGGGTGAAATGCCATCGATTTTGCCAAGGTCTCTAGTTCAGAACGGATGAAGCTCACGCTTTACGGCCAGTAAAAATAGATTAAACCAAAAGGGCAGAAAGTCCGGGGCGCGCAGGCATCTGTATTCGCAGGGCCGCTGTCTGTGGCTGATGGGGTTTTGCTTACACTAAAACACACCAAGGTTGAACAAGATGGATGGGTTTGATCACAGTGAGTCAGTTGAGAATGCGCGGCCCATTACTTTTTACTTTTATTTTTTACCTTAGAAGCCATCTTTTATAGTTCACTGCTCAGTTCCTCTGTAATTTCAATCTAACTGCTATCCTTTGTGTACTTTTGACCTAGATGAACTGCTCTGATCTGAAAGGTTCCTGCTGAAGGTCTTTAATTCACACCGTGTGGATATTTCTTTCCATTTAGCTAGTTTTCTGTAGTGGCTGCATAGTAAATTTGTTCCAATTACCGTAAAACATTTGTTTTTAAAACGCAGTTAAGTGTTATTACTTAATTATACTGTTACTTAACAGTAGAAAGGTGGCTTAAGATTGCCAGATTGGGCCTCGTCTCTGTAGTTCTAATCAAGGGGGTAATCCATCAGCCGGAAGTTGTATTGTAATTGTAGGAGAACTTCACCTGCTTTTTTCATTCCATTGACTCCCATTCATTTTGGCGTCACTTTGACAGCGAATAACTTTACATCTGAGGCTGCGAAAGACTCCATTTGTCCATTATTTATTTCTAAAGAAACACGACAATGTATAAAAGGCTTCATTACCTTGTATCTTACGTTATAGCACTGTAGAAGCAGTTTTTGTAAAAATAGGCTAACGATTGCGTCATAACGAATCGACACTCCGTCGCACAGTTGAGAAATTGCTGTATAGACAGGAGGAGAAGCTTGCTGGCAATCGGAAGGAAGTAGAGGCATGAAGTCTGCTAAAGTCAAGGGAGAAGCCCATAGAAACTCAAAGTCTCTTAAAAATTAAATTAAAGTTTGGCCTCTACTACACTTCGCTATAGAACGCGCTATGCGGAGGTAAAGACACTGGGTGAGATTCTACTGGCAATGCGTCAGCTGTGTTCATGCATAGAGCCTATTCCGCTTCCAACCTGTAGGGCGACCGCAGAGGAAAAGTTCCTTGGTGTTTCTTTAACTGTCGGTCGCGCACATCTGCCGTTTGTAGTTTAACTCTTTTTATTAGTTTATTTAACTCTTAGTATTTATAGGCTGTGTGTGTGAATGGAAGAAATTTAAAGAACTTCATATATTGTACAATATAACTCTTTCTAGAAAATATAAATTATTTGATGTTTTTTTAACACGATATATAGTTCAAATTTGAAAAAATAAAATAAAATAACGCTTTAATTCGATAGTCCACTTTAGACATTCTACTAGCTATAAGTAACTTTTCAACGACATGTCAACTAACTGTCATTAGAGTATTAGTAGGCAGTCCGCTTAATATCTGCTAACTTTTTATTTTGTTGGTCCTCCAACAGACATTCAACTGACTAGAAGTAACTTGGCCACTACAAATTAAACTTATTCTCCTAACCCAAAGCCTAACACCTAACCATAACCTAACAGTCTACTGACAATCTACTATAATATACTAATACTCTAATGACCGTTACTTGACATGTAGTTGAGAAGTTACTTATAATTAGTAGAACGCCTAAAGTGACTTTAAAGTGTCTTTTATCGAAATAGTGTAACTAAATAAAATATATAACTATTTCTTGCTAATATAAAAATGCATTGTTGTGTAAAATAAAATAAAAACTTTCACACATTTTTATATTACCAAGAAAATATAGTTTCTTGGTAATATAAAACCAATGCTAATAATAAAAAAATGTTCTCAATTGATGATGGAAAAAAAATATATTTTTCATCACAGAAGTGACAAACTATTTACTGACAATATGACGAATAATAAATTACATAGAGCAGTAAGTTCCCAAATGTACACCAATGGGTCTCTAAAGATGAAGAAGAAAACAAAGAATCGGACACTTATTTGAAAATACATGATCCTTTATTTTTTGTGGTAGTACATAATTAGACATTTATCTATTTTATGCCCATATAAATTGTATAATTCTGTGTAGAACAGCAGAAACATGCTAGCCCTCATGAAGCATTGTTCAAGAACAACAGTTAACAGACTCGATGAATTACATGAAACATTCCTTCTGTTATGAAATCCATGCGTTATAGTAAATATGTGGAACGTTCATTATGCACCACTTGAACTCCAGCTGTCACGTCTACTGACTTCATCTAGCTCATTTTAGGTTCTTTAAGGCATGTTCTCGCTGCTTTGCCTTCAGTAGACCTCCAGGATGCTTTACTGGAAACGCTATGTTGCCACAACACAGAACTATGTACAAGAAATGCTAATTCAAAACACTCTTAATGTAGCATAATCTTAACCTCGACACCTTATTTTAACCTTATCATATGTGCCTATGCTGTGGACTGAGTGAAGTGATGAAATCTGAGCATGATTTCAAATAGACTGTCAATACACATGTCCATACACAGGCCAATGCATTGATTCACAAAAGCTTAACATAAGCATAAACATACGTATCACTTGTACCCAAGGCTGTTTGTTCCTCATCATGGCAGCGCTAAATGACAGGCTGATAGAAATGGTAACTAACGTTGGACCTATTTTTGTTTCTGATTTTAAGCCGGGACTGAACTTTTTATGTTGAACTATTTATTCTCAGTCTTCAAAGATGCTTGTGATGCTTCAAATGTAAATTAGAGATTGTTCACCCAAAAATGATGAAAGAATTATGGCTTTCATTCTTATGCGAATTAGATTTTGAGGTAAAATATGATTCAGGCAGGTAATTAAATAGGTTTTATTAGATACGACGGTTTTTAGGGAGAAAGTCCCCAAAATATATTGTCTGTTCTGCAGAAAAAAAGGAAGATATTTGAGAAAATGATTAGAAAAGTTTCATTTTGGGGTGAAATTTCTCTTAAAGACATTTGCTACAACTTTTGCTCCCTTGGTTCCCAAAAGTTTGAGAATCGAATGGATGATTTTAATAAACTTGTAAGCTTCAAAAGTATACTTGATTTGTATCTGTCAGCTAGTAAATCCTGACCGGTATGATAATCTTAAACTTTCTACTCCACAATAAGAGAAATATATTAAGCTATATAGTTAGCATTTAGACTATACCAGCTATGCTGTTTTGATTATAATTGGTTCTTAAAGTGATAGTTCACCCAAAAATGTCCATTATTTATTTAATTAACACACTCTTGCTGCTTCAAACCCATTTGACATTCTTTCTTGTTTAGAAAAACAACAAAAAGAAAGAATAGAGAAACCTAGAAGAATATCCAAGCTGCTCGTTTCCAAATATTCTTTGGTCCTCATCCACTTTAATTCTATTGAAAAGGCAGTTTGGACATTCTGATAAATTTGTATGTTCAACTAATATGGGTTTGGAACTAAATAAGGGTGAGTAAACGATGGCATAATTTGAACTATCCCCTTGAAAGTACATGTCAAGCATCTCAGATTAGTTGAGCTGTTTGTGTGTTTCAGTCGACGTCATGAGACGAGCATCAGACGCCTGTCCAGCTTTTCTAACTGATGACACAAGCACAGGACCACAAAATGTGATTACATTTCCTAAATCTCTCCAACTGTGCAGCCTGCAAAAGCTCTCCCAAGTGTCACTAACTGGAGAATTATTCTCTTCAATAAGTAGCAAATGAGCTGCCTCTCTTACGTCTAGACGTTTGCTCTCCTTCTATGGAGATTTCTCTTTGAAAGGGCTTTAGAGGTAAAGAATAGGATAAGCTTGGATTGCGGGAGGGGAATACATTGCTCATTCTGAAGTCATTTCAAACTGCTCGTGTGAAATGTGGATCCCGATCATATGACACTGTCATAAGAGTCGACTGCTGGCTTTCATATGTAAGCTGATTTGTACGATTATGGCTGTGTTCAGAAGAGCATACTATTGATTTTCTGTTCGCATGTGATTCTAATCGAAAGATCTACAGGTCATGATTTACCCCAAAATCATTTGAAATACAAATGAAATAAGAAATGAATCTTTCATGGCCGTCAAGATTTCCTTCCAGCTCAAAATTCTGATTCTGATCCCAATTACTTCCTGATGTATTACGATAAAATTTTAATTTAATATAGGAATAGTTCATTAATAATTAAAGGCAGTATAAAAGATACTACCATTATTTACACTACCATTCAAAAGTTTAGGTTGGTAAGATTTTTAAAAAATATATTTTTAATGAAGTCAGTTAAAACTGTACAGACAAAAATACAGTTAAACTGTAATATTGTCAAATATTACAAATGAAAAAAAAACTTTTTTATTATTTGAATGTATTTTAAAATGTAATATAGTGCTGATTTGCCACTCAAAAAGAAACATTTCTTATATTATCAATGTTGAAAAACAGTTGTGCTGCTTAATATTTTTGTAGAAACCAAAATTATTTGACTAGAAAGTTTAAAAGAACATTTGTTAGAAGATGAAATATCTTGTTCAATCAATTTAAATTTTTTTTTTAGTTTTTTTGTTTTAAATCTTCCTAACACTTAGTATTGAATGGTAGCATTCAATTAATTTTTTTATTCATTCATTTTATTCACATTTGGGGCTAATGTGCTTAATTTGAAGGAAACCCTTTTAAAAATAGGTTAAATATTTCTTTCTTTAGATTTCGGGGTAAAATACAACCCAGACATGTTCAACACAGTGTAAACACTGCAAGGAAAACAGAATTGATCTTCCATTTCCAGTGTGACGAATGATCCAGCTGTGATTTTTAACGTCTCATTCTTCACTATTTGAAACAGACATATTTTCCATAAATTGGAAAGCAAGCAGTAAGTGCAGTAAGCAGTACACTAGAATTCCCCTCTAAACACAGCCCACATCTGTTCATTGTGGCACTTGTGTCTATTTCGCATGAAATTATCATTATAATCTGAATGAAAGTGCTGCCAGTTAATACAGGACACAAAACCTCAGTACGTGTCTGAACAAAAAACACGTTGCCGGTCCTTGCTGGTTTAAGCCAGTCCTCACACCCAGCCTTCTGTTCTTCTGCGTAAGCCGCTCAGACAGAATATTGATATGAGCCATTTTTCACCCAGCAGTCTGCCTGAGCTCTCTTCCCCATGGCCAAGGTTAATTAGCAGTCATTAAAGAAGAAATATATGCTTTCCTCCTCTGGCGGGAATGAAAAACGAAGGTGCGAATGACTCGTAGATGGCTGTGGAGTGAGAGGACAGTCTGTTAGGCTGTCACCATGGTGACAGAGATGAGGAGGTAATGGTCACCAATGCGGAATTTTTTAATTGTTCCGAGTTACCTTCAGGTGGCTTTCAACACGCTTGATTAATGGTGCAATCTATCCCAAAATTGAGCGCTTCTGAATATGAGTGGCGAGCCAACCAGGAGCGTCATGTCCTCAGAGTATTAGAAGTCTTAACTTTGCTTTTACATTCTTCTGTGCGATTGACAAAATGAGATGGGTCTGTTTCAATACCACTGCTCATTGTGTACCCACATAGGTTGGTTTTAAGAATAACACGGGAGGTTTTGTTCTTCAGATCTGATACTAACAGTCTAATTCACGTCCTTGAAAAATGCGTACTGTCAGTAACCTCATTAAAGTCGAACTGTTGCAGTGTCATTGTATTGAACTCGGATCATGTAGAATCCCAAATGACCAATGGCTGAGGGAATCAATGTTTTCTAGACCTCTGAACTCCATTCCCACTCTTCATTCTTGACACACAAGGACTTGTTCAGTTTGCCCGGGAGACTAGCCGATAAGGACGATATAGACCATCAGACAAATCTGGTCTTGCTTATAGTTTGCTTAAACTGTCAGAAAGAACATTTCTTATAATTCTACATTAGAAGGAATTTAAAGTCAACATGAAACGGAACCGCGTAACTTTTTTTAATGTGACTTTTTTTTAGTGATGAATTAAGGAGTAATTTCCACAAAATAAATTCATTTGTGGCCATGTTTTACTAATTTGTTCCCTTTGTCTTCATTTAATTAAACTGTGAACATGATTGAACTAAAAGCAAGGAAACTAATCAATAATTTAATTAAATTTAATTCATGGCCGGTACTGTACATCTTTTCCCCTCTCATGTAATGTGCGACGCTACATAAAAATTTACATTGAAGGCGACATGTTAAGGAAGATATTGAACCAGAGGAAAAAATGAAGGATGGGACAATCAATTGGGAACTGAATAGGTTGCAAAATCAATGGCCTTCATTTATAACTTGGTTCTTCTTCCCTGTTTGAATAACAGAGGAATCATTCATGATAAAACACAAGAAAGATGTAGTATGAAAGTAAATATGGTCAATTTTGATTTCATGTTGACTTTAAGACTAAAATTTTTTGAAAGGGACTATAATCCAGAAAAGCCTGTGGGGAAAAAGGCACCCAACTCTATATCTTAGTGGCACGTAAAAGCGGTAAATAGCCAAACTCATGCCGAATATGCTAATGAATGTATTGTGAAGACCAAAATAGCCATCGCTGTACAGTAATGTGCTCATTAGAGACGACTAGAGAAGCTGTTGATTTTACTTGAGACAAACAAGCGATTAAATAGGTTTTCTATCACTATTATAATATGGAGCTCTTCATCAATCTCTGATGTGCAGTTCGGTCTAAACATTGTGAGCCGCAGGTGGGTGAATCTGATCTGGTCCATCGTTTTCCCATGGATGTTTTCCTGAATGCCCTGAGAGCAAGAGTGTTGAGAAGAAAGATCCTACCGCACCAATTACACCACATCAAATTAGACGGTGCGTGATTGGCTGCTGGAAGGCGGATAGTGGAGTAAAGAAAACAAAACAAATCTAGGTGTGAAAAGAAAGAACCAAATACAAGAGATAGTGACAAGTATGGAGAGATAGTGAAGTGAAATATCCTGGTTCAGAGCTGATGATGACGGTGAGATCGTGAAAAAGAAGGAAGAGCGTTTTTCAAACACAGCTTCCTGGTTTATTTAAGGTTTATACGTGGTGGCAGGTTACTCCTCATCTCTGTGAGCCTACACAGGAGCCAAAGACACTCCTGGTGGCACGACGTCTCTGGTCTTCCAGCTCACAGCAGGGTTTGAGTCCTTCAGCTGAGGCAGCTGTAGATCAAAACTCGCTTCAAACGGCTGAAACTTCCAGCATTGCAGTTCTGGAACCATCCTGTCCATTTCATCCTCAAGTTTGTCTCAATGTCCCAAACAGACAAGCACCAAAGAGTTGATGGTCGATGGGAATACTTAAAGGTTGTTTGATTGAGGATGAGAGGTGGGCTTCACAACTCTGTGATTTGATGGCTTACTTGTTTTGTCTCGGAGCACTTTTGGGAAGATGAAACAGAATGAGAGTTAAAAGACCAAAAGATTTGCATTTCCTCAAGGAATTACTGCTAGTGCTTGCGAGGCAGCAAAATAACAATGTTCAAGTTTTAGGCTACAAACAGGAATCAATACGCACACTCTGTCCCAAAATCTAGTAAACTGCCTACACAGCCTGCATTTTAAGGCACCATACACTCGTAAATAAAGGTTCAAAAAGTGATTTTCGCTGTGATGGCATTTCCAGTGAATAGTTCTTAAAAAAAACAACGATTTTGTTGTTTTGTGAAGAACATTTTAATTATCTAAAGAACCTTTTCCCATTACTACTTGTGGAAATGAAAGGTTTAATGGATGTTAAAGATTCATCATGGAACAATCAATGATGGTCTACTACTCAGTATTGCAAATACAGTTCTAAAAGGTATAGGTAAAAGGTAACATAATTATATTAGCATTGCATGTATCATTTGTAAAGAAGGCAATCCCAGAATGCTTTGTGACTGATGAGCAGTCCTACAAATTCAAAATGCCAAACAAAGAGAGAGTAATGTCAATTATATATATATACAGTATATATATATATATATATATATATATATATATATATATATATATATATATATATACGTATATATATATACGTATATATATATATATTCAAAATTAACTATTTAATTTAATCCTATTTATTTATTCTTACTAGATTATAATGCCGTTAGTTTAGCAACATGCTAACATCAAATTCTACTGAATTCAATTATGATGCTATATGACTTTGCATATTTATACTTCACCCTAGAAGTATGTACATGCAATGGCCAGTAAGATCTGTGTGTATAAACCTCATTCCCCTGGCCTCAAGAGGTCTCCCTCCTTCCACATCTTCCATGTTTGTAGTTTTTATATTCGTGTTTGTAGTTCTGAACCGAATCTTCCTCCAAATCACAATGGGTTGTGGGCAATATTAGCCATTAGATTGTGCACAGATCCACACTTCAAAAATCTACCAGAAATTGTAGACCTGGATCTGAAAAATATTGCCACACTCTTTTCAACATGCCATGCTTTATGGCACAGTTATTTTAGTCTTGCATACTATTTAGGATGTCACATTGTGACAGGAATAGTCAAGTCTCGTGTGTACGTCACACAAGAAGTGCTATTTCTTTTCTATTACTTACAGATTTGAAGAGGAGTCACTTATTAGGTTGCATTTCAGTTAGCATACTGCTATTAAATGTATAGGCAGCGAGGAAGCTAACTAGCTTTTGGAACAGAGCCACTTTGCTAAAATAATTAAATGCTGTATATGCCAGTAAGACAAAATCATACAAAAATTGCAATTAATTATGCTAATAGATGTGAGGAAGCTGACCACTTGCAGTTAGCTATGCAAGTATTAATGACATCATTGCTGTTGGTAACATTTTCAATGGGAGTTTTTCAAACTTGAATTCTAAACTAAAAAAATCTACAATGTAGTTTATTATATATTAATTATAGTAAATTAACACATACACTACTATTTAAAAGTTTGTGTTAAGTCTCTTATGCCATTTTTTTTTCCTTTTTTTTAATCAAGTAAAGTAAGAATGGTTTACGGTAAAAACAGTAAAATTTGAAATTTTATAACATTTTAAAATGAATGTTTTCTTTTTGATTATATTTTAAAATGTAATTAATTCCTGTGTTTTTCAGTATCCTTACTTCCAGTTTTCAGTGTCATTTCAGAAATCATTCAAATATGCTAATTTGGTGCTTAAGAAACATTTCCTATTATTATTAATTTCTGTGGAAACCATAATACATTTGTTTCAGGATTATTTTATGAATAACAGTTCAGCATTTATTTAAAACAGAAATCGTTTGTAACATTATAAACATCTTTTTAAAAAAACTATTGCTAACCTTTTAAATGGTAGTGTACATTGTAGAATATATTATTTAGAGAAAAAAAAGTAATAAAAAAAGGATGGCACACATGAGACTGAATGTACAGTATCCAGTGTCTGGTTTAGCGGATTAGAACAAACCCAAACTAAATTGAGAAATGTCAATACAGGGCTGCCTTGCAAGTACTTTACATTTTCCCATGTGTTTTTAACCATTAGAAAAGCAAACAATGAAACCTATCTTAAATACTACGAAAACAACAAAAGACGATAATGCAATATGTTACACTTTTGATCAAGTCGAGCACACAATCAACCAACATACCTGTCCTGAGGCTAAAGCCTATTATTGCCGACAGGGGAAGGCTGAATTAGACCTTGCTGCGCAGTAGTCCCCCCGTAGGGTGCTCTGGGGTACTGCACTCTGAAGAGTTCTTGGCTTTGTCCTTGTTATTGTTGGGCTCGTTGTCTTTGATGATGTCATACTGGCGGCAGAACAGAGCTATCACACCTGTGCAAAAATAAAAGAGGATTTGGAGAGTTGAGGACAGGACGGAAGTGTGGAGGTGATGGATGAGACATTGTCGAAAGAAGGAAAGGAAAAAATGAAATGATGGATTGCAGCATGTTTCTGCCCAAAATAATAACATACAAATTATAGCTGAACTAGAACAGGATGATGAGCTGCACTGCGGCCTCGAGGTTAAGTTGTGCTAGTACTGGCCTGTCTGATGATTTATTCCCTCTTCTTCTAAAATCCTTGACATGGATTATAAAAAGATAAGGAAAACCTCTATAAGACCCAATCATAACTTTAGATAAGCTTTTGTCTTTTCTCCACTCTAGCATGGACCACATTTATGACCACAGACTAGAGATCTTAAACATTTAATGACAATTTTATCAAAACCCATTATTTGCAAATGTAGACGCGAAGAGAAATGTCATTAACTAAATTTAAACGTTTTATATGAATTAACTACTGTATACATACACACAATATTCAAGTTATTCAACTTTATTCAAAAAAATATCTAGTTACAAACTTGTATTTGTATCTGAATTTTTATGAACTACTGATACGTAAAGCATTGTGTAATCTAAATGACTTTAACATTAATGACTTCTTCATTAAAGTAATTATAAGTGTTACTATGACTTAAATCAAATGGGAATCCCAAAAACATTCCTCACTTTGATCATAAAAAAAAATCATAGGAGCAAGAACTTTTAAAAAAACTTGGTAATGGTAATATTTTTATCATTTTTAATAATAGAATTAATAATTTTAGAATATTTGTTAGAATATTATTTGAATATATTTATATTAAATATATTAAAAATATCAAAGTATATATAATAAAGCTTTCTAAAAGCATGGAATATATACAGTATGTACAGTGACGCTTGAAAATATGTGAACCCCTTCCAGAAAATGTGAATGATTTTAACAAAATAGCAGGGATCATACAAAATGCATGTTATTTTTTAGTAGTTCTGTCCTGAATAAGACATTTTATATAAAATACATATAGTCTACAAGTAATAGCTGAAAAGAATATTTGAATTTATAAAAATGAACCCGTTCAAAAAAGAAAAATTAAGACATCTTATCCTGTTTTTATAGTAATACAAAATATTTAATTGTCTTGTGGACTATATGTAAACATATTTTATGCTAAATATTGTAATCAGGACCTGCACTTTCTATGATCCCTCTTATTTTGGTAAAATTATTCACATTTTCTCAGATTCTGCAAGTTCACAAACTTTCAAGTATCAGAGAGAGGGAGACTATAAAATTCACATTGGCTATTTTCCACATCTGAAATATATATATATTGCTGTGTGAATGTAGCCAATGTGAATTTGTCTAGTCAACATTTGGTCAAACTGTTTGATCACTGGTCACATTCTGACCTGCCCACATGACGAGAACCACCACAATGATAATGATCTCTCCAGCCCTGAGCTGGGCGGCCTGGCCAACCTCCTCCATGGTCACTTCATCTGTGTGGATTCAAACAAACACAGTTCATTGACTCATATAGCCAGAAAACAAGCACACTTCTGCAGTTATCAAAGCACAGGCACTGACAACACGCAATACCACAGTAGAATTTTTTAAGGAGTTAAAACCATTTTAAGGGTTCTTTAATTAGCCTCAAGAGGATATAAAGCGGAGCCTAAAGCAAACCATATTCTCTGCCTCAGATATATTTATTATTTGTTTCATCTCAAAAAAAATCCCAATTCAATTCATAAAAACCAAGTCAAAGCGGATGACTGTGAGGATCGCTTTTGGGTTGAGCTCTCCTCTCTCTGGGAGAAGACCTCAGGGGTCACTTTCTTAGCTGGAGATTTAAAGCGTCTTCTAATTAAAGCTTGTTATGTAAAAGAAACTGTATAGCGCCGCTCTGGTCTGTGTTCACTGATTAACCACAGAGGGAAAAGTTCTTCAACGTCCTGCTTATCTAAAGGAGTTGTGCTTCATAATGACTGCAGGCAGAAGTTACACTCGTCTCTTTGTGCGCCTCTTCTTTCTTTGAAGAAAAACTCGATACCCTTTAGGTGAAACTGAATGTTATTGGATGTCTCAGGCGTTTGAGTGCAGGGGAAAGGTTGAGGCATTTTTCAGCTCACCATCAACATCAATACAAGTCGTGAGTCCGGTAGAAAAAAAAAACTCGAAAGCCACCCTGAAGCGATGGAGCCCAGCGGAGAGAAAGATTTAACTGTCTGTGTTTATTAGCTCTGGTATTTAGTGAAGTGTGATGGTGATCACTTAATTAGAGTGTAACATGAGCACTAATGCCTGATGATTAAACTGTTTTTTTGCAAATGCTCTTGCTATCTAACTGACACATGCGTCAGCTAAAAATTAGCCATCTGTAAACTCTCTGCTACGTGTGCCTAGGCACATTTCTAGCCCTGATCCATCACAAATGGCATTAGTGCAGAGTTAACAGATTTAAGATGGATCCTGAAAAAGAGAACTTTAAACCTTAATGAATATGACACTAGAGTGACCTTTAAATACAATAGATTAATCTACAGGCCAGTTAGCCATTTTTATTTTTACCGCGAGTCCCAAAAGTCAGAGATCACTTGTGAAAAATATTCTCAAAAGAAATCTTATATATATATATATATATATATATATATATATACTGTATATATAAAATTATAAAAAAATATATTAAAATTATATATATATATATATATTATTATATATAATAATATAATAATTATATATTATTAAATTGTATATAATATATAAAAATTACATAAATTAAAATGATATAAAAATATGAAAAAATATAAAATTGTATAAAAGAATATATATTATCAGCATAACAATTATATTTTGTATGAGATTTTAAAAGTTTTGTTTAAATAAAATGGAAGACCATCTGATCTAGAAATAGTTACATATACTGAATATACTAACAGAATATACTGTAACATATTTTGATAACACTTTACATTAAGGTTTCATTTGTTAGCATTAACATGACTAACTGTGAGCAATATTTTTGTAACTGTATTTGTTCATCTTTGTTAATATTACTTAATAGAAATACAGATGTTCATTGTTTCTTTGTGTTACTTCACACAGTGCATTAACTAATTAACAAATAATACTTTTAATTTTAATAATATTAGTACATTTGGATTTACCAATGTATTAATGAACTATCATAATTAAATAATGTTTACTAATGAAACCTTATTGTAAATTGTTACTTTACAAAATTAATTTCTGATTCCATTTTAAATTATTCATGTTTAAATTTGATTTTTTTTTAACCCCAATGTATTTTATACTGTATAAAGTTTAACAGTATTTTATTTTATTTTGAGTGACATAAACATGAAATGTTGTTTAGTTGTCAAAATGCCTAATTCAATATCTGGAGAGCATGGGACATATACAAAACATATTATTATGTCTTTTTTGATGCTGAAAATATTCCAACACAGGAATAAATTACATTTGGACAAATGGACAACAGTTATTTTAAATCGTAAAAATATTTCACAATATTACTGTTTTACCGTATTTTCCCTTTTTGAGAATGAGACATATAATGATAGCAAATGAGATAAATGTATCACTAATTTTTCACACTTTTTTATTTCATTCTTTGAAACTAAATCATTGTTGCTTTTTTTCTCCTAAAAACATTGACGTGTAAGATGAAGAGGTATCATTTGACATTTTACTAATGTCTGAGGTTATACCACCTCAAAACTCCTGCCCTGACTCTAACCTGCACAACTGATGGTTTGTTTGACACTAAATGTCATCAACACAGTCCAGTGCCAAGGACTGGCACTCACCCATAAAATAGCAAGTGTTTCAGGAACACAATCCTCCCCGGCAGATGTTTGTCCAAGTAAGTAGGTCAGCGAAATGGATTACACAACATGAAAATTGGCTGTATTGTGTGTTGCTCTAGATAAGACGAGCTCCTTAAGAAAATGCATTGGTAAAACGCACAAAAGTGAGCACTTCATGCCCTGAATTATGACACAACACCATTTTTAGAGCGGTTGTATAACCACCTCCCTGCTGTGGCTTTTTTTCCCTCTACAGAAATGATTTGACAGTTTAGTCATCTTTCAAACGAATCTATTTTTTCAACAAAGATACCAGTATTGTATCTCTGTTTATAATAGTTTATATAAGCTAAATTAAGCTAAAGATTCTGTCATCATGTATCATGTTCTGAATATGTGCTGCTTTCCTTCTTGAAACATTAAGGAGACTTGTTTTAATATGCTAGTCAGTTTTTGATACAATTGCAATAAATGGATACTTTAGATTTCAAGCTTCAAAATTCACCATAGAAATGTTTGAAAAGGTTATTCACTTCTGCTGAAAGTTTACTCACCCCCATGTCATCCAAGATGTCCATGTCTTTCTTTCTCCAGTTGTTTTGATGAAAACATTATAGGATTTTTCTCCATATAATGGACTTCAATGGGGTCCAACAGTTTCATGGTCCAAATGAGAGTTTCAGTGCAGCTTCAAAGAGCTTTAAACAACACCAAAATGATGAATGAGGGTCTAAACTACTTTTAGACCCTCCTGTTTGAACTCGTTCATCAAAATGAACAAATCTTTTTTCTACGAACAAAATGACTCGAAAAAAGAACAGGAGAGTCACGAACGCTCATCACAGAACAGAACAAGGTGAGCATTTGTGCTTATAAAACACTTTTTTAATTTATTTTTGAAATGACCGATGGTTTCGCTAGATAAGACCCTTATTCATCATCTGGTAGCGTTTAAAACCCTTTGAAGCTGCACCGAAACTCTCATTTGGACCTTGAACCGTTTGGTTCCCATTGAAGTCCATTATATGGACAAAAATCTTGTAATGTTTTCATCCAAAACATTAATTTCTTTGAACTAATCCTTTAAAAATGTGCTTCATAAATTCATAAAGTTTGAACCATTCAGACCAGTTTTGTGAATTAGATCAATCTATTTACTGAAAGATCTTACATAAATGATCTGTTTGTGAATCAGACTTTGCTGACTTTCCACAGCTGACGTCAAAATTTTCAGTCAATAATGAAGTGAATTTCATCTCTATTCCAGTTTTTTTCTCCAGTATTCTCAGTACCAGTACTCCTCTGAACAATTTTAAGCTTTGTATTTTAAGCCTCCTTTGTGAATCAGTTCGATTTATTCCTTTTTTGTAAGTCACTTTGGATAAAAGCATCAGTGGAATATAGTGCATGGGGAATTCAACTACTTTTAAGAATATTTTGGAGCTGTACATTATTCCCTTTTATTATACTAAGATATAAGATATAATGTTGACATTACAAGAAATTAAATTGTGAATATGCGAAATAAACTTGCAGTTGCAATATGTTAACTCTTTATGATTCTTTTACTTTAAGTGCTTGAGTACTTTAAGATGCAATTTCCAAAATAATCCTCTGGAGTGCTTCAAAACACATCATGGTACTATTATGGTATATGGATTATTTGGTCCAAAAAATATTATTTTGGTAGTTACCTGGGCTTTTTGAGGCCAGTTTCTCTGACTCTTTGGGAGTGCGGAAGAGAACGGGTTCACTCGGGGGGCTGGTGCCGCTCATGCTAATGGACTGCACATGCACAATGTACTCTGTGTCTTCCTCCAAGTCCCATAATGCACATGAACGAGTGGTGGTGTTCACTTCCTGGATGAATCGCAGCATGCGAACGTCCTTCTTCTATAAAAATCAAAATTAGAACGAAATAATCAGATCGAGAGCCGTATGCTAATAATCCAAGGATAAATGTGGTTGATTCCACACACATCTAAGTCAACATGAAATCAAAACTCATCCTATTAACTTTTTCAAAAATGCATGTTCCTGGTCTAATTGTGATTAATTCATCAGTGTATGTTACTCCAGAGATAAAAAAAAAAAATTCATTGTAATAATATATAATCAGTATGTAATATTTTGCTCTGCGTCTACAACAACTTTCCTCTTTGGTTGATGTCACCAAGTCCTCTTATTTTCACCACTCCGTCCAGATGAAATTGGTAAGGCACGGCAAGTCTAGAAAGTCATTGGCATGGTCCTCGATATTGTTATTACTTTGCTCTGAACAGAGAAGGCGGTGTGTGGCGCACAATGACTAGTTCACATTAGTCCGTTATTCAACAAAATCCAAGGGAAACATGCAGGAAAATAACTAGGAAATAACTAACAACGACAAAACATAAATGCAAACGAGACCAAACACTGAACAGAATGAACTCAGAGCTTAAATATATGGGGAGAGATAATCAGCGAAACAGAAATAGGTGAGTGTAACTAATTAACAAACAAGGAAACTAATAGGAAATCAGAACACAGGCAAACAAGAACAGGGAGAATAAAAACAAAACACAAGAAATTAAATCTAACCCTGACACCAAGCTATCTTTCTTTATTTTTGAAACATAAAATGGGTAATTATAGCCATGTAACATTCGATTTAAAAGCCATTATTTTTAACATTTAATGGAAAAAAATCGGGTTTTGCTTTAATTTATTCTAGAACATAATCACTTTTGTGTTCTATGCCTTTAATAACTTCAAATTACATAAATAAATTAGTAGCAAACTTCACCCCCAATACATTATCTTTCATTCCTCAGAAAATGAGAAGGGAAAATAGTTCCTATCCAATATATTTCCACGTCAAAGCTTATAAAGCATGCCACTTTTCTATAAAGCAGAAAATTAATTTTCACGCAAAATAAATGGCAAAAAAAACATGAACACCTGACTGAAAAATATATGTGATTATCTCTCCTTTTGATACAGCATCAATATCAAAAATGAATAGTACTTTAAGACTGATCCATCTTTTTCACTCATATGTCTTGGGAAAAAAAGATATCACAGTCTGTTTAATGTTTACTTAAATAATGTTTTAAATTTAAACACTAAAGACCCGTATAGATGATGTCATTATTGTCAGAACAGATCTATAGTGTGCACTAATAAATAGTGATATCACTGCAATTCTTAGTGAAATCATCCCATAGTTGTGATAAGAGGCATGAGAAATTCATGAGGAGATAAAATTAACACACACACACACACACACACTGCAGAAACTCTGTCTTGCTCATTGGTGACAAGCTGTAATGGCTTTGTACTCCAGCAGATGGTCACTGCAGTCCTTATTACTGAGGTCTCCACAGTGACTGCTTTCCTCAAATCTGCACACACACACACACACACACACTAATGCATGCACGCATAAAACATTTACAGAAAGATCAAGGCCACCTAAAATATCAACAGCATGTGCCTTTGAAGAGAAAGCAGACCAGTCTACATTGACACATAACCAACATGCTTACACAAGCATGCCTCCATGAAATTGCCTCATTAAACTTGAGTTATGAGGTGATTTCTCCCTGTTTTGCACATGTAAGGATTTGAAATGGACCATAAACTGGTTCAGTACCTGCTGGGTGATGGCAAACCCAATGACTGGGTCCCCCTCTAGAATCTCCCATGTCACTATCGCTGAGTTCCCCTCCAGTGCTTTGATGGTCACATTGAGCGGAGCAGATAAACTGTCTGAGGAGACATGAAGGGATAAAAGGTACTGATGTGACATACTCCAAGACCTCTCTCATTTTATAGTCCCTCATTTATGCACAAGAACATTAAGACCACAGAAAATGCGAGTGTTTGCCGAATTACGCTTTGTGCTTGCGTGTAATGTTGTGTGCACTTTGCAACAGAAAAGATCACTCGTTCTTTTTCCGAATGAAACTTAAAAGGATTGTCTAAAAGATAATGATTATTAATTTAACATAAATGGCAGGGATATATATATATATATATATATATATATATATATAGGGCTGTCAAACGACTAATCGCGATTAATCGCATCCAAAATAAAAGTTTGTGTTTACATAATATATGTGGTTGCATTGTGTATAATTATTTTGTATATATATAAATACACACACACATGCATGTATATTTAAGAAAAATATATTATTTATATATTAAATATTTATATATAATATAAATTATATATAAATCTATATACAGTATATACATGAAAATATTTCTTAAATATATACAAGCATGTGTGTATTTATATATATTAGGGCTGTCAAAACGATTAATCGCGATTAATCGCATCCAAAATAAAAGTTTGTGTTTACATAATATATGTGGGTGCACTGTGTATAATTATATATATATATATATATATATATATATAAATACACACACATGCTTGTATATATTTAAGAAATATTTTCATGTATATTCTGTATATAGATTAATATATAATTTATATTATATATAAATATAAATATTTTATATATAAATAATATTTTTTTTCTTAAATATACATGCATGCGTGTTTTTTATATATATACAAAATAATTATACACAGTGCCCCCACATATATTATGTAAACACAAACTTTTATTTTGCATGCGATTAATCGTTTTGACAGCCCTAATATATATATAAAATAATTATACACAGTGCACCCACATATATTATGTAAACACAAACTTTTATTTTGGATGCGATTAATCGCGATTAATCGTTTGACAGCCCTAATATATCTCAACTGACTGATCTGCACTCAATATTTAAATATTCTGGCTCAATGTTTTAAGTAAGCTGGTCCTGCATGCCATCAGAGTTTTTTTTTTTTTACTCTCTACCTCCCCCAGCTCGAGCTGCCTAGATCTGAAACAGGATTTCTGTATGTCAATCATACAACGGTAGCGCATGTTACATGCTCACGGAAGCGTAGAAACAGCAGCAGTGTGCATTGCAGATAGTTGTGCAGAAATTGCTTGCTTATTTTTTTGTACATATACTTTAGCAAACCAACAACTCCTGCAATACAACTTATTTACAATTCATATGACGTCACAGAAAACGCATGTCTGCAGCAAGCCCATCTTGGTTGTCTTTGACGGTTACAGTATGATGTTAGTCAAATGATTCATTCTGTCTCGGTTAACATCTTTATGTCATTCTCTAGCTATTTTGTCTAATACTGAACTGAAAAGTGCGGTTTGGCTAATGGAAATGCACTGATGTTCAGCTCAATGTTTGCTCTAGATCAATATTTCCACTGCTCTTTACTTTTATTTACTGTGTGGTAGCTCTTAGATTGCTATCTGAGCCAGCCTCTTTGTCTTTGATGGTCATCAAACAAAGAAAATGGCCTGGCACGGCGTAGAGTACACAAAGCCAGCCGCTGTTTGGCCATTGGGCATTTTGCTCATGAATTAAATGGAAATGTTTTGCAGTGACGATGTCAGAAGTTGTGTTGTGTGTCATCACTTGTCAGAATGATAATATGGCGTTGCTTAAATCGGTGCATGAAGATCTAATCAGCAGTAATGTTTGTTGACTACAGAGTGAAATGGTTGTCTGGTTAACGTCATCCATCACAATGTAACAAATTCACACCCTGCAGATGGGAAATTGTGTATTTAAAGGGGATGACAGACAGAGAAAGCCAGTCATCCCTGAGGACACAATATGTTTCCCACTGGGCAGGATGTGTTTGGAACAGTTGTATATTACACTTTAAATAGGGGAGGAATGCAACATGCATTAAGAAACGTATAACTTGGCTGTGGGGTGCTCATTCGCATCCCAGAATTCATGCTTTAAAAAATCTTGTTGTGCAAAAGGTTAGTTCACTTCAAATTTTCAATTTAAACATGAAAATATACAAATAAAAGATCATTCAAAATATGAATAAATAATACAATATAACATAAAATATCACTGATCTTTTGAAGTCAGAAAATAGTGTAAGGAACTGACCAATATTTAAATCACTTATAGTGATGCTAAGTTTGAATATGCAGAAGTTTCCCAGCAAACAGAGAACGTTCACTCTAAAAATTGCTGGGTTGTTTTAACCCAACTTTGGGTCAAATATGGATTAACCCAGCAATTGGGTTACTTTTATTAAATTTAATTTATAACCCAACATTTGGGTTTGTCCATATTTGACCCAAAATTGGGTTAAAATAACCCAGCATTTTTAGAGTGTTCCCCTAACGTTCCCGAATGGTCCTGTGAGGTTATTTTTTGGGGAACCAAACAAGAACGTTGTAAGAACGTTCCATGCAGGTTATCTTTAGGTTCCATTTTTATAACGTAAGGAGAATGTTCCGGGAACGTTCCCTTAACCTTAAGGGAAAGTTCTAGGAAAGTTCTGGGAACCAAAAACTAACGTTCCCAGAACCTAAATTTGTTTGCTGGTTTGACCATTTTCAGTGAATAACAACTTCTCTTTCTCACATAAAACTTTCATATGACTTCAGAAGACTCTAATATAGTGCATAGTCGAATGAACCACTTTTATTTACTTCTAATTTTAAGCTCTGGGTGACTCCTTTTGGTTTCCATGGAAGAAAGGCATTAGGGTTTGGAATGGCATGAGGGTTAAGTTTCATATTTGGGCAACTATTCCTTTAAACGTGTTTCAATTTTTCCAATTGAAAATATAGGTTTGTAGGTTGACCGTGAGAGTATTTGTGGAAGAAAAAGAAAGGTAAAAATCATTATTCTATTCAGTATAACTCAAGATACACATTCCACCTTTAATGAATGGATGTGTTTTATAATGCCTTTATTTGGATAATTTCCAAAAGTCTTCAACACCAGCGCTTCACCTAATTAAGCTTTTTAACTTGAATTACCTTCTTAAAAATGAAGGTCAAGCTGCCTTGAATATATGTGTTACCACCAACTGAAGAGTTGATGATGTCATACATGATGTTACCTCAGGACAGGCAGAAGACAATCATTCAGTCTTTCTGGATCCCATCGGTAGCTAATGGGCTTCATGTGAATGTTCTATAGGACCGTGGCTTACAGCCAGACTCCAAACCTAAAGTGTATTAGCCTGTCGGCTGAGAAAAACGTGTTTTGAATGTATAGACGTCAAGGCATTCACTCAACCGGAAATCTTGCAATGAGCACTGCTTAGGAATACTGGCCCTTTGGAAAAGTTAATTCGATTCATTTTTCAACAAGTCACATTGAACTCATGCATTTTTGCTAGTCGCCCTTGAAGGAAGCAAGAGGTTTTTGTTCTGGTTGTCTTGTGTCAGAGGATTGTGCAGTCAGGCGGGCACTACATAGACCTGCAGCCCTGATTTAGAGAGCCAAGGCTATGAGGTGAATCTCTTGGCTTGGCTTGACTGCGTCCTCTGTCCCTGGACATGGCAGTCCTCGTAAATATTTAACTTAGCACTGCTGTCCCAAAGGAAGCCTTAGAGGGATATTTATCGTGGGTAAGAGTTGAAGCTCTGTCACAATGAAAATATAATAGCATGAAGCTATTTGATGGAGAGGTTGCCATTTAGTTTCAGAGATAAATGCAAAGATTTTTTTTTTTTTGTTTATATAAGGCCATCAGGTACTGTAGGTTTTTAAAAATCAGATCATGAGTCTGAAAAAAAGAAACTAGCAGCTTAAACCAAATGTTTCAATATTTCATTGACCTGTGAACATATTTCTTACTGAAGGCTACAGTGATTTAGCAAATCTCCCTTATTATGGAGAGTAAAAACTATGATAAACAATTCAGTGATGACAGGAGGCAGTTTTAAATGAAGTTTATATGTGGTTTCACAGCTCAGGCTGACCTTGACTGCGAATATTAAACCCTTGAGATTAAAATCCCAGTCTGATCCACACATCCATGGCCTGTCTTGAACTCAGAGGAAGCGATGCAAACTGCTCCCCTCCAGCATCTAATAACATCTTAGCTTGGAGTCTGCACTCCACCTGAGTCTGACTGCCTCTTATTTTCAGAAATTCTTAAGTATACTCTTGTGTGTGAGAGTAATATCATGCAGTGGGAATCCACCATGCTAATTTTATGTGTAACGACCATGCGTCAGAGACAACATTTTGTCAGAGGCTAACCTAAGAGGCATAATCAGAAAAAGCTTAATTTTAGCAGTTATGCTACATTTTCTCCAACACAATTGCATGCCATTTAGCAACACAAGTCATCTAGCTTTTAATGATATTCTAATATCGATCTAGCCTATTGCAATGGGAAACAATTGTCTCATACCAGCCACCGAGCGAATGCAGAGTACATAACTTTCAACACACTCAAATGTATTTTAGCATGATTGTGTTGACCAAGTAAAACAGTGCTGCGTTAGCCCACAACTTTAATTCGTCAAATAAAGTGACCCGTGTGAGTGATAAGTCAGTACTTGAACAGTTGCATTATTTCATTAGAACTGAAGTGATCAAACGTAACTAACAAAGTTCAAGTTCAGGGAAGAATCAAACTTAACTTTTATCGTAAAATAAACATGAAAGGAGCGGTTATTTATTCCTAGTATTTCTTTACCATTTTCTAATTTCAGTTAAATCAGTTTATTTTCTGTAGTCGCTGTGCTGAGTCAGTTTAGCTTTTTCTTGTTGTTCTCTCTTGTTATCTTGTTGTGTCTGTTCCTGTCCTCCATCCTGGCTGCTCCATCCTAAGACCAGACAGTGAGACTGATACAGCTTCCTCTGGTTCCTCAAGCTATTGCCTGATCTCCAGTCATTATCTGGTGCTTCTCCATCTCCTCAATTTTTCTCTTTTTGACTGCCCTGTCCTACTATTTGGATCATCCTCAACTTTAACCATCCATATTGTGCCTTGTCAATCAAATTCAATCCCTTGGTCAGTCTTTCTCCATAAGAATGCTTTGAGACAACCTGACATGGCAGTGGCTGACTGCGCCATATAAGCATATTAAAAACTGTCATTTGCCTTTCTATTCATCAAATCAAAGAAATCATGGGAAAAAATATATCAACCTGTTTTCAACATAGATGACCATTATTAATAATAGAGCACCTATAATAACTGAAAATTATTGAGCACCAAATCCGCAATGATTAATTATGAGTAGTATTTTTAGAGTCCGACCAATAAAGGATTTTGAAGGCCGATACCAATACAAATATTTGTTGGTTTTAAAATCCGATATATCGGCCGATATATATATATATATATATATATATATATATAAATATATATATATATATATATATATTAGGGCTGTCAAACGATTAATCGCGATTAATCGCATCCAAAATAAAAGTTTGTGTTTACATAATATATGTGGGTGCAAAGTGCATAATTATTTTGTATATATATAAATACACACAAATGCATGTATATTTAAGAAAAAAATATTATTTATATATAAAATATTTATATTTATATATAATATAAATTCTATATAAATCTATATACAGTATATACAAGAAAATATTTCTTAAACATATACAAGCATGTGTGTGTATTTACATATATAAAATAATTATACATAGTCCACCCACATATATTATGTAAACACAAACTTTTATTTTGGATGCGATTAATCACGATTAATCGTTTGACAGCCCTAATATATATATATATATATATTTTTTTTTTCCAGAAACGCGCAACAAAACATTAACAGATTTCCCTAACATTAGTTATTCGTATTTATTTAATAGTTTTATCTAAAATAATATGATTTAGATTTTAGCTAGCTTTGTCGTTAGCTAGTCTGTGATGAGCCATAATTTAGCAATGGATAACGTCATACTGCAAATTGTAAAACATACATTTTCAATATAACAGGCCAATGAGAGATGATAAGTGTCACTGCTATAACTGACGCGCTATTAAAGAAATACTTAAGTCACATTGTCAAAAGTGTTGAACAAGAAAAAAACTCAACAAGTGTTGCCAACAGGGATGGTGTAGAGTGCCCTCTGGTGGACAAACTATACAACTCCAACACTCATGAGTTCATGGTTGAAGCGTGTTTCGTTTTTATTTCATTTTTGAAATATTCAATTAAATGTCTAATATCGGCCGATAATATCGGCCTGCCGATAAATCGGTCTGGCTCTATATTTTACATTGTAATAATATTTCGCAATATTTCTCAAATAAATACAGCCTTGGTGGGCATAAAAGATAAAAACATTAAGAAGTCTTTTTTTTTATTCCAGTTTTTTTGCTTTGTAATTATGGTTTAGTAGCAGTTTAGTGTAAGGCAGCAACATAAACATAATTTCCCAATATAAACAGCTTTGAGTCTGACCTGAGCACCATACTGAGGCTCAACGTATTAATATCCTGTGCACCGACTACTGCATCACAGCTCTAAACCAATGAGCAATTCAGGCGTCATGCACCTCACCAATATACACTTAAATAACAAACAATATACTAAATTCTAGTCCATGCCTATTTGGGGGCTTTTGTCAATTCAATATCAAGTTATGTGATTGTGATTAATCAATGTTATGCCATTAAAATCTTTCATTGCCTGACATCCCTAGATTATTGTATCAAAACACAGAATCTCAAGAGTGATAAATGATAGATTTGCTCTAATGCATAGCCCCACTAAACAACATCGGACTCATTACATATTCGCAATGTCCTCCCATAGCTTTGATGAGATGCCCGACACTGTCAGATGAAACAAACATGCGAGAGGAGCGAGGAACTCCGCGTTGCACATTGCGTGGGCATCTCTGCCTTTCATCACAAGCGTCATAACAAAATACAACAGGCCTGTAATAAGACTAAACCGTCATGCAGGCTTAAAGTTGATCATTATTCTCCGACATGTTTGTTTCACCTGCTTCCTCTTGCTTCTCTGTATTAGAAAGGGTGTTTGAAACCGTGTTCTTTTCATAATGGTGTGGAAATGTCACTGGCTCTCTTCATTAATATTCCTCCGTCCTGCATCACTGCCAATACCTCAGTATAAAGATGTATGGACAGAGGCTTTGTTGCTTCTCTAGACAACATAAAAGAGAAAAGCAGAGTGAAAATGGTTCGGTGTGCTTTATTAGTGTCTGTTTGTGTGTGTTGTGAGCTGTGGATGTCTATTACAGGTAATCTGTACATAATGTCACACATTAGCAGCTCAGAACAGCACCGTAATCATGTAGCACACGCTGCGCTCTTATTTCAACAAGATATGTGGATTGGCACAGCATCTCTTTTGATAAAAGAGCCTTTGTTGTGTATTTCTACGCTATTGTAATTTTCAGAATGTCGAAACAAGTGCTACTGATGTGAAATAGACTGTTCTAGCAGACTGCCCTCCTTTACCAAACAACTGTTATTGAATAAGCTCACAGGCGACTTCCTCTTGAAAACCATGCATTTCAAGTCACCATGAAATCAAAAATGAGTATTTTATGCATGGAATATTGCATTGTTTATTATAAACGCTTTAACCGTGCACACCATCATTTTTTATGTGCCCTCGTAAAATCTATCTACATTGTACAGTAATCACAATAATAGTGCATATTTGGTGTTACATCCACATAAAGCATCTAGCAAATTCTGAGTAATTTGAAATTACTGCAAATACTTTTCACTTTTAGCATTTTAGGTGTCAGGTGATCCTCATTTTCATTTAACAACAAAAAAAAAACAAAACATAAGTTTAACTTAAAACACTCACACATATGTGAATCAAACTGCTTAAAACGTACTCATTAGAACCAGTTATTATGAAAATGTACAAGATGAATGGGGATTAATTGTGGTAGCCACTGGCTTACATTAGTCATAGAAAAGTATTGACACTTTTATTTTATCTCAGGTTTCATATTGAGAAACTGAGCACTTTTAAAAAGGTAAATTATCATTGTAAATCATTTCCAAGCTGTTTAGTCTTAGTTAACAGCTGTACCATCCAACAAATTATAGGCTATCGTAGACAATCTGATATGCATACATTTTTTTGGTATAAGTGAAACCAGCTATTATTTTATAGGTTTAGAAATAATTAAATATACAGAATACCATGAGTCTTAGATTGTATACAGAGAAAAACATACTAATACAGAATATTGATAGGCAATTTAATGATAAATTGATGCGAAAGGTTAAATTAAAGAAGAAAGATAAATGCAAATACAATTGAAGGGGGTGAATTTGTGACCTTGACAAAGTAATCATTATTCTGCTGTAGTTATTTAGCTGTACTAGTTATCAGATCATTAGCCATTTAACGAATTAATTCAGTAGCCTCCTAATCTATGTCTCTGCATGCATCCAGACAAATGCCCTAAATCTCAAATGTGATCTATTGTGCGTTCAAGCAGTCATCTCTGTCTACCGGCCAGATTTCTACTGTGAACAGAATCAATTTGGATCTCATGAATTGTTCTCAGCATTTACATGCAGTCTGAATGAACAGTGGAGACCCACGAGCGTCTTGTGCTTCCCAATGAAGGGCTGAACAGGTAGTAGCGCATCATTTATTCATCTCATACCCGCAACCTGTCTGTTCTCTGAAAAAAAATGCTTTTTACTATATATATATAAATATTGTTTGTAATATTAAGATAAAAACAGTTGTCATTCTGTTTATTCATGCAAAAATAGTGTAACAGGGTTTCGTATCTTTTTCTGTCTAGCGCAAAAGCCCAACAATAACCATTTATACAAATAACATTCCTGACTAAATGAATACAATCACGCAAAACTTACCGGCGTTAACCGAGGAAACGGAGATATAAGCCAAAAACAATAACAGCGCAGCGCACGAGCCTTCAATTCCCCACATCCTTCAAGGAATTCTTCACATTCTGTTCGGAAGACGTTGAATCCCATTTACTCAAACGATTATTAAACTTATAAGTCGGCGTCTATGTGTTTAACGTTGACGACCGGTTGCCGTCTTTATTCCCGCATCAGTGCAGAACAGCACTGGATCTAAACTCCGTACTTGCCGCAGAAAGTCGACATGAGGAGACTGTCTGAGCTCATTGGACGACATTTGTCACTATCAACACTGAGGCATAATGTAGTCTTCCTCCAGGGGGCGCTCGGTGGCTCACAAAGCCATCATTTCTCTAAAAAGTAAAAGCGCATTCAAATTTTAGTTCATTGAGTACATTTCCAAGCTTTTGTTTTTAAATCTATAAATTACACATATTCTATAAATATTCTATATCTGTCATATTACGGAGGTCAGTAACAACAACAGCTGTACAAAGGCTAATACCTTCTGTAATCACAAACGATTGTGATTGGCCCGTCCTCATGTCGTTGAGAAAAGTAACAGGCTACGCGTGACAACGCTTTCCAAGTTCCACCGGTGATCTGGATGATAATTTTCACCCGAATAAAGACACTTGACGATCTTCAAAGTAGAAAATGAATTGAAATTGAAGAATAAGCAGTACTTAGACCTTTATGGGATCTAAATAATACTCTCCAACTGAAGCTTGACTCAAATACTAAAGGTCGAGGCTTTAAATCAAAATAACGCTAGCCTATAAATAATTTATCAGTACAGTACACATCATTATGTGTTTTTAACTTCATAATCTTTAATCAACATAAATTCCTTTCCCTCTAGCAGCATCTCCTCTCTGTTGATTCAGAATCACAGATTTATTCATTTTGGAAGTAGGCCTATGACCAACATAAGAATTTTCACCGGAAAATGTCATCTGAACAAGTAAGAAATGATTGTTAAAGTTAACTATCACTCTACATATCACGTAAAACCGATATTGTTCAGATATTGTTCATGTTAACAACGTCCGCATTAGGTGACTACATGTAATGTCCTTCGGAAGGACTCCTTCCGATATGTATCTTTGTTTTTGCATGATCCATGGCTTAGTCCAAGCCCTGTCAATGAATCCGGTCCTTAGTCCTTTCTGTTAGGATAAATGATAATCTGGGATAATCCGGCAAGACACACCTGAACCTAATTTTTCCATGTTCCTTTGTAAACCCCCTCAAAGTAGGCTACATAAATTGCAAACTGATTGTAGACAGAAACAATGTCTGGGCTGTTAAGCTCCACCTATTTTAGGGATTCCTTTGTCATGGTCATTTCCATTCTAACTGTGTATTCCATTTCTGGGACAGCACAAGTTGCATGACAGCCTCGGCTTTAATACGCATTGACGGTTTTCGGTGTACAACATAAACAAATGCAAAACAGCTCAAAATGTGATGACTAAGGCTAAATGGATGGTCCAGTGACTGCTGATCTATAGTCATCCTTTGCAGCCCATTTAGTCTCCAAATGAAATTCAGAGTGAAAAGTGCTGGCAGTGTCTTCATCGCTCCCTCTCGCTTGTTCTTGCCAGAATGCTTACTGAGGGAAACCACTCTTCCTAAATTTGTGGAGGTCTTTCCAGCTCTCTCCTTGAACTCTCGTGCCAAGTTATGAGAAATAACCTCTACATGTCAAAAGCAGTATGACACCACTTTAAATTCACACGATGCACTTTCCATTCATCTGAAACGTTTCATTATTCTAATGTACGTGTTTGTCACTATGCCAAACACAAATATCTACATCTACGTGTAAACATTAAGTTATGCTGACTTTTACAGTTGCAATGCAGATTTTATGAAGTGTTGGCCTATTTACACTTATGATTTGGGGACTGATAACGTTTACATGTGGGCTAAACATCTAACTGGCTTATATGCATCCAAACCACCCCCTTTGGGATAAATTCTGTTCATCTTGGAAGGCATTTTGTTATTTCCTTGGCTGGACAGCTATTCTTTTAATAAAAACATGAAGTGACTATATGTAAATCACATTAAAACTAAAACTATTAAAAATGGCTTTCAGCAATTAAAATAAAATTGTAATGTAATGAAAATATAAATAAGAGATTAAACTTTAAAAAAAAACTGAGAATTAAACTTCGGAAATTATGAAATAATTAAAAAAATCCACATAAATAAAACTAATAAAAATGATAAAAGAACACAAAAAAAATGTAAAATGATAAAAGAACACAAAAAATTAAAAAAATAAATAAAAGCTAATTCAAAATACAATTAAATAGCTAACTATAATAGTATACAATAGTATGCGTATAATATTGAAATAACAGACCCTCACTATCTGTGATGGATGTATCAGCGTTTAGTACAGTAAAGAGTGCTTACCCTGCAAACTGTCTGACCTTTCACTAAAGAACAAGTTCAACACTCTCTGCTTTTAATGATTGAACGAGACATTACGAGAGGACAACATTTAGAGATAGCATGTCCCCATAAATTCTGCCATCGATGTGGGAACTTTTTGCCCATTCTCTCTTATTCCTGCCCTTGAGACAAGTAACTCGGGTACAATACGGGACATTCGTCCATCGTTGTGCCAGATACTGAAGGGCTTTTTTTCAGTGCACTGAAAAAAAATCTAATGTTCAGCATTATCCTTCCCCCCTCCCCCATCTCTCTTTATTCTCTGAATGTGTTTATATGGCTACTTTGTGTTTAGAAGGCATCACTGGGAAACTGGAGTAAGATTCTGATCAAATGAGATTTTACGGTGTTGTGGCTATTTACATGAATAGCATTTCTTGCTTATCATTTTATGTGTCACACCAGTGTGAGCTGAACCAGGTTTTATTATTAGTCTCTAGTGGCTTGGGTCACTCTTGACCCCTAGTGAAATTTAATATGGATCGTGTGCAAATGAATTTTTCTACCCGTAACACTAGTATTTCTTCTGCCTGTGGCTGCTGTATTATGATTATTGAGTACTAGGTAAAGAGGCAAATAGCTCTTTTTTGAGATCGATACATAATTAGCATTTTGATCAAACAGTTGTTAAAATCTCTTTTTACAACGTTTTACTAAAAATAAATAAATGAGAAATATCGAATAGCACTTGAGGGAGAGTTTGACCCTTGCTTAGTTGTTTGTGAGGGGAAACATGCTTTGTAGTAATAGAGTGTCCCCTCAGGCTAGAGGTTCTTGTTATGGGAACTATCAGTAAAAAGAGCTGTGCACAGGAGACGGCGGCTGTTTTCTGTGCCGTCTCATCCAGAAAATACAGCGAAGGAATGCTGAAAGTAGCCTTCGAGGGACTTGAAGTGAGACTGCCACATTTATGTAATGACCATATGGCTTCTGTTTCACTTGGATGCCCAGTTGGATTCACTCTTTTTTCTTTCTTAAAGGGATAGTTCACCTAAAAAAGAGGAGTTTGTTATTATCCACCCTCATGCTGTTCCAAACCTTTATTTTTCTTCTGTAGTATTTTTTGTCATGCAATTAGTCCCCATTAGAACAGAAACTTCCGAACTTCAAAAAGGAAACAAGCACAATAAAACCATCCTCAGAAATGATTCATGTGGTTTGCTGCTGTATATTCCAACATTCATATTCAAATCTGGCCTCTAATATTCTATTCCAAGTCATATAGCTTTGTGTAAAAAATGAATCATTTGAAACGGTTTTATGAACTAGATCAGCTGATTTACTGAAGACATATGTTTCAAAATGTATCTGTGAATCAGACATTGCTTTTTGTCTTATAAACTTTTATTAGCGAGCCACATTTACTGAAGTTATAGATTCAGTTCCCATCAGTGTTGTTATTGTTAAGGGAGAAGCCCATAGAGAGTCGTAAAGTTGCTCACTAATACTCACTCTCTTTGTCTCAAGATTCGGAAGGGAATGATTCAGAATCCCCTTGGCACAGCTACTAGAAGATGTACAAATGTGAGACAGGTTGATTACATCACATCTACGTCGTCAAGCTCAATGTGAGCCTGTGCAATGTGCTTTGCAATCTGGAAGTGAGTGCTTCTAACTGACTTCCCTTTTCTCTGTTGAATATGGGGTCGCTGTGTTCATTTCTTTTACTGTATATGAGACCAGCGCCTCTGGAACCAACAACCATATCACACTCAAAGTCACATGACCTTTCCTCCCCATTATGATGATCAGTTTGAACTTCAGCAGACTGTCTTACGTGCCTAAATGCGTTGAGTTGCTGCCCTGTGATTGACTAATTAGATTGCGGGTGTACCTAATAAAGTGGCTGGTCAATCACTAGAATAACACTATAGTTCTGATTCATTATAATTACATGAGAGCAACCTAAAATTTCTCCTTTTGTGTGAAAAATGAAAGTTATACAGGTTTGGAATTACATAACTAAATGATGTCAGAATTAATTTTCTTTGCTGAACTAATTATTTCATTAGTTCTTTCCTCTCTCAGGTTCTCATCCTGTATTCGTTTCTCTCTTGCGGATAGAAAGAGAAATGAGGGCACGGTGGTTCTACACACAGTGTAGTTCAGGGCAGCGGTTTTGGAGAGTCTATAAATTGGCGTGAAGGTGAATCTGTGTCTTGCATTACTGGGGCTGATCCTGAGGGATAACCACACATCTTTGTTTCTCCAAGCATGAGGCCACAGCTACTACTTCCTGATCCAGCTCACGTTCCCCTAGGAAAGGTAAACTTCTCGTCTGGAATTTTTGCACGTTAAAAAATAAATACGACCTCACATTGTGTCAATCACATTTACTCACTGCCTGGCACACTGACAAAAAAAAAAAAAAAAAGATTGATTTTCTGCTTTTTTTGCATCCGTAGCAAGTATTTTAAATGGTGTATTGAAAATTTAGAGCCACCGAATGACAAATATATAAAAACGCATATGAAAATTTCGGACTCTGTGTGAAAGGACCTTAAAGAAGTCACTTCTGCAGTGCTGAGGCTTGTGGAGATATTATATTAGAGATATTATATTGTGGAGATATTTCCATGTCTAAAGTGCGAGACGCCCATAAAAACGAGCGTTTTTCAGCTAGGCTCAAAACTAGGGTACAAAATAGCCTATTACTTATTCATTTTGATGTTTTTGAATGCAAAAACCAAGCGAACGTCATAAGTTGACCTGAGACAGCAATATAATAAAATTTAAAAAGCCAGTTCATGAACCCTTTAAAAACAGACAAATGTAAAAACTAAAACATTTATGACAAAAAGTTCAATGAATGATGCATAGATACTTTCTTGTGCTCATATTTTAAGAACGTTATTAAAGGTCAGACAACCCTCAACAAACTTTTATCAATGTTACTGGAAAGTTTTAATGACTTTTAGAAACAATCAATTCAATGTAGTGTGCAAAAAAAAATCATTTTTAATGAAAAAAGTGAAGGAAAAATGGTACAGCTATTAATATATTGCTAGGGGTGACAGTGACCATATATTGCCAGTCAGAAGTCTGGTTGTGTGGAACTGTGACAGTGTGTTTTGTTTTATTGATTCTACTCCTACAATAAAGTTGAAGTTTGTGACAGCCACTAAAGTGAAGTATTTGTTTTTAATGTCTGGACTCCTAGACCTCACATACTCAGCGGGCACTACCTTGAACAAATCACTGAACAGGTTTACAAGATGCCATTTGCTTCATGTTGCAGACGGTCCTGCTGACTCACCGATGGGCCGCAGTGGTTCTGTTGACAGGATGAGAATCTCTGAGCGTGAGCAATGATTGATATGCAGAGGTGGCGCTTTTCGTTGCATGCAAATTTATCATTTTCTTTTCCATTTTTTTTTGGTCTTCTTTGGCCTCATATATCTTTCTTCTGTTCCTTCGGGAGGTGCTTCAAATGATTCATGCACTTTAGAGAAACTCACCCGTTTTAGAGGATTTAATTGACTGCTCCAAAGAGAATCATAAATATTGAATGGTGGTCTGGTGGTCACTATATTTCATAATTAAGCTTCATGCCAGAAATCCACAGAGCAAATGTCAGTCACTGCCACATAATTTCAATGACACGGCATATTCTACTTTGTTGGAATGCTTTACCCATAAGCAGCAATTCAAAGAATATTGATGTATTGAGATGATTTGAGTTATCATTCCTGTCTAGCACAAACAGCTCTGGATGATTTACGTGCTAAAGTTTAAGAGGTTTCTCAAATGGTTCATTACAACCCTTGTCAAAAAGAAGTGCGCCTTAATTGTATAAAACTGTACTTGCAGATAATATATTATTAAAGGTGTTGTGTGCAAGATTGTGGTCAAAACTGTTACTGCAATCACTTTCAAATTACTGTAGAGCGGTGTATCCAAAAATTCGGTCCCCAGTTACTCAACCTAATGTCGTTCCCAAGCTGTACGACTTTCGCTCATCTTCAGAACACGAATGAAGATATTTTTAATGAAATCTGAGAAATATTTGTCCCTCAGTTCACAGCTACGCAACTAGCACTTTGACTCTTCCAAAAGTTCCAAAAGAGATTGTAAAACTAAATCATATGAATTGAGTGGTTTAGTCCAAATTTCTGAAAAGACACAATCACTTTATATGCGGAACAGATTTAATTTAGGCTTTTGTTCATATAAACATTTATCAACTCACAAATCAATTGTGATGCTGTAACACAGTCTCATCCCAAAAAGTCATATAACTGACGTCTTGGGACGTCTTTTGACCATACGTCAATATCCGCCTTTTTAGGGCCCCCTTAAACGTCTGTAGATGGCGATCCCGGGCCGTCATACAACTGACGCTTTACCTTTAACGTCAGTTAGGTGACGGGTTAGGTTTAGGGATTTAGGTCAGGGGTAGAGTTAGGATCCCATAACCTCATCTACAGACGTTTAAGGAGGCCCTAAAAGGCGAATATTGATGTGTGCTCGCATGATCTGCAAGAACCAACCAATCAGCACAATAAGGATGGATTATGATTGGTATCAGAGTAGCTAGAATGATTTACAGATATCTGATAAATGTAACATGCTGAAACATTAAAAAGAGAAGGAAGGGAATAGTTTTTCGACAAAGAAAGGTTGGACAAAAAGAAAAAAGCTAGTTGTTGGGGAGAACAGTGGGAGAAATGTATGCTGTGAGCAAAAAGATTAATGCATGCATAGATTTTCATCAGACATAAGAGACCTGACATTCAGAAATTTAGAGCGAGAGCGAAAGAGAGAGAGAGACAGACGAACAGTATTTATGTGTTATATGGTTACGAGGTAAAAACGATATAAATACTGTTCGTTTTCTCACACAAGCCGCTCGTTTCGTGTCTTAGGCCATCAATGTGTACTTACATTTACGAGTCATTAAATCATGTTTAATTTGGACTTTGGAGTTTCATTTGGCTGTTGTCTCTTTTCCTTCCCAGCGTCCTCCTTGTCTCCCTGCTTGTAGGGATTCTGGCAGAGAGCTGTTCCTCGGGGTGATTGGTTGTGTGGAGCAAATTTACTTAAGTGAAGTTGGAATGCCGAGTTAGCATGAAGCAGAAGGAGAGGCTGTCCTCCTGATAAGGAGACTGGAGCAAATAGCTGGAAGAAGTTTGTAAATGACCCTTTCATGTCAGCGCTTTTCTCCAGCTCTCAGAAAGGACAGACAGAAAATGCAGTGTCAATGAGAGCATCCCTGGCCCTGCTCCATCATCACAGCATCTTAAACACACTGGATCTTCTAATTAACCTCCCTGATTTTAATCTAAAATATGCACAGACACACATGCACAGTTCAACGTGAAGGACAACACCCGTGATAACGTAAGCCCTCGTGATAACACACATTCAATACAACACACTCCTGCATTCCATTATTTACATTTATGCATTTAGCAGGCAGGTTTAGTGTTATAGGTTTGTTCTCTCATATAACATCACACCAACTTCTCATACTGGAAAATTGCTGGTGAACTGAGGTTTAGTGATTGGGAAGGTTAGTCAAAAAAACAGGTAGACAGGGTTTCCATACAGAGCCAGATCTGCGTTTGATCAGTCAATATTTACCCAGCCTGTGAGTGGGTGCTACAGCATGCAGAGGACAGTCGGCTTCGCACACTGGACAGTGTGTGCTGAGCTCTGCCACCGGGGTGCATGTGTGTGTGAGTGTGTGTCCACAGTTCAGCATCCCTGCAGAGAGATTTAAAGAATTGACCCCCCATTTAACGGCCATGCTGCACTGTAAATCTGATTTTCCCCAAGACTCATTTGAAACACACACACACTCTGACATATATGGAACATTAAATATTGTATCTGCCAATCGGGGGCAGCATCTCAGTAGGCTGGCCACATCAAAACCAAACAGCAGAACAGGGAAGAAATGTGATCTAAGTGTCTTTTACTGTTGTACGATTGTTGGTGCCAGACGGCAGTTTGAGTATCTCACCAACTGATCTCCTGGGACAGTACAACAGTCCCTGGAGTTTATAGAGAGTGATGGAAAAACAGCAACAACAATAACATAAAGTACAAAAGTTGGTACAGTGCTGAAAAGCACCTGCTGAACCTCATCCTCTCCTTCTGCTTTTGTACCTCCTAACCGGTGTTTTCAGAAATCTCCACTTTGGCTGGAGTTTTTAGAAATAATCATTTTCTGTGATAAAAATGGGGTTTTCGTGTAAATGAGAGGCCAATCCGCAGGGAAATATCTGCGTTTTCCCTTCGTGTAAATGGGGCCTTATTCACTGTGATAGATGTGACTAGTAAAGGATAAAAGAACACGGAGGCAGCACAGGCTACTGCAAACGTTTAGGGGTTTATTTCCACAGGATGGAGTTACAAAAGTAAAGCCAATGCTAACCCAATGGTGGTAAACCAAACATACCAAAAAAAAAAAAAAAAACCCTACAATAACGATGGGTCACTGCATTTGCCTCTCAAACATTTACAGAGGTCAAGGCTCACAGAACCTGTTCTCTCACAGAACGGTGGCCAGAACCAATTAACACATAAAGGGGGATACACAGACATATAATGGCCATTACACAAAATAAATAAATATGAAAACACCCAAAATACATAAACAAACACCTAAAATAATATTATACTTCACTTAATACTTCACTTAATAAATATACTTCTTATAAACAAACAAAAGAAAAGCGAGCAAAATAGTCCTTGGAGTTCCCCCGGAGAAAAAACCGGAATGGTTGTGGCCCAATCATCGGCCGGAAGCTGGAACCATATATATACGCCCAATGTTTCCACTCAAACCCCTTTTGATGGTGCACCAGCTCACGACGTATCAAACAAACAAACAAGAAGAAAGGTAAGAATAAACTTTAACTAAACGTTAAAGAGTGTGCGCACTTAACTCCAAACGAAAGTTTAAATAAAGTTTATTAAACCAAATAATGTTGTTGTGTATTCTTTACAGTAAACAAATTCCATTAAATGAAAACTCAAACTGACCGACCCAGGCTCACCAACATCCGCCAGTCACGTAGGCTGGTCTTAACAGCTTTTAGTTACAGCGTTCAGGAAACTATGAACTAAATTAATATTGTTATTACTGGATGGGGTAGCCTACCGGACATTTTCTCACCGGTTCTGTGGCCGGTAGAATGACTGCCAACAGCAAAATTCACCCGCATCTGGCGGTCAGTGTTTATAGATATGTATGGTTAGATGTGCTACGGCGGAGTTTCTATCGTCATCATCGGCGGCCATCTTGTCACAGACAAGCTGATGTAAGATGAGTGGTCAGTATGAACACAAATACTCTTATCTCGTTGAAATCTTGACGGATTTACAAACGGTTTGGTTTCTTACAAATGTTATTAATGTGGCTATAATTATCTGGATGATTATTTATTTATACACTTTTTATTCATAAGTATGCAGTGTCATAGCTACATCTCTGACTTTTATAACAAACCAAACCGTTTGGAAATCGGTAGAAAATTGAGCAAGTTATGGTTATTTAAATAGTACATGTACCATTACCACAATGTTACAAGTGAGCGAGCTGCCTGTGACAAGATGGCCGCCAGGTGCAGTCGACCATAGATATGTATATAAAGGCTATATGTGTTACGGCGGAGTTTCTATCGTCATCACCGGCGGCCATCTTGTCACAGACAAGCTGATGTAAGATGAGTGGTCAGCATGAACACAAATACTCTTATCTCGTTGAAATCTTGACGGATTTACAAACTGTTTGGTTTCTTACAAACGTTATTAATGTGGCTATAATTATCTGGATGATTATTTATTTATACACTTTTTATTGATAAGTATGCAGTGAAATATGCAGAAGAAAATGGACGAGTTTATCAGCCCCGCCCACTTCAGTCACGAGCATTGCGTCGCGTCAAAAGGAAATAACTGTCTACTCTGGATAAAGTACAAATGCCCATTAAGTTTCTCACATACTC